>JAHHUM010001804.1:0-421631 GCA_036173005.1 Crenichthys baileyi
TGATAAAATTATCTAAATAGTAAGACACGTTTTTTAAAATAAAATTAATTAATAATAAAAAAAATAAAGTGGACTTGAACCACAAAAATAAAAAACGGACCCATTCTGCTCCTTAGCTTTAGATATCAGTGTGCCTTAGCCCCACAGATGATGTTTGGTTATTTAGAGAGCAAAGCCTGGCTCCTTTAACATGTGGAAAAGCTGCTTTCATGATGATGGCTCTACACCCACTGCTCCCCATCATCCCTTCTCTCCGTTTCATTTTCTGTCAATCTAAGCCTAAATCCCGCATAATATACCAACACTTTTACACAATGCTTACACAATGACCCTTACTTCATACACACAGCACACATGGACATAGAAATTATCTGTACTAATCACACATATATATTTGACTCCATTGAAATACATTAGTTCCATTTGTAGCACACACGTTTAGTTAGCTTTAGTAATTTAGTCGTGAAAGGCTTTTTCTTATTTGTTGTGACCTCTCTTACTTTATTGATGTAGTTTCCATGGGAAGCCTGGGGGCTGTTAGCATCCTGTGCAGCACGAGGTCTTCCATTGCAAGCAGCACCATGAAACAGAAGTGCTGATTGGTCCAAACAAAGTAGAGCTCCACCATGGCGGAGGATAATTTATTTGACTCTTTTTAATATAATATTCTCTTTTGAGCTCTTTATTTCGGAAGCATAGAGCTGCCACCCAGGCAAAAGAAATATACAGCTATATAAGATTTGTTCAAAAAACACACTTTCATGTTTGTACAACATACTATTATGGTATTGCAATATACTCTTCACATAATACATGTTTACCTTATAACATTATGAAGTGAATGTTGCTGTGGAAAATGTCTCATCTATCGAAACTGATTAGGTTCTATTTCATGCTTGGATTGAGCTATGAATTTATATTCGCTGTTATTCAGCAGCTTGGACAGTATTGTGATAATCATGCGCACACAGAGAAGGAAGTTAAAACATATGGGGCTGTACAGGAGGAAGAATTAGTCTGATTCAACTCAGGCGGCAGCTTTTCTTATTGATCAATTGGAGAGGAACAGGAAGCTCCGTGGACACAAACTAGACCACGTTTCAGCAAAGACAAAATTAGCTCAAAATAATTTGCCATATTTCTATGACAAACAGAAGCCATTTGGAATATGTATAAATGTAGCAACCGTAAAATGTTTTATGTTCTAACAATAAAAGATATTTTTCTAACAACAATTGTTCTAACAATTTTTGACATTTGTACAACAAATGATCATGTTCTTACAATTTAAATATTATATTGAAAGAACATAAAAGATTTTTGTTTTAACGGGACAAATTTGTAAAAGTATTAATGGAACAACTTCCTGAGCAACATTTTACATCAGTCCAATAAGTTAAAAAGACCCCAAATGTGGTTCTATGTTTACACGATCATGATTCTTATTACCAGTACAGATAACTCAAAAGTGATGAGACATTTCAGGTAAAGCCATGAAGTATGTGACCTGTGGGGTAAAACAAAGGTTCAAAGATAAGTTAAGTGACTAAAAATGGGGGGCGAGTTTTAACGGGACAAATATGTATATTGTAATAACATGATGTTGCTCAAATGTGAAAAGTATATTGTAATAATATGATGGTATATTGTGCAAACATAAAACATATTAAGTTATTATGTTATAATGTGATATGGCTCTATTTTTCTATTAGGTGGCATCTATATGCTCATTTATTTAATTTTAAGCTCGATTTTTGGTTATTTGGGTAACTGTTAAACTGTTTCTGTTTCTTTTGTTGGATCATTAAAAGTATTAAAAGTTTCCCCGTGTGTCAGACTTGTCTGATCAGTCAGTACTAAAGTCCCCCTTTGTTCCTTGGATGTTAGGTTTTGCTCCATTAAATTGTTTGCAGTTATGTTAGGGTGCAAATTCTTAATTTTTCTTCTGTTCATTTAAAACTCTTTTAAAGGCACTGGTATTTCCTTTGCAAATTTTGAGTAAATAAGCCAAACTTTTTTAAAGGCACCAATTTGACCTTGCTAACTAGAAAGTTGCTAATATTAGCACAGAATATGGCTAAACATTAGCATAGAATGCTACTAAACAGGAGCATAATCTCCTGCTAGCTTAATAACTGTCAGGATAACGTTCTCATAGGTTAAAAACACATTAAAGGCTCAAGGAAACATTGATTTAAACATTTTGGTCATATATACAGACATTTTGACAGCTTTTTATGTTAGCCTTTTGTTTAGTTTTACATGTTTAATGTATTTTTTTTTTGCTGACTAAAAGTTGTAGCCAAACTGAGCTAAATTTGTCAGTGTTGTCAATATGATAAGCAGAGGTTTTGTTGGCTTCATGTAAAAATTCTCCTGTGTAGGACCTCCTAAAATTATCTAAATTCTTTATATACAATTATGGCATTTGCTATTTTCTTAAACCAAAGTAGTTAGGCCATGCTTATTTCAGCATCTTGCCACCATTATAAGCGTGGCATGTACATATGTAATGAAGATAATGATTTACTTCTGCTACAATCACTGATCTAATTAGATTTTTTAAACAGGACTGACTGACTTGACGATGAAGACAGTAGGGGAACATTTATATCACTGAGGCACCTACAAATGCTTGAATGTTTAATTTACAGATATGAATGTGTTCATATTAGCTATAGACATAAATATTCCTAAGGTTAAATACTCGTAGCATAGGACTAAATTAAAATATGCTAATTTGATAAATATTAGGTCACTGCTATCTGTCAGCTTACACCTGAACACTTCAACAGGTAAGTAATAAAACAATGCAACTAAGACGAATTCAAACACATTGTACAGATTTGATAAGCATCGGTATTTAAAGAAACGGTAGGCCAACACACAGTTTAATTTAGCAAGAAAATAATTTATGGTGTTCTGTTAAGGCGCACATGTGCAGGCTGTCCTAATACTATGAACAAGCAGACTCAAGGTTTACAGTCTTAGCTGTGATTGAGGACATATTTAATGGCACAAATGTCCTGCAATGACATTGACACACACTAACATGCACACAAATACACTCACACTTGCTGCTCACATTTCCTTCTGTCTAAATCAGTCTGATGAGTCATGCAGTCAATGTCTTTGGTTAGATAAGTCAGGTCAATAAGAGATTTTATGTAACAGGTGTCCTCTAACAGAAAAAAAAAAATCAATATATGAGAGACATACTCGAAAACCAAACCAAAAGACAGCGGTGCCCAGCTCCAGTCAATGAGAGGATCCTTGCTCCAACACACCTGAATCAAATGTCTGAATTCCCTCATCAGTATTCAGTCATGCAGCCAGAGACCTGGTAACGAGGCTTTCATTTCATTCAGGCGTTGGAGAAGGGAAGCAGGGTTGTAGTTCAGGCGGGAACAACCGGGTCAGTTGTCCCAAGCCCATGGTAGAGAAAATGGGCCTGATATTTAAGTTACATAAAACCTTTGTCCTTGCAGTAGTGAGGAAGAACACCTCCCCTCCAGTCATAAGTTGCTAACACAACTCCTGATTGAGTTTATTAAGCAGCTCCAGTAACGTCTAAAATGCTTGGCTCACAGCAGGCAGATAGGAAAATATTCAGCTTCAATCAGTCCCTCTGCTCTGGGTCAGGTAGGGTTCTATCACTTTGTTATAAGGAAAGGGTACCGTGTCTGTCATCTGAGGAACACACCTCAAGCCGCAGGTACAGCCTACCTTTGGCTCCCTCTCCAATCCGCTGTCACCTACAACTGGACCTCCCATGTGTCCTCTGCTCTAAAGGCACTAACAAAGCAGTTTTTGTCAGAGCAGTATTGTGTATCTTTGCTCTGTGAAGTTATAACTACAACAGGACTGACAGGTAATGTTTGGAGGCTGGTTAATGGCGGTGCTGTTTCGTAGCTTGGTGTAGACTGATGTTACTACCAGGCACGTCCTCACCGCTGCACCTGCACACAGGATCTAGGTGAGTGAGGTGAGGTGAGCGGACGTGAATTAAATGAAGATACTGCTGTCGAACCTCCATTGCTAAAGGAAGTTTTTGCCTGTGACTTTTGGAGCTCTAATCTAAACATGTCATATAAGCAGTAGAATAAAATACAAACTGCAGTAGGTATGGAAAACCAAAAGGGCCACAATTCAATAAATTAAAAAGTTCCAAAATCAATATTTAAATGTGAAAATTTTAATAAAACCTGAGATGCCTAAATTATATTAATTATTCTATCTTTTTTAAGTGAATGCATAAATATTTGTAATTATTTTTAATAAATATTTTTACTTCATGGCAATGTGTTGAAGACATCATGCATTTATTTTATGTCTCTGCCTTACAAATCAAAATCACTATTGTAAGGTGGTCTGCAACTGAGTTGCTCTGCAGGTTAACCAGTCAAATGTTAAGGGTTTATTTTGTGAGACACAGCAGCAATTAGAAAATACTTTACGATGTGCTTTAGCACAGGAAACAACAAATTTGATTTTTATGTATGACTTTGATATATGACCATATATTTGATTCAGATTTTGATTAGATTCCCCAATTTATTTATTGCACTGAGTAATACAACCGTTCTAAACAGCAATCCTAAAAAAATCCAAACAATGGAGCAGATGGTAGGGTAAAGGAGGAGAGAAAGGACGAACATGAATGAAGTAAGGCAGTAGAATTTTGGTCCAAAACACCTCAGACCGTGATAGGGTGGGGACTCATCTCAGATTATCTTGTCCTGGGCCCAGGTAAGGTTTTATTTATAAAATTGCAGCTCAGTCAGTGTCAAAACAGTATTTTTATGGTATGCCTTCCTCTGAAACAAAGATTTATTTCTGACAAAAAGACGTACAAAAATTATTTCTGCAGAATGATCAAAGATAAAATACAGTGAACTAAATACTGGGGAAAATGTGAGGTTACTTGATCAGTTGTGTCCCTGCAGATCATGACTGTAATAAGAGCAAAAGTTTTCTTTTCAAACAAAAACAAACTCTGAAACTTTTAGAAGAAATTCAATTAACATTTTTCACCAGACTGAATTACCTGTTTCAAACTAATTAAGATCCCAAAGGACATGTGCTTGAATTTTGACTCAAGAAGACTTTTAAGCAGTCACATCTGCTAAAGAGTGATGCTTCTGGAAAAACATTGTATAATTTATGAGCTGTTTTAGTTTTTTCTACATAATTCATGAAATGTAACCCAATGCTAATAAGTAGGTTATTTCAGATCAATAACTATTTAGTTTCTTAAATATATTTATAAAAAGTAAGCTATTTGCTTAACCCAAGAGGTATGTTTTGGTCCTATGAAGAAAGTATAAAACCTGTTTCTCTGGGTGGTACATGAATTATTTGTTAACTAATTTCCAGGGCATGTAGATCTACTTTTCATTAAAAAGGGTCAAAAAACAACTGTAGTACATCACGTTGACACACTTCCTTTTAATGTAATTCATGTATTAGAAATTATAGAAATTAAGTTAGTATCATTTTGATCCATCACATGGATTGGGTGTTTGATAATTGTTTGACTTAACACAGTAAATTAGTGGCCTGAAGAAACGAGCAAGCCTAATATCCTAGATTATTACACCTTCTACAGCTTTTTAGACTGGGTTTTTTTGTTCTTTAACTCCATTGCAGTTTGGTCCAGAACTCAGTGGATTTTTAATACCCCTTTTTTACCTAATATATGGATTTACAAGTAAACTTAATTCCTTCCTTATCGACGATTATTGTTCCTTTTCCATCTGATTTAAACTTTTCGAAATGAACTTGCGAATGTTCATGTTTAACAGTTAAGGTAGTGTTGTGCAGTCAGAATGCTTATATTATTTAATATTTAATTAAATAACCATTTGGTCTGTCAAGTATTATATGGGGAATACCAGCCCAATATGATGGTTTTATTAGTGAATCGAGCTCTGGCATTTCTGAAAAGCAAAACTCTGCACACACATAGAATGAATTCACAACAACTTTTTAAAATATCAAAATTTATTAAGAAAAATTATTTAACTCAAAAAGTTAAACATATTTCAATTAACAAACTCTCTACTAGGCTAGAGCAATTCAACCATTCAGTATTGCCGGCACAAACAAAGAACGTTGCAGCTACTCAGTAGCAACTGTGGGGGAAAACCTATGCTGGGTCGGACTCCATCAGCGTACAATAACTGCGGCTCCGATACCTTGTTTATTCAGGTTGTAGGAAAAAGGACTTCGCTCGACCTGATAAGAGACAACATCACTTCGGGGACATCTCTGGCTCAGGTTGCTTTCTGCTGAAGTTCAAGAAAAGATTAGCTTGTCATAATTACCCCTTTTCTTATGAACGCTGGATTATTTGGGCACCAGAGAATACTCAACTTTTTTCACAGTCTGAGATCTTAGGCGATAGGCGATAGGAGGCTGGAGCTCAGGGTAACGTCACTTCCTGTTTTCGCTGTTGCACTTTTTGAATTGTTTGAAGGCTCTGATCTGATTTTTCTCTACTGTGATATCTCTTACTTGTTCTAATACATAAGCACGTTAAAACACATACTTTCTGTTGCTGTATTTAATGTTTGGGGACTCTCTGTGTCTTACATGGTTTTCTAGTAGTGGTAAGGGGTCGCTAGATTAGCGTTAGCTCCACCATGGCTACCCGTTCTGCTGTTTCTCTCTCCGAGTCTTCTCCTCTCTCCTGCTCTCTGTGTCAGATGTTCAGTTACTCCTCTGCCTCCATTAGTGATAATGGTACGTGTAATAAATGAAGCATTTTTGTAGCTTTGGAGGCTAGGGTGTCGGAATTGGAGGCCCGGCTCCGCACTGTTGAAAAACCACCAGATAGCCAAGGCCCCTTAGCCAGCGTGGACCCACCAAGGGTAGCTCCCCGAAGCAGTCCTCCAGCAAAGCCCGCGCAGCCGGGGCCTCAGGCCGACTGGGTGACGGTACGTAGAAAGCATAGTCCTAGATCCCAGCCCACAGATCACCACCAACCCGTCTGTGTTTCTAACAGATTTTCCCCGCTCAGCGACACACCCGCTGAGAAGCCAACTCTGGTAATTGGCAGCTCCATAGTCAGAAACGTGGCACTAGAGACACCAGCGACCATAGTCAAATGTCTGCCAGGGGCCAGAACGGGCGACATCAAATCCTACCTGAAACGTCTGGCTATGGATAAGCGTAAATACAGTAAGACTGTTATTCACGCTGGCGGTAATGACACCCGGTTACGTCAATCGGAGGTCACCAAAGTTAGTGTTGCTTCGGTGTGTAAGTTTGCCAAAACAATGTCGGACTACGTAATTTTCTCTGGTCCCATCCCCGATTTAACCAGTGACGACATGTTTAGCCGCATGCTGTCATTCAACCGCTGGCTGTCTAGGTGGTGTCCAAAACAATGTGGGTTACACTGATAACTGGCGAACATTTTGGGGAAAACCTGGTCTGATCCGGAGAGACGGCATCCATCCCACTTTGGATGGTGCAGCTCTTCTTTCTAGGAATCTGGCCGAATTTATTAGTTCTCCAAAACTCTGACAACCCAGGGTTCAGACCAGAAAGTAGGGTCGTAGTTTAACACTCCTTTCTGCAGCTTCTGTACTGCTACCCACCCATTACCCTATTAAGACAGTGTCTCGCCCACGGCCAAAATTGAATAGATTAAAAAATAATCTAAAAGGAGGAAATTAGGAAAATCTCATAAAAATAAACACAATTCAGACTAAAAAGAAAAATGAAACAATTAAATGTGGCCTACTGAACATAAGATCTCTCTCTTCAAAGACATTGCTAGTTAGTGACCTAATTTCTGACAACAGAAACCTGGCTGCAGCAAGAGGATTATGTTACTATAAATGAGTCAACTCCTACTAATTATTTAAATTTTCACATTCCTCAAAATACTGGGCGAGGAGGAGGAGTAGCAACCATCTTTCAGTCTGATTTATTGATTAGCCCCAGACCAATCAATATCTACAACTCTTTTGAATATTTAATCCTTAGTTTTCCTCATCCAAATTGCAAAGCACTAAAACCACTTCTATTTGTTGTTTTGTGCCGTCCACCAGGCCCTTACTCTCAATTTTTAGATCAGTTTTCAGACATTTTATCTGATTTAGTGTTAAATACAGATAAAGTTATTATAGTGGGGGATTTTGACATTCATGTTGACACTGAAACTGACAGCCTAAATAAAGCCTTTAATGCTATCTTAGACTCAATTGGCTTTGCTCAAAACATTAACAAACCTACCCACCTTTGTCTTCATTCTCTGGACCTTGTGCTGACATATGGCCTTGAGTGTAAAGACATAACAATATTTTCTCATAACCCTGTCCTGTCTGACCATTTCTTAATAACCTTTGAGTTTAATTTAGCCGAGTACTCCACACCTGAAAGAAAATTTCATTATAGTAGCTCATTATCAGACAATAGCCACCTGAAAAGGGTGGCTTGTCCTTTTCAGGTTGGAGGGGAGTTCCTGCCTCAAGTGGAGGAGTTCAAGTATCTCGGGGTCTTGTTCATGAGTGAGGGAAGAATGGAGCGGGAGATCGACAGACGGGTCGGTGCGGCTGCCGCAGTAATGGTGGCGCTGTGGCGGTCCGCTGTGGTGAAGAGAGAGCTGAGCCGAAAAGCGAAGCTCTCAATTTTATCGGTCGGTCTACGTTCCTACCCTCACCTATGGCCATGAACTTTGGGTCATGACCGAAAGAACGAGATCCCGGATACAAGCGGCTGAAATGAGCTTCCTCCGTAGGGTGGCCGGGCACTCCCTTAAAGATAGGGTGAGGAGCTCGGCCATTCGGGAGGGCTCAGAGTAGAGCCGCTGCTCCTCCACATCGAGAGGAGCCAGTTGAGGTGGCTCGGGCATCTATACCGGATGCCTCCTGGACGCCTTCCTCGGGAGGTGTTCCAGGCACGTCCCACCGGGAGGAGGCCCAGGGGACGGCCCAGGACACGCTGGAGGGACTATGTCTCTCGGCTGGCCTGGGAACGCCTTGGGCTCCCCCCGGAGGAGCTGGAGGAGGTGTCTGGGGAGAGGGACGTCTGGGTGTCTCTGCTGAGTTTGCTGCCCCCGCAACCCGGTTCCGGATAAGCGGAAGGCGACGAGTACGAGTACGATTATCAGACGATGCTGTAACAACCCTTAAAGAATCTGTTCCACTTTTAATCTCCTCATTATCACTGAAAAGCACAGTGGAGGGCAATAATTCTGTTTCTGCCCCTTCACAAATTGATTCTCTTGTTCATAGTGTTACTTCATCGTTGCATGGTACATTAGACAATGCAGCGCCCTTGAAAAAGAAGGTAATTATTCATAGGAGGCAGGCTCCTTG
Source organism: Crenichthys baileyi (assembly GCA_036173005.1). NCBI lineage: Eukaryota > Metazoa > Chordata > Actinopteri > Cyprinodontiformes > Goodeidae > Crenichthys > Crenichthys baileyi. The sequence goes on from JAHHUM010001804.1 coordinate 9,330, forward strand.
GTTTAATTTAGATCTGCGTACTTTAAAGCACAATGTTAGAAAATGTGAGAAAATGGCGCTCTACACAACTAGAGGATTCCTACTTAATCTGGAAAAATAGCCTACTGTTGTATAAAAAGACACTTCGCCAAGCCAGAACAGCTTATTTCTCATCATTAATAGAAGAGAACAAGAATAATCCTAGGTTTCTCTTTAGTACAGTTGCCAAACTTACACAGAGTCATAGCTCTGTGGAGCCATCCATTCCCTTAGCTCTTAGCAGTCATGAGTTTATGGGATTCTTTTTAAATAAAATTGATTCTATTAAAAAGAAAATCTTTGATATACTCCCGAAGATGATTACTTCATCCTCAGCAAGTTAGACAACATTGAAAGTAACTGTAGGACCTGATCTGTGCTTGGACTGCTTTGATTCTGTGGAGCTTCCTGAGTTATCAGAAATATTAGCTTCATCTAACCCTTCAACTTGTATGTTAGACCCAATCCCAACCAAATTATTTAAGGAAGTGTTCCCTTTGATTACCAGCCCCATTTTAGATGTGATTAATCTATCCTTAGTAAATGGGTATGTACCACAAGCTTTTAAGGTAGCTGTAATTAAACCTTTACTTAAGAAACTTTCGCTTGATTGAGATGACTTGAAAAATTACAGACCTATATCCAATCTTCCATTCTTATCTAAAATTCCTGAGAAAATAGTTGCTAATCAAATGTGTGAGCATTTACACAGCAATGACCTGTTTGAAGAGTTCCAGTCAGGCTTCAGAGCTCATCCTAGCACTGAAACAGCTCTGCTGAAAGTCACTAATGATATTCTTATGGCCTCAGATAATGGACTTGTGTCTGTACTTGTCCTCTTAGTACTCAGTGCTGCATTTGATACAGTCGACCATAATATTCTCTTAAAAAGGCTGGAATATGCTGTAGGGATCAGAGGAACAGCGCTAGGCTGGTTTAAATCTTATCTGTCTGACAGATTCCAGTTTGTTCATGTAAATGATAAATCATCTTTAAACTCCAGGGTTAATTGTGGAGTACCACAGGGTTCAGTACTTGGGCCAATTCTCTTTACTATATATATGCTTCCAATAGGTCAAATTATCAGGCAGCATAGGATACATTTTCACTGTTACGCTGATGATACTCAGCTTTACTTATCCATAAATCCTGATGAGCCCAACCAGTTAGATAGACTACAAGCATGTCTTGAAGATATAAAAACTTGGATGACTTTAAATTTTCTGCTTCTAAATTCAGACAAGACAGAAGTTGTCGTCTTTGGACCGGAGTCTTTAAAAAAGAAACTGCTTAGTCAATCACTTAACCTGGATGCCATTAAATTGACCTCCGATAATAAAGTAAAAAACCTTGGTGTTATTTTTGACCAGGACATGTCATTTAAATCCCATATTAAACAGGTTTCCAGGATTTCCTTCTTTCATCTCCGGAACATCGCCAAAATTAGAAATATCCTGTCCAGGAGTGACGCTGAAAAACTAGTCCATGCATTTGTTACTTCAAGGCTGGACTATTGTAATTCTTTATTATGAGGATGTCCACAAAATGCAGTTAAAAGCCTTCAGCAGATTCAAAATGCTGCAGCAGGAGTTCTGATGAAAATTAAAAAGAGAGATCATATTTCTCCTATTTTAGCTTCCCTTCATTGGCTCCCTGTTAAATCCAGAATAGAATTTAAAATTCTCCTCCTCACATATAAAGCCCTTAATGATCTAGCTCCATCATACATCAGAGATCTGATTGTTCCATATGTTCCTAACAGAGCACTTCGTTCTCAGACTGCAGGTTTACTGGTGGTTCCTAGAGTCTCTAGAAGTAGAATGGGAGGCAGATCCTTTAGTTATCAGGCTCCTCTCCTGTGGAGCCAGCTCCCAGTTTTGGTCCGTGAGGCAGACACCTTGTCTACTTTTAAGGCTAGGCTTAAAACTTTCCTTTTTGATAAAGCTTATAGTTTGAGTGGCTTAGTTTATCAGGGAGGGAGCCTTCCTCCCTCCCTGTTGGATGGAGTAAGGGGGAGTCAGGTTTAGCCTAAACCAGCTCAGTTATAATTGAGGTGCAAACACACCCTCCATTTCTGCTACCTGTATGACCCCTTCTATTTCCTAATGGTTATAATCAGTCTGAAAGAGAGAGGTACCCCAATCATTGTGGTTTTTAGTATAACAATGACCATCAGTGGGACCCTTTGTGGGGTGCCTTGAAACGACATTGTTGAAAATAAGCGCTGTTTAACTAAATAATCTGAACTGGAACTTTCTGTGTAGTTATGCTGCTATAGGCTTAGGCTGCTGGAGGACATAATGACCACTTTCACCCTCTTCACTACATTCTCACACTACTCTCCAATTTTGCATTATTTGCTGTTATTTCAGCTTTTAACTTTGTTCTCTCTCTTTTCTCTTCCTAGAAGCTACACCTGGCCTGACTCTGTGTCTACCTGTGACACCTTTCTGGAGAGGGGCATCGTCCGAGCTTCTGCTGGCAACAACTTAATGCTCACCCTCTACCGATGATCCACTTGGCCCTTTCTTTCAGTGTTTAAACCTTTCTCTCTCCTAGACATGGCGATTGACTTAGCTTTTACTGTAACTAATTATAGGTGTGCTCTTTCAGACTCTAACCTTGAAAACTGGCTCAGAGTTTATCTGTTCTTTCTTTCTAGATGAAACGACTAAAGGAGCTACATCCATTAACATTTACTTTTCCTTCCCATAGAAAGGACTCCTGGATCACTGCTTCTTTGTTCTCTTTTTGTCTCTGCTCTGTTCTCTCTAACCCCCAGTCGGTCGTGGCAGTTGGCCGCTCACACTGAGCCTGGTTCTGCTGGAGGTTTCTTCCTGTTAAAAGGGAGTTTTTCCTCTCCACTGTCGCTGCATGCATGTTGAGTATGAGGGATTGCTGCAAAGTCAACGCCAGTGACTGTCCACTGTCTCTACATGCTCATCCGGGAGGAGGGAATGCTGCAAGTCACTGACTGGATGCAGTCTGCTGGGTTTCCTTAGACAGAAAAACTTTTTATCCAATTTGAATAAATAACTAACTCTGAATGCACTGTTCAATAGTTAGGACTAATTGGAATGTATGTACCTGACTTTTGTGAAGTGCCTTGAGACATGTGTTGTGAATTGGAGCTATATAAATAAAACTGAATTGAATTGAACATTGTTGCACTTGATGGGCGGGTATTTGACTGTCAGATCGAAGTCACTCTGGATCCAAGTTTGAAGAATTAGTCCACCTTGCCACCTTGCCAAGTAGGACATTCGTGGGCGTTGCCTCTCCTGTCCGGCCCCCTGGGAGTCCTGGAAGAGAACGACGTTTGGCCAGCAAAGTGTTTTTGTCAGGTATTCCTTTCCGGGCTGGGCTAAGTCTACGTTAAAAAAACGTATAAGCGTTTAAGAGTATCTTTTCTGGCTTGAGAACACCAGCTAAGAGGGTTGTCTGCATTATCCTTCTGGAACTGGTACTCACCAGACCTGATCCTGGATGTACGGAAAACATTTGATGAATAAACTTTATCTTCAGTTTATCAGTTTCAGGTGTAACCTAAAACACTCAGAACTCTGCTACAGCATAATGCACCCTGGTAATTTGCTGTAAATCTTTGAATCATGGTGTTTAAAGAATAATTGTTCCACTCAACTATTTCACAAGTATATTGTTATTGAGCAAATAATATCAGGTATAAACAATTTAATTGAGCATCCTCTTAACATTTCCCTGAGGAATAAATAAAGTCAAATACATTTCTGCTATGCGATGTAAAACGGTGCCTTCCACCCCCTCAGGTCGATGTACCTGCTTCCTCACACACACACACACACACACACACACACACACACACATGCACACACACACACACACACACACACACACACAGATTAACTCAATAACAGTTGGAGGGCAGAGAATGATTACTCAGTGCTTTATTTTTATGGCTCTTCATCCTCTTAGCTTTCTTCTTTTGTTGGTTGCTTGTTGCGGTTCACCCAGAAAGAATAGGTCTCTTTGCTCATTGATTTCGAAATTAGAAACAGTTTGCAAGTAGCCAACGATTGCTAAAACTGTTCTCATCTAGAGGACTGAGATATTAACTTGGCTAGAGTTTTAATTGGAAAGAAGAATTGGTGAGTTTTACTCAGCTTCTGCTGTTGGCCTGCATATACCTGTAGAGATGATTACATGTGTGAGTGGTGGAGTGGGCAGCTGGTTGGGCACCGAGCTCCATGAAATAAATTCATTTGTGTTTATTTTTTGATAATTTCCCTAATGTTTCAGTTCAGTTCTCTGTGTTCATTATTGTTAAAAAGGTGTTGCTATATAAGTTAATTCATTTAGGTTTAGTTTCTTACTTATTGCTCAGGTTCTGTTCTGTGTATTTTAGTTCATTCTCTTAGATCAGTGTTAATCTTTCCCCCCTTGGTTTGTAGTTTCCTTTGCGTCTAGTTCATCTCTGTTCATGTTAATTATTCACTTTTCCTTAGTCTCTCTGTTTTGCCCTCTGGCACAGCTGTTTCAGATCCCCCTGATTAACTTACCGGCATTCAATGCCATTCTCCCCTTCTCACTAAAATAGAACCTCACTGGTTTCATTGTCCTCTCCTGGTTCCTCGTGTTACTCTGTCCATGCTCTATGTCCTGTTCTCCTTGTGCAAGATCTGTAAATTTTTGCTTCAATTCTTAAACGTTCACTATGCTCATCCCAAGTTCCTGTCTGTATTTTGGTTCATCTCTCAACATACCAAGGATGACAGTATTTTACTGTTACAGCTACCTGTCCAGTGACTATAGGTGGAAAGTAGCTAATTTGGTGCAGTGCATCTTTCCATAACCTTTTTCCATTCCCGTCTGCCTCTACATGGTCCCCTACCCTCTGTATCACACTGTGTATAAAGTGTTTAGCTTATTGTACTTTATCCTGTCTAGAGTGTGTATTTATGAAGTTTTTCCAATTTTCTTCAAATTTGAATTTTTGTAAGCATATTTATATAATTATGTACAATATTGTTTGTAATTTTCTTCACTCTTTATTCATGGGAATTCATTAATGTTTGTATTATTAATTTATCCTTCCTAATATTACTTTACTAGAGGTGCACCTTTACTCTGTCCTGCTGCTGAAACCATTTAATTTCCCCTTAAGGGGATGATGAAGTTTATCTTATCTCAATATTAATAATTGTGCGATTGTTATAGAAGTTTATGTGCTCATTTACTCTGGCTCATGGCAAAGGTGTGAACAGAACTCCGGTCCTTGAGGGCCAGCGTCCTGCAGCATTTAGTTGTGTCTCTCTGTCAACACATCTGAATCACATAATTAGGGCATTAGCAGGACTCTGTAGGACTTGAGTAATTTAGGAGGTTATGCAGTCCCTTGATTTAGGTGTGTTGGACTTAGGAGACTTTAAAAAGTTGCAGGACACCGGCCCTCGAGGACTGGAGTTTCACACCCTGGATCTCTGCATGATCGAGCTGGTAGCATCTTATTAATTCACTGTTGTTCATTGTACAGAGAATATTTGTCTTTTCTTCACTGCTTAAGACACTCTTAGGCTCACTAAAGTCCTCCTTACTACTCCTAGCATCTCCTCACTTTAGGAGCTCTCTTAAGGCCTAATATGCGTTGTGAATAATTTTATGTTACTGAGGGAAAATGAAAAAGAAAAATATTAGAATTCGAGAAACCAATGACATCACTAGGAGCTGCTTTTAGTCTTAGGATTCTTTGTGAATATGGGCCAAGGAGTTTGATTTGACTGCGTGGCGTTGCTCAACCCCCTTTATGGAAAGGCATTTTTACATTTAAGAGTTGGGGAGAATCTTTAAATCAATTCTTCCTGGTAAAAAAAAAAAAAAATTGATAAGTTGATAAATGTTCTTCCCCAGAGAAAAACTGAGATTTTGATTGCTCTTAAACTTATTTCTTACTAGCACAATATAATATTCTTAATGTCTTACAATTTAATTTATTCTGGTAATGTATTTTTTTATATCTTTAATTTAAACTTTACTATTATAAAATACATTTTTTATTCAGTCTTCTTCACTGTGGACATCATTGAAAGACTAAAAAACAAAATTACCTCGCATTTTAGCCAACATCCACTTTAAATTAATCTCACCGCTTGATACTGGAGTAGAATTTATTGCTTGATTTTTCTGAATATCTGCAGCAAGAAATTGATTTGTATTAAACAGGAGACTGACTGTCAACAAGTAAATGAATCATATCTGATTCTTCATGAGTTATCTTCGTAACAACCACACTGGAAAAGCTGTTAGTGAAAATCTATGATCCAACAGCTTGTAGACCAACGTTAAGAAGGAATAAATGTCACAAGCTGTTTTCTGCATGATCTTATGTCTCTCACACGATTTCTGAGGATTTTTGGCCTGCCTATTTTACACAACCTTCCTCCAGTACCTGCACATAGAAGTTTGGACCAAGCCTCAGCTGTGGAACAGATGGCTTCACATTTGACCCTAGAATACTTTGGTATACACTTTGGTGTGTGATTAAGGCGACAAGTCTTGCCGCCTAAACTCCCAGCCTCTTTGGTCAAGCTCTATTGGATCTCTTTGCTGACCAGCCTGACATGGCTGGAGAGGTCAATCCTTTTTAAAAGGTCATCAGCTGAATCCCTCAAGCACAGGTAGCTGTCCACTGTGGTATAACGCCTGTCTTTTATATTTCAATTTAAAATGTGCGCATCAAAAGCATAATTGAAAATAAAATGCCAATGAGGCCGATATAGAGAAAGTGAATCCTCCAAATAATTCTGCTATTATATTTTGTATTTTGACCTGGCCAATTTAGCTGGAGGTTGCCAATCCGTTAAATAGGCCAGTGACTTAGTGTCATCAGCTGCCCAAACACAAGTCAGCTACGATTTCTAAAGAAGCACAGATGAGGATTGGGAGATGTTCCACCGATCTCCACCTTTTATTGAATGAGAAACAATGTTGGAACAATGTATAATCAACATATAACAGAATTATATGTTAAAACCAATAAGATATTTAATTCAGTTTGCAACATTCTTACAGTTGCGTGCTGGTACCAAAGACATAGAATCAACTGGGACTTTATAATCAGATTAACATAAAATCTCCAGCTTGTGGTGGAGCTACAGATTCTGTTCAACCATTAAAAGAGTCATTTTGTTAAGTAAATGCAGTGATAAATACAGAGGGGATATATGCTAAAAAGCACAGCAGTTTAACTGTTGGATTAAACTGACAGTAGCTATTTTTTTCATTGGTAGAAATCTCTCTATTATCTGTTTTCTTATGTAACTTTTGAAGTTGTGGGGTATCATGGTCTTTTAACAAAGTTCATATCAAATGTGCACTTGCGGTTGTCTGCATAAAATTTAGGAATCAAACTACAGCACAGCTTACTGCAACAAGAAGTCAGAAAAGTCAAGGTTACATGAGTTAATAACAAAGCTGTGATTGTGATGAATTTGTTTATTTCGCCATTTTCACTAAATTTAACTAATAATGCATAAATATTTTCACCTTTAATCTTCATTCAATACTTTTTTGTCATTGCATATCTCCCAAGATATGCAATGACACAATGACTTGTGACTGAACTGGAAGCTCTTTTATACCTCACAAAAGGTAATTTCCAATGTAAACATGCCCCCTTTAAAGCTGTGGTTCTGATATTTTTCAGGTTTTCATCAACTAAATAACAGTAGAAATTACTTAGGAACCAGACTAGTTCTGCTTTAAGTATTCAAAACACTAATAAATTCATTTTAATTTGATTTCTGGAATCCAATTCAAGACCTTCACTAGGTTTTTTTAGCACTTTAAAACAGTGCTTCCAAGCAGTACATATTAAAAAAGACAAAACTTTGTAAAAAGTTCTAGTTTATTGGATTATAAAATCTCACAGATGTTTGGAGTGTGTTGTACATGCCTTTTATAATGTAAGCATGGTTCTATTACCATTAAAATATGTATTTTTAAAAGCCGTCTTTCGACTTCTCTTTACCAAGGAACTGGTAATTGGTCATGTGAAAGCTGCATTTTTTACTAAGAATTATTTTATTTGTTTTTTACATTTTGGGTAGACAAAACAAGCACAGGAGACGGTAACAAAATGTGATGTTCTGGCCGTGCAAGAACAGAAAACAGAAAAATTTTGTTTATAATCCATCATAGTACCAAAAGACATTTGCAGCTGTTATGGCTGTTATGGCGAAAATGACAATTTGTGATAAGATGAGAAACATTGTGTAGTTTAAATCTTTTCGTGCACAATGTTCATAACATCACACTTTTCTTTGTCTCCAACATTCTAGAGGTCAGCTGAGCGAGTATTCCAGTCTCACAGGGAAATTAAGGCCACCAGGTTATTTTCTATCTATCATTCAGTAGCAGCATTGATTATCCCAGATAAAAAGTAATAAAAAGGGATGTAGAAAATGGTCGTCCAACTTCCTGTCAAGTATCACAGACTGAAGGTTAATGGGGGTCAGGTACTGGTTGTTGTCTTGATAGCCTTTCAATGATCTATTTCCTATTATCATTCCTGTGAGCAATGCCTCACTCTGTCTTTAATGTGTTTTCTGATTTTAAGTAAGCTACAATATGCTACACAGTTTGACCCATGGGCCAAAGGTTTTACACTCTAGTCAGCTGCCATTGATGTCTTTGTTTTTCATCTTTATATTCAAAGAAGAAGGAGTTTGAGTGATTAATTAGAAGAAATTTGATGCCTTTGCTATCCCAAAGTTATAAACTTTGCCAGAGATCTTTCTCTTTCTTTTCCTCATAGTACGATACCACATTGACCGCCATATTTTGTGTACACTAGGGAACTATTAAAAAGGTGAGACTGTTGACCAAAGTTTTTTTTTCACTACATTAATCAGATGTTTATTATAATGTACATCAAATGTACAAAGGGTTTTAAATGGAGGTGTTTCACTTTCTATGTCAATGAAAAGACAATAATAATCACTGATTTATCGATTTCCTGTGTAAATTAATACGTGGAACATATATTGTACATTATTTAATCAGTCTTTCTTAACCTAGTTGTATTTTAGAAAAAAAAAAGTATTACTAAAACTTCAAAAAATATCATGGAAAAATTAGTTAATAAAATATTGGTTAACTATTAATGATTGCCTTTTTAACTCTAGTTATTCCTGATATTAGTAAAAAATATAGCTTCTTGTTGTTGCAGTCCATTGTGTTGGATGGATGGATGGATGGATGGAGTAGTAGCCCTTACAATATATGTCCAATTATTTGACTAATGGATAGACTGCGCAAATACTGGACCCACAGTTGATTGTGTGAGCAGGCTGGTAATCATCAATCAGAAATGTATTGCTCCTGAAAGAACGTGACCCACTCAGGCTAGCAAGTTAATCCCATTAGTACCCAGTGACATAAACAGTACACTACACTCAGTCAGGAAGCAAGGTTTACTAAGTGCTGGTGTTGCAGTTGCAGAAGAATGCATAATTTTATATCAGAGGTCAGCAGTTTGATGTATTGTTATATTTATGGTGAAAATGCACCAAGACCTTTTGATTTAAATGAAGTTCAGGTGGTACTAGTGTAAATAAAGAAGCTCACCTTAGTGCAGGCTTAATGGACTGGTAACCCTTTGCCATGATCTAGAGTGGCCAGTGACTTCCTGTGGTGATTTTTAACAGGAATTTAAAGATAAGCTCCAGCACTGATAGATAAACGTGACTCAATCATTTCACATAAAGATAATGCTCATGAGTTATGTCAATGAGTTATTAGTTTAGGCAACTCTCTGTCAGTATCATAAGCCCCTTTTCCACTGCAGGAACTTTCAGCCAATAACCAGGATTCTGAAAACCCTTGGCGCATTTCAACACAATTTTACCTGAGTAATTTCAGTTTCTTGGGTCAGCGCTTCCCAGATAAAAGGTCCTGGTTTGGTGGTAGGACTTTCAGATCACCCCAGGATTATTGAGGGCCAGAGCTATGTGCTGAGCAACGATGATTGGTGGACCCTTTCTTGCAATGCTGTGACTTTCACTCACCTGACATATTTAAGACCTGCATATTGTTTTTTTCTACTTTATACAAGATTCACATTTAAGTGTACTTTTTGTGATTGAGAATGGAACAAAGGACATACGATAGGTGGACGAATGATGAGGTCAAAGCTCTTTTAACAGTTTTGATACGGGCACCTCGGGCTTTGGTTGTTTGGCCTTTGGTTTCTTATCACCACCACCCACTGGACTGGAGGTGTAATGCACTTTTCTTCACAACTTGGCCATACGTCATCGGGCTGAGTGAAATACATTTTCCTCTGCCTATCAGAGCGGCGGAAAAAGAAAGGACACAATTTACTCGAGTCCTTTTACCCGGGTAGAAAAAAATCCCAGGTATCCTTGGACTTTTGGTGGAAAAGGGTCAAATAAAACGCTGACATTAATGGCTTTAATGATACAACTACTAAAAACTGACTGAGTTTACTTGATTGTCTCCCTTTATAAATCCCATGTTGGCTCCAGAAGGAGTGACCACATTCAAGAAGGGATAACCTTTGTTTGACTTACTGTATGTCCAATTAGAAACTAAAACTCCACACTGAAACCTCCCGTGTTGGCGTCCCCTAGAGTCAGTATGAGGTAATGTTGAGGTGCCTGTTCTTTTGTTTTTATGGACTCCTGTTAACATTTATTTGTTGGTTTAACATCTATTTTCTAAATAGTTTGAGCACAAGAATTTCAAACCAGTCTTATAATGTCTGTTTAGTTAAGGATTATTTTAGACATTAAGTGCAAGCACTGCTGTACAGAAAACATTCAACAGTCTGAAGCGAACTCTGCCAGATTTCCCAGGTGCCGTGCACAGAGCGTCACATTGTAGGTTAATCTCTTTAAAGGCTTTGACAGCTTGACGAGGAGTATTTACTCCTTCACTGAGTCGCTCCTTAGACACAAAAATATTAGATATAACTTATATTGCCCATAATCTGATTGCTGTCAAAAAAAATTATGAATAGCAAAAGCGCCCAAATTGTATAGTTGTTTTTTTAAAGAAATTTAACTACCAAAGAAAGATAAAACCAAACTCTGAAAAACACAGGACTAAAGTCAACATACCTCCTGTGGTTTGAAAAGACAACTTCATTAGATGTGTCTTTGTTCCCTTATTTGTGTGTCATGGGAGGTGAATCCTTTTTAGTCGCCACCGAGAGCCCCCTTACGTAGAGCAGTATACAAAGTGTCAGTGTCAGAAGTTAAGCCAGGGGATGATCAGAAGGTGACTAAGCCTGTTAACCGCAGAGGGATGCATGCCAGCACTTTACATAAGCTATTATGACAGCAAAGCACGCTGCAGCGAACAGAATGAGGCGCAGAATTAACCGAGGAATACGACGGCTTTTATCACCACCTCTGTTTTTAACCCTATTCAGCTAAACTGTCAGGAGCAGTGGGCTAACACATAGTAGCTGATATTTTTGGTTAGGATTTGCTACACATGTTAGAAAGGTGCAGAAAAAGTGCTGGAAGACTAGAAGAAACGTGGATAAGCGTAGTTTAAAAACAAAGAACTAAAAGGGGGAAAGGAGGGAATAAAGGGCTGCAGAAGAGGAGTGGAATGTGAAAATGCCACATGTAGGGGGAGGATGTTCAAAGAGTGTGTCTAAGTAAGGGTTCCACGGTTGGTTTTCCTCTTTATCATCTGGCACTCTAAGACCTCTTCACTGCTCCGGATAGACGACAGACAGACAGACTGAAGCTCTTAAAGGCAGGCAGTCCTTCCACCGGATTATCCTCTCCACTAATACTAATCCCTGCTCTCACACCTACAGTCTCTCGCCCACATTCCAGTTTTCCTTTTTCAGTTGTCATGCAGTTTCCGCAGATCATCTCTGAATGTTTTACAGAAACTTTAGGAAATGTATATGAAGGTATTAGTCAGTAGATGGTCTGCAGGGATATTACCTTAATCACTATAACAAAATTACATAAATCATAATCATAACCTCATGGAACAAAAAACAAACATAACTCCTTGTACAATATAACATCATTCTCAAGGTGGTTTAGGTATGCTACTAATGCCTGCTGATGTCTCTTCAACACATTTCAAGGATCATATTGGAAGCACTTTGCTGCCAACTAGTGGCTGGAATTATTCCCAATTATGCTTAATTTAGCTAATTTACAGATTAAATACTTACATTAGTATCTATTGTATGTGCTTTATTCAAAAATAAAAATCTCTTAATTTGGAATCTGTTTTGTCAGCACAAAACACTTTTATATTTAATTAAATTAGGCGCAAGGGCTTTAATATCAAACATTTTAATTTATCAAAATTGGAACCACAAGTCAAAACACTGGGACAAATGAGTCAATGAGTCAAACAACTGCTTCACATGGAGCTCCCTGTTGTCATTTTTATGGTTTCTACCTCGAAGAGAAACCTTCATTTTAATGTCTGTAACCTCAAAAGCAAAATCTTTCTATAAAACAAACAATGTTGCAACATAGATTGTTGTTATCTAGTGTTAAACACTTTGTTTTATTTATAGGCTGTTCTGAGTAATACTTACAGCTTCTTAAAAATTCTTCACATTTATATTTAGTACATGTCTGAGTACATGTCAGGTGCCGATCTCCAGCTGTCATTGGACAAGGGCACAGCTCTTTTTGTGAACTTGTAAAGGAGATTTCAGGAAAACTACTAACTGTCAGCTGACTCTGCAAATGTGTCCACCAAGAGAAACAAGAATGGATTTTACTAGTTTTTCCATGTCTAGCAAGGCTAGTCATTAAAAGTCTTCTATATTGTAAATCGAAGATTGAAAAATACAAACATGAGCTAAAATGACATAGGTATTATAAAGAAAGCACTGTGTATGTGTTGATAATCTCAATGTTATTACCACCTAATTGCTTGGTACACATATTTCAGCTAAATAAGCATATTGGGAGTATCTAGTCGCCACCTTAACGGTTCAAAAACTGAAATGATTCAAATTGGTACTTCACATAAGATTCAAGAACAAAAATTCTCAGCATTACCTTCTCTGGCCAGAACATTTTTCTTTCCAGTACGGCCACCAATTTTGGCGTCATTTTTGATCCACAGCTCGCATTTGAAAGCCATATTAAGCACAATATGCAAAATCTCATTCTTCCACCTCCGAAATATTGCTAAACTCCGGCCTTCACTCTCCCTCTCTGATGCAGAAAGGCTCTTTCATGCCTTTGCCTCCTCCAGATATGACTAGTGCAATGCACTTGTCATTGTCTCTGACTCGATGCAATCTGCTGGGTTTCCTCAGATAGAAAAACTTTTTATCCAATTTGAATAAATAACTGAATCTGACTGCACTGTTCAATGGTTAGGATTAATTGGGATGTATGTACCTGACTTTATGAAGTGCCTTGAGACGATATGTGTTGCGAATTGGCGCTATATAAATAAACTGAATTGAATTGAATTGGGATTCCTGGCAAGAACATACAGAGATTACAGTACAGGATCCTAATGAGAGTGCGAAAACATGAACATATCACCCCCATTCTCCGTTCTCTTCACTGGCTTCCTGTCTCTGCCCGGATCATCTACAAAATATCTCTGCTTTCCTTCCAGTGCCTGCATGGTAATGCACCATCATATTTAAAGACCTTCTCACCCTTCACTGTCCGTCACGCATTCTCCATTCTTCCAACACTGACCTTCTGCACATTCCCAGGACTCGATCCTGCACCACGGGAGATCGGGCCTTTTCCTGCTCCAGTCCTCGGTGGTGGAACAATTTGCCTTCACATCTGGGGTCTCCACAGATGCTAGTACATTTTGAAACAGGCTCCCTTTTTACCCAACGTTTTTAATGGCCTCCTTTAAATGCTTTGTCCTGTTTTTATTTTTCTCTAGCATTTAATGGCCTCAAGACTTTCACTTGTGTATTTTATCTGCATTTATGACCCTGTTTTTATTAGTTGTTTTTCTCTTTCTATCGACAGTAGCACTTTGAGATTTTGTTTGAAATGTAAAGTGCATTACAAATAAAATCTCTTATTATTATTGTTATTATTATTAGTTAAGGAATGAAAACTATTGAACATCAGGCAATGTTTGTTAGATGAAGGTGGGAGCCCTGCGTAACATGAAAAAAAAAAATAACTGTTACACATTTTTATGTTGGCATACTATTAAATTTGTCATTAAGGCATAGGTTGTGTGGTAAAACTCTAAAAACTACCAACAAGCTCGGCTGAGTACTGGATCAGTTACGAGGGTAAAGTTAGTACCCTGCCTGCTGGAAGGTTGGCAGAGGAACAAAATGCAGAGAGCAGGAGTGTTTTTCAGGTTTTAGAAGGTTAATAGAGCGTCTCCCACTCTGTGAGCTCCCCAGAGTCATTAATTATGATACGCACCCACACACGTGCACTCGGCACACACTCAAGCAGCTACACAAGGTGCAATCTTCCAACTTCAACCAAACACACACACACACACACACACACACTACCAGCACCTCCATGGCTAAGCAGATAAAGGATTAATGGCTGATCCTGTTTGAGCTTGGCAGTTTGACGGAGCCGACTTTCACACAACCAATCTTTCTTACACATACACAAACCTAAACACACTAAATACTATGACACACGCACACACACAAGAAGCCTACACACAGACTAACACATTCATACAGTACAGATGGAAAGTTTACACACTCTTCCAAGTTGTCACTTTGTCACATTTAATGCTGAAGTATAATCCAATACTGAGAAAAATTTTAGGAAAATCCAACTGTTTATTAAGTGGTGAAAAGATGCCCACATTAACAAACATTATATTTATTTTACTTTATTTTACACAGTCACAATTAGCATCGGCATGCCTAACATTTCCTAAAATGTATTTAACTGAAGCCTTTTGTTATGTATTTTTTATGTTAAAGTATCTAGGAGCTTTTAATCACTAACCTGTTTCCCTGGGGCATAATTATGACATGATAGAAATTAATTTCTGTTATTAATTTCTGTCTGTAAAGACAGGGGAACATTCAAGTAGAGTACATGTGTGTTGATCTTTATGAGTCAGGAAATGACTACCAATCTGCCATCAGGATGATAGTTAAAGGGTTAAAACAACTGGAATTGTGAAAAACAAGGCTGAAGGAGGATTCAAGTTTATCTTTCTCCCACAAACAGGGAGGAGAGAGGTAAAAAACTCAAGATCCCATGGTGATGTAATCTACGTACTAAGCTGTTTTTTTACGAGGAATGTCAGGAAAAAACCTTTTCTGTACTACCACAACAAATGTAAACATGTTGCTGAATTCTACTGGGAACCCTGTGTTTTGGTCAGATGGGACAAAGACTTGGCTTTTTGGCAACAAGTTCCCCCTTTCATGGGTCAGGTGTAAAATAAAAAATGTGGAAAAGGACCTCATGCCCACTGCTAAGTATGGTGGAGGGCCTGCCATGCTGTGGTTCTTTTTCTCCTCCAAAGGGCCTGGGAACCTCATTCCATTGTATGACATGTTAACTCAGAAATAAAAAGACATTTTAATTGTAATCCTGTTGGACTCTGCCATGAAAACTGAAGACAGGTTATCATCTAGTCCGTTAATGACAAAGATCAAAAAATCTTTCTAAATTAACACAGAAAACACAAAATTATTTTTCTTCTATAACTATCTGAGTTCCCAGACCTAAACCTTATAGAAAACCTGTGGGGTGAGCAGAAGAGACAGCCTAAGAGAGGACCCAGGACTCCGGGCGATCTAGAGAAGCTAGCACCTAAGTTGCCCTCCAGTAGTGGTGCCACTTTTTTGCCAGCATTATCTTGATTTAGTATTACCAATTAAAGTGACACAAATTGTTTTGAAACATGGGGTCAGAATGCTAACCACCTACATCACAGGGATGAACTTATCTTTATTACTTCAGTCAGAAGAAAAGGTTTATTGGTTGGCTTCTGTGCCAATTAAATCTTGGATGAAGCTTACCTTTATTAATCTTTTTTTTTGTTTACTGTAGATGTTATTTTATTGTTTATTTTATGTTTTTTTTTTATTTTATTTTATGGACCTTCGAGCACTTTGGTCACTTTGGTTGTGTAAACGCTCTCTTTATGAGGCTTGTTTAATCATTGTGTGAATTATTGGTTTATGGATAATAAGATTTTGTTTAAAGGCAATGTTTGTGACATTGCAGGCCTTGAAAAAAAATGCCTATTGTACTAAGTAAGTATAGAAACTATCATGGCAGAAAACATGTCTCCCTACTGATCAAATGCAAAGCTTTTATTTTTTCACAGTTCAGTCAGATTCCAGCAAAACTACTGAACTTCGCAACCTGGCAAAGTCAAGGACATTTTAGTCCAAAATGATCAGATTTACTGTCAAGAGGTCATGCTGTTTAGTTTCAACTCTATTCATTCATGTCTAAATTCTAATAAAATCAGTTTTTCAGATACTAATTACTTGAAGACCTTTTCACTAGACAATGGAAGTCCTAATAGAGATGATCTGGGGCTCATGTTTGTTTGAAATCTGTGCCAAAATCCAGTTGTATTTTTTTTAGTCCATGTTAATCATGCAGGAATAGTTTATGTTTTGTTCTGATTTGCTTTTGTTAAATAGTATCGAGATGCACAGACTGGTTCAAGAACTCGAGTTTGTAGACATGGAGACTGAGGTAGGAAGAGTGACCAGGCTGAAATTGTTTGATTTAAAACCCTGCTTACATACACACTGCTCCCTTTTCACTCCCAGATCTATTATTGGACTAATTTACCCTCCAGCAGAGTTGAACTGCAGGTTCATCGTAAAATCCATCAAACTTTTTATTTTAATCAGTCTTCTCCTCCCTCAGCTCACATCAGATGAGGGAAATCTCTCATCTTTCTATATTTTTGAATTCCATTGATCTTTATGAACGGAGGAGCCCAGAGTCTTTTACTTTTTATTTTTATTAGAACGTTCTTTTTCAGTTTTCAATTAATTTTCTCCAATAAATTAAGGAGGATGAGTTGAATAGGTTCCCTGCTGAAAAGCAAAGTGTTTTTTTCTAATTCCCCGGCCTTATATCACATGGTTTGAAAAGACACAAGGCAGGTTTTCATGGCAACCTGAAGGGATTTATACAAGCAGAGCAAGTCAAAGGGAGTAATGGCCTGATAACGTAGAATTAGCTGAGCTTACACCTCTGCAAACGTACTAATGGCAACTCCACATGTTGTAACCTAATCACAATTACACTGAAAACCATGTAGAGGACCCACATTGGGATTAAAAGCAATTAGCTCGATGTGTTGGCTTTAAAAACAGCCCACATAATCAGCAATTTCTGTGGAAGTTTTCAAAACCTCATGAGATAATCTCTTCAGCAAAGACACCTGATGTGATAAATGCAATTTTTTTTTTCTATTGACCTGAATAGCTTGAAACTATTATCTAAATATCTTATTTCCTTTTAAGTAAAAAAGGCTTTAGAGATTTCGACAGGATGGCTGACTCAATTTCTGACGTTAGCTTCATACAATTTATAATTTCTCCTGTTGTCATCATACATTTTAGAACACTGATAAATTAGATGTGGTGCTTTTCACAACGGGCTGCACGGTGGCGCAGTTGGTAGCACTGTTGCCTGCATCAAGAAGGTCCTGGGTTTGATTCCCGGCCGGGGGTCTTTCTGCATGGAGTGTGCATGTTCTCCCCGTGCATGCGTGGGTTCTCACCGGGTACTCCGGCTTCCTCCCAAAGACATGCCTGTTAGGTTAATTGGTCACTCTAAATTGCCCTTAGGTGTATGAATGAGTGTGTGCATGGTTGTTTGTGTGTTGCCCTGCGATGGACTGGCGACCTGTCCAGGGTGTACCCCGCCTCTCGCCCATAGACTGCCGGAGATAGGCACCAGCTCCCCCGAGACCCACAATGGAATAAGCGGTAGAAAATGACTGACTGGGTTTTCACAACTCACACCTGAAATTTACACTTAATAAATGTAATCACCAAACTACCCCGACAAAGGTTTTCACGATTAAAAGCGAGGGAAAATGACTGATGATGCTAATCCACGATCATTTCATCCTGCCAAAATAAACAGATATGTCATCTCAGGTGGGAAACAACAACAATAAAGGTCAGAGTTAACAAGGGTTAACAGTCAAGTCTTTTTGCCACATTCCCTTCAGTATTTCTGCATATTGCTGATTGAAATACAAAAAAACTCACCTTATAAAGCTTGTTGGAGAGTTTAACAGGAACATATCAGTAGATTTATATGCACATCAAGACCCAACGATGTCAGACAGATGACAGAGCGCATTCAGAAGTCATTCATATCGGTTATGCTGTCATCATAAGTCAGCATGAACAATCCATGATCTCCATCCCTGTCTTTAAATTAAGAGAAGTGCCATGAGCATTTCTAAACAGCACGGACACTTTCAGTCATTTGTGAGATTGGTTACCATCGCTGTGTGGACTAACAGAGAAACCTCCACTGGTCTATTCCACATGCTACCCTGAGATGTATGTTTATCTTTCAAACAAATCAATATATTGTCTTGTTACTGTATACCAAAAAGCATACAACTAAACCAGACATTTTTTGGGCATTTTTAACAGATTTGTGCAAGAACTCATTATTAGATGTTTTGTAGCAACAGCAGTTTATTATGTATATACATGTATAATGAAAATATAACCATTTTCATTATGCTATAAATTTTTACACTTTTGTTTTAACATATTTAACATAATACAGTGAAATGTCATAATTCTTCTCACGGTTTTTATGATTCCATCAACAGTAAATCCTTTCCACTTACCTCTTGATCGCTGCCATTTTTCAAAGGTATAAGAATCAAAAATCTAAGTGTGAACAAGAAAATACTGATGACATAAGCAAACATTTGCACAGATGGAGAAAAACTGTCAATAATTATGTCAATGTACTGTGTATGTGTATTAATAGAGATTATGTGACAGAACTATTTTAGTCGACTCTAGGATCTGATGCTTCTTACTGGTTTACCTTTGCAGCCCTTGCTTTGATTTTTGCAAAAAGCAACTTTTGTTAAAGAAAATCTATTGTTTTTCTGTGTTTCAGTGCAATAAACCATACCATGACCTTGATATCACACAAAAGTTGAGTCTTCCTCCCTCCCTGTTGGATGGAGTAAGGGGGAGTCAGGTTTAGCCTAAACCAGCTCAGTTATGGTTGAGGTGCAAACACACCCTCCATTTCTGCTACCTGTATGACCCCTTCTCTTTTCCAATGGTTATAATCAGTCTGACAGAGAGGTATCCCAATCCTTGTGGTTTTTAGTATAACAATGACCATCAGTGGGACCCTTTGTGGGGTGCCTTGAAACGACATTGTTGAAAGTAAGCGCTGTTTACCTAAATAATCTGAATTGAAACTTTCTGTGTAGTTATGCTGCTATAGGCTTAGGCTGCTGGAGGACATAATGACCACTTTCACCCTCTTCGCTACATTCTCACACTACTCTCCAATTTTGCATTATTTGCTGTTATTTCAGCTTTTAACTTTGTTCTCTCTCTTTTCTCTTCCTAGAAGCTACACCTGGCCTGACTCTGTGTCTACCTGTGACACCTTTCTGGAGAGGGGCATCGTCCGAGCTTCTGCTGGCAACAACTTAATGCTCACCCTCTACCGATGATCCACATGGCCCTGTATTTCAGTGTTTAACCCTTTCTCTCTCCTAGACATGGCAATTGAGTTTATCTGTTCTTTCTTTCTAGATGAAACGACTAAAGGAGCTACATCCATTAACATTTACTTTTCCTTCCCATAGAAAGTACTCCTGGATCAGTGCTTCTTTGTTCTCTTTGTGTCTCTGCGCTCTGTTCTCTCTAACCCCCAGTCGGTCGTGGCAGATGGCCGCTCACACTGAGCCTGGTTCTGCTGGAGGTTTCTTCCTGTTAAAAGGGAGTTTTTCCTCTCCACTGTCGCTACATGCATGCTCAGTATGAGGGATTGCTGCAAAGTCAACGCCAGTGACTGTCCACTGTCTCTACATGTTCATCCAGGAGGAGGGAATGCTGCAAGTCACTGACTGGATGCAATCTGCTGGGTTTCCTTAGAAAAACCTTTTATCCAATTTGAATACATAACTGAATTTGACTGCACTGTTCAATGATTAGGACTAATTGGAATGTATGTACCTGACTTTTGTGAAGTGCCTTGAGACAACATGTGTTGTGAATTGGCGCTATATAAATAAAACTGAACTGAAATGAATTGAATTGAATTAATCTTACTGAAGGGTTAGTTCACTACAGACTGAGCTGTAATACTAATCTACTTTATAGGTGTCATGTTTGCTTTGTAGAAGAGGCAGAGGGGCGAAGTAAAAAAATAATTAATAATAACAAAAAGACAAAAACTTACAGTGCAGCACGAGAGGAACAGGACATGGAGTATGAATGGAGAGATGGTATAAACAACGGGAAAGAAAACAGGCATGGCAACGGAAGAATCCAGCGGGGAACAATGTAAACCAGAGAGCCAAAATACTGAGGAAGTGTGGAGAAAGGCAAAGGCTGCAGGTAAGGGTAATCAAGGAGAATGTGGAACAGCTGAGGCAGAGTAAAAGCAGGGGCTGAGGGAGGGAGGCTAATAAACCAGAAAACAGCTGGACAGAAACACAAAGAAACAGAGGGAAGTTTTTTAACAGAAGTCTAACAGGAAATAACTCTAAATGTACAAGAAACATTAGAATAAACTAGAAAGCAAAACACAGAATATGAACTAATATAAAAACCCGAACAATAATGAGAACAGAGAAATTAACAGAAGACAGAACCTAAGAGAACATAAACAACAGAGAATGAAGAAAACAGAAACACAAAAGAAACCCAAAAACTCAAACACCTAAGGATCATGGCAATAGGCAAACAACAAATTGGTGAGGGTGTGTCAGTGCAATCAGAATCTAAAGTTAAACCTTGCCACTTGCACTTTATATATACATATTTTTTTTCTTGTTTCTGGTACATTTACTTCACTGTTAAACTTTTGTCTTCATCCTAGGTAACCATGCTTGTTATCCCTGAACTTCATAGCTGAAACTGAAAATGGGTTTTTCTATACTCACTGTTCTTTCACTTCAGCAATGACAACAGCAGCTCAGTTGGTAGGGGAGATTTACATGACTAATGTTTGTAACTCAGCAGACTGACCTGTTGGTAAGTCATGCTAGTAGTTTTATTCTATATTCTATATTCACTATAATTATTGGAATATTGATCCATTGATCCATTGTCTATGGGTGGCTGGTGCATATTTCCAGCAATCATTGGGAGAAGGCAGGGTATATCCTGGAAAGGTCATCAGTCTATCACAGAGCAACATAGAGACAATAAGCATGCACAGACACACACCTAAAAGCAAATCAGGGAGACCAATTGACCTAACAGTCATGTTTCTGAACTGTGGGAGAAAGCCAGAGTACCCAGAGAGAAACGATACATTCATGGAGAGAACATGAAAACTCCATTGAGAAAGACCCCAGGCCGGTATTTGAACCTGGGATCTTCTTGTTGCAAGGCAACTGCAACTAACAACTGCTGAACCATGCAGCCTCTTATTGCAATATCTTAATTTTGTCATTTCCAGGAAGGCTACATAGAAGAGGAAGTTGATTTTGTGTTTTACCTTTCACAGGGAGTTACCAAAAGTTACAGAGGACAAAAACACATGCTGAAGACAGACAGTGAGTAATTGCATGGTGAATTATTGCATACCCATCTGTTTTTAATGTGGTATAAATGACTTCAGTGTCCGTTTGTGTGAATGTGTGAGACGACCTGTTTCTGAGGAACTCAGTCAAGTGTGAAATGCAAATTGTCGTTCTGTTAATGAAGACCTCACCACCCTGTAGTTCTTTCTCAGCTGGTGAATGTGTGTGCACGCCGCCTCCTGTGGATCCAAATGTGTTACTGCGACCTATTTGTCCCAAAGAACATACAGGACAAGAAACGCACTCAGGTATGCAAACAGCAAAGTAAAAATAGGTATGTTGAGAAAGATCAAACATATCACTACTATTTTGATGCTTTTCTGAAAGCTTTAACTCCAAGGAAAATCCTGTCCTCCTTCTCTCTCTTTACATCGGGTCTACCAGTGCAAGTAACGCTTTTTTTATATTTGCCCTGTACATTTTCTTCAAGTTTTATCCCAAAATGTTTGTATGTTTTGTGGATTCTCTGGATACTATAAAGATAATGTCCAACTGACAACCAGCCTGCTGTGACACAAGTGATACAAATGCTGAGGGTAAATATGAACATTTCCGTCTATCAAGCTGCATAGTGTTGGCCCATAAACGACAGCTGCAGGAAATCCAGTTCATTTCAAATCTGGCTGCACAACAGCTTAGGTCTCTCACTGTAAATTTACAATCATAGTAAAAAAGTAAATACACCCTCTTTAATTTTCTGGGGTTTCATGTATCGACACATAGTGAAAACGATCCGGTCTTTACAAACTTCTTAAATCTAACCTCAAGTACGTAAAATTAGATTCCAGCATAACATGTAAAAATAAACTCAAACTTAAAAATGTTTGTGAAAAACGAAGTACACTTCATAACATAATAGTCGTAGAACCGCTTTAAGCAGCCTTACTCTCAGCAGTCATTTTGTTTGTGGAGGAATTTTGGCTCAATCTTATTTATATTGTTTTTTAGAAACCCAAAGGGTGATAAGTGCCAAAAGTATAATCACTTTGGCCATTTTAAATGTACTTAAATAAACAAACAAACCATAGCATGATCAAACTGTGTGTTACAGGCTCAAATGAATAGTAAGGTGATGCTGGAGCGTTATTTTCCTACTGCATCGTGACTTCCTCCGTAGCCAAGTGGGTGACTTTTAAAACCCAAGCTGGTCAAAATGTGGGATGAAAATAGAAATGCAGTGCAGTCCTACACGGACAGAAACACTCGTTTCATCAACACGTTTTAAAGATTTCGTTGTTTCAGTTGATCTTTGCATTGCACATCACTATGTAAATAAGTTTTCTGTGCAGCCGTCAGGTTGTGTTTGAGGACTATGTTGGCTCCGGTTAGAAGAGGCCTCTGCCTGGTACCCCCCAGCTCTGTGTCCCCTGCCAATAGCTAATTGATTTGGCTCCATCCTGACTGCTCTTCTTACTCAAGTGGTTAATTAACTTTACTTTTAATTCGCTTCCATGCACTGCTCGGGTAAAGCATAGAGCTGACACCGGCTGAATACGCACTCATTTGATTTTTGTCATACAGAGCGAACAGAGATAGCCCTTCAGCTTGTAAACTGGCCAAAATGGTTAAGAGGCTGTCCACATATTTATGCATACTAATTCCTTAATCATTTTGTTCCTAAGCTTCCTAAGCTAAGCTTTTTGCTCTTTTTTGTGATTTTTTTTTCTTTGACTTGACTTATTTTTAAATGTTGCTCAATTCTTCCTACAGCTTTTAAGATATTTTTAAATGTGCATTAATTATTTAAGACTATAGACTACATCTACATGAGGTTAATGAGGTTCTTGATTAACTGCAATTATTCTGCAATTACTTCACAGGTGCCGAGATGTCCAACTTTCAAAAGTCTTTCTCCGATCTGTAACTCAGCTGGAACAAAAGCCCATTTTTACGCCCGCTGACAGTTTCAGGAGTCTAACAACGAGGAACTGAGCAGAGAAAACAAGCCGGTGAAAAGATGTCATGACTGAAGGCTTAAAAGCTTTAGCAACCTAAACAAAAAATCTGATGGAAAATTATTATTTCACTTACAATGTAAAAAATATATTTTTACATATTACCCGCTCTGTGTTTTAATATTTTTGTTATTCTAACCTATATTCAAATGTATCGGGTCTGTCACTATTTCTGATCAGCTATCCGGTAGGTATGAGTGGATTTAAAGGGCGGAAATGCTCAGTCAGCTACCATAAATCTAACTTCAGGTGAAAAAAAATTTTCTCCATTTAAATTCTCTTTTTCTGACAAGCAATCTTCCAAGTGAGAGCAAAATGGAGCATCACTGTTTTTATCCTAACTTTTAAAAGTAAAATGTAATCTCTTACATTGTTACAAAAACACACCAATCCTTTTAGGAAATATCATGGCACCATTTTTCCTCACCCTGTTGTTCTTGTATGTTTACTGTTCTCCCTCTCCGGATCTTTCTGGATGAAAAAACAATCCAATAAGCCCTCCTGACATGAGTGTTTATCAGCCATAAGAGCATTTTAAAAAATGTTTTTCTCACTCTGTTGGTTTGAAGATAGAAAAGTCCTTTTCCA
The DNA here is from genome assembly GCA_036173005.1 of Crenichthys baileyi. Classification (NCBI taxonomy): domain Eukaryota; kingdom Metazoa; phylum Chordata; class Actinopteri; order Cyprinodontiformes; family Goodeidae; genus Crenichthys; species Crenichthys baileyi. Next base: position 33,647 of record JAHHUM010001804.1, read on the forward strand.
TGCCACAGTGGGGGGTTCAACACTTTCTGGGAATCTTGTCAGCCTTTCTACCCTTAGACTTTTTATCATCCATGTCCAACCACAGTGTGTTTCAGTGTCTCCATTCATGTTAAGCAGCTACAATCCTGGAACGAGGCAAAATGATTGGTCATTATCGCTACAGACAAACATAGCGAAATTTCGCAGCAGTAACTCTAAAATTTTAAGTAAAATGAATAACATGATCTAGAACAAACAACAATTCTGCATAAATTCTGCATAACATGATTATTACTGATATAATAGTGTTATCTTTACTCATTTCAATTCTACTTCAGTCACAAGTAGTCAGATAAAATTAAAGTCAGTTTCAGCGTTTTACGAAAGCAAAATTTGAAACAAACATCAAATAATTTCAGTAGACGTTTAAATGTAAATAAATGTGTTTCTTCCGGTTCTGTTCTGGGCAAGAGAGATACCATGTTTTTTGTTTAAAAACTTGGTATTCCTTGAGATCAGTAACCCACACATCCCTATTAGGAAAAAAGTAAATGCACCCCCTGACAGCTCCTCTTCAATTCAATTCAATTCAGTTTATTTATATAGCGCCAATTCACAACACATGTTGTCTCAAGGCACTTCACAAAAGTCAGGTTCATACATTACAATTAATCCTAAACATTGAACAGTGGAGTCAGATTCAGTTATTTATTTAAATTGGATAAAAAGTTTTTCTATCTAAGGAAACCCAGCAGATTGCATCCAGTCAGTGACTTGCAGCATTCACTCCTCCCAGATGAGCATGTAGAGACAGTGGACAGTCACTGGCGATGACTTTGCAGCAATCCCTCATACTGAGCATGCATGTAGCGACAGTGGAGAGGAAAAACTCCCTTTTAACAGAAAGAAACCTCCAGCAGAACCAGGCTCAGTCTGAGCAGCCATCTGCCATGACCCCTGGAAGATGGCCAGCGGTTGAATTGGATTGGATAACTGTGTTCATTTGATATAAGTAGGTTTAAGCATGTTTCTTCTGACTGAAAGTAATATTAATGTTTTGGAGAGGCAGAGGACGAGTCTCAACATTTATGCAACAGAGAATCTGTGGAGGAAGCTAAAGATTAGGCATTCCAACCTCAAACATCTAGACCTCATCACAACAGATACATTTTCTGCTAGTGTTCATGTGAAAGTGCTTGCCTTTAAAATCAGGAAGAGACGGCAAGGAGAAAACCTTTGACTCATGAAGAAAAACATGAAGGCCAGGCCAAAGATAATCTGTCAAGATCTCCACATCTCCAGACATGATCAGAATCAGAATCAGAATCAGAATCAGCTTTATTGCCAAGTTTGTACATACAAACAAGGAATTTGACTCCGGTACACTTTGCTCTTTGGTTTTGTTTTTGCACTACATAATATACATATTTACAATGTACAATATACACATATATAAATAAAAAGGTGCATTTGCAACATCTGTATGCTGTTGTTTTGTATTTTATTGAATGTTCAACAGAGAAACAGCCTGGGGGAAGAAACTGTCTCTGTGGCCGCTGGTTTTTGTGAACAGCGCTCTGTAGCGTCGCCCTGAAGGTAAAACTCTAAACAGTTTATGTGCAGGGTGTGTGGGGTCTGCAGAGATTTTAGCAGCTCTTTTCCTGACCCTAGACCTGTATAAGTCCTGGATGGAGGGAAGGTCAGCCCTGATGATTCTCTCTGCAGTCCGGATTATTCGTTGCAGTCTGGACCTGTCCTGTTTTGTGGATGAACCGAACCACACGGAGATGGATGAAGACAGGACAGACTGAATGATGGCAGTGTAGAAGATGACCAGCAGCTCCTGTGGAAGGTTGAACTTCTTGAGTTGCCTCAGGAAGTACAGTCTCTGCTGGGCGTTCTTCCCGAAACAGTGTCTATGGTTGAAGACCATCTCAGGTCCTCAGAGATGGTGGTTCCTAAGAACCTGAAGTGATCCACAGCCGACACGGTGTTGTTGAGGAAGGTGAGGGGGGTGTATGGAGGTGGTGTTTTCCGAAAGTCCACTACCATCTCCACAGTCTTGAGTGGGTTTAGTTCCAGGCAGTTTTGACTACACCAGTGTATCAGCCGATCCACCTCCTGTCTGTATGCAGACTCATCACCGTCCTGGATCAGTCCAATGACAGTGGTGTCGGTCTGCAAACTTCAGGAGTTTCACGGACAAGTTGCTGAGGTGCAGTCATTTGTGTACAGGGAGAAGAGGAGTGGGGATAGAACACACCCCTGGGGGGCACCAGTACTTATTGATCTGGTTCGGGAGAAGATGCTCCCCAGTCTCACCTGCTGCTGTCGGTCCGTCAGGAAGCTGTTGATCCACTGACAGGTGGAAGCTGGGACGTTGAGCTGGGACGTTGATGCTAATGGTCTGATCATATGATAAATATGACTTTCCAAAGCAAAATTTACATTTTCAGAAAAAGAAAAAGAAGCAATTCTTAACATCAACAGACACCCACAATATGGTTTTTACAAATCTTTGATTTATTTACACAGAAATGTCAAAATTAAACGGCTCAGAAACAAATAAATATACTCTGCAACAGAGGGAACAGTCTCAATAAGACATACAAACTATCTTGGCTTTACAATGTATTTAAAAAACGACATGAATTAAACAAAGCAAATGTATAGCTTCTGATTGTCCTGTATGCATTTTCCCAAACATCTAAGGCTATTTTAGGGTTTTCACACAGACTAACAGAGGGGCGTCTAACTGGAACAATATGTAGACAGCACTGCCACCTGTTGGACAACTTTAATTCAGCTCTTCTGCGCTTAAAAATAATTTCTGATCTTTGTGTTTTTTTATCAGCCTCTGGTTGTCCATGTTAAAAGCGAATAAAACTCATTTATCTTTATTACAAACAAATAGGAACAAGCTATTTTCAAAGCTGATTTCTGTTTTGTTTTGTTGCTGTTTTGTTTTGTTTTTTCATTATTTATTTTTTTTGTTCTTGGACGAATCAAGCAACAATATGACAGTTTTCCTCACCGATGACAGCTTAGATTACTTAATATTAGCCTGTGTGTAGCATGTTTGTCGATTCTTTTTTGTTTTTTAACACCAAATGTTATAACTGCTAACATTTTTTTTGTATTTTGTACCTATCTGTTCCTAGAAAACAACCTATTGTGAATATTTCTATTTTATTTTATTTCCATTTTTAGAGGCCAGTGTTGCACCTTACACGTTTTCTAAATGCCATTTGAGAGTTAATCTACACTGGATCTGACAAAAATGACATTAGATTTCTATTAGATTCTACTTAATTATTTAAGTGTGTGAAGAGAGTAGAAGTATGTCTTTTTTTATTTCTTTTTTGTGAGTAAAACGTTTATTTTAATGTGCAATAATATTCTCACGGCACCTTTTCCTACTGACCAGGAGAGGGCAGCATTGTTCACTTTCTGTATCAGTACTCGTTCATTTTTAGCCTAAAGCAGATGTGCATCCTTTGGGGAACTGTCCCCCCCTCCTCAGCTGCTTCTAGACCTCCTGTCAACCGAAGATGGTGGCATTTCACCAGAAGGCAGGCTTAGTTCTTCCACACGTACCCTAACATTGATACATGAGTGAAAATGTGACAATTGCAGGCTTCTCACAAATTGCTAAAATTTAATATAGTTTAAAATTTTTGAAGTGATGGCAAATAATCTGTTTCTTTTTATTCTAATAAATATGACGCTTAATCAATTTTCTACATAACAATATTCAGCTTATAACAGTTCGGTTTTTTTGGAATGCTAAAAATAAAGCTTAATAATTTAAAGAACAATTGTGTTTATGTTTATGTTCTACATAGGGCCTGAGAGTTTTTCACAAAGTTTTTTCTCCCTGGAATCAAGCCTCCACACACCAGCAACACACACAAATATCCAACACACACACACACACACACACACACACATATTTTAATGAACTGCCTCTTCAGAGGAATGTAAACATCTGGATCCTCTTTATTCAGGTAGTAACATTTATGTGTTTTAATGCATGCCTTTCATGCAATCATGAATATGATGTAAACTGGGTTTTTGGTTTTTTTTTTACCCCCACTTGTTCTCCGGTAGTTTGTTATACCTGCAGATGTCTCTGGTCTTCTCCCCATGGAACCTGGTTTAATGAGAGCCCCTTTAACCTGTTTGCTTGTTTCTTTTTAATTCCTGATTTTAAACCAAACATTTGATAGTTACAGTATGTTCCATCGCTTTTTCAACTGTTGGATATTCACTTTGTTTGTGTCATCCTGTCTATTTTAAAAGTGACACACAGCAACTTCTTTAAATTTCAGAGAAAAGTTGTAAATAAACACCAGCTTTAAACAAAAATTCAAAACTGATTTTAAGTCATTACCAGCCAAGTTTATTGTAAGCACTGAGTTTTCACAGTCACAGCTTTGTTTACACTGAGGAGTTATAAATGGCCCCAAACCTTTTGATTTTGGTACCCTGAGTATATTAAACATGTAAACATAAACAGCTGTTAGCCTTAAAATGGGAGGTATTGCATCAACTGCATAGATGCTAAGGCCTTTGTTCCTCCTCGTCTCTCGACTAGGACATTTTTCGTGTCCAATAAAAAACCCATGACCTGTGGGATAATATTTTCTTCCAGAAAGGATTTCACAGTCTTTCCCTTGTTAAAGGACCTAAAAAGAACTTACACTTAAAACCAATTTATCATCACTTGTTTTGTATATGTATGTATTCTTTCTTTTCAATTGATATTTTAGACTAAGATTTAGAGAAATCTGTCCCTTCAGCATCTCAGAGCTTTTAACAACAGGTGGGGGAGGGGCAGCAATGCTGTGCATGACAAACAACCTTAAAAAAAACATCTTTGGCATCATTTCAACCCCAGAAATGGTGGCAGTAATTGAGGTTTAGAGTCAGTTGGCACAACAATCAGCTATGGTAGCATCAGCTCCATATCATCCCATCAAGGTGGTGTATAGGAGCACCTTTCCTTATCAGATTGTAACATCTTTCATTGCTGTAATTCACATCCAATTTTTCCTGTTTTCGGTTGCTTCTTGTGTGTTTTTGCCTGCGGTGTGTTGTAGAGAAACTTACCTGGATCTCTGGATCTCCCTCCCTTCACCTTTAAGTGTTTTCAAACTGATTCCTTAAATCCATCTGGAAATCTACCTCGCCTGAGGTGGGCTCCATTCATTAAACATGACTAAAATAGCTGTAAAGCAAGAAATGGAACCTGGTTTGCTGGAAAACGCCAGAAAAATAATGCTGAAAGACCACAACTCGCAAAATCCCCACCAACATTAGAGTTGTTCTTCCTCATCCAGAAATTTTGTAGAAATGTTAATTATAAAGCGAATTTATTTTAATGCAGATTATTGTCTCTAGCAGTAGCGGTACAGAAAACCTTGCATGGTAGGTTTAGGTAAAATACTGTTGCAGATTTCATAAATGCAGCAGACCTCTATATGGAAAGATGAGATTTGAGTTATAAGTTACGTGGTGGGGATGTGCCCCGGCATAGCTTTACACCTAACAGCGCCCCTGACCCTGTTTTAGAGGAACCTCTTTGTTCTGTAATTGGATTCATACGACACATGGTTCCCATCTGATAGGATCTTTTCAAAGCAACATGCACCGTAAATTATGTTCTGAAATAGAAGGGTAGAAGCATTTATGTCCCGACACTGTGGTGAAAAACAGGGAGTTTTGAGATTACTGGAACCCGCTGCACAGCATAAAACCCAAATACGGCCTTATAAACATGCTTTAATTTGTTATTTTATAAAACAAAGTTAAGTAGTGCTAGAAGACCATCTAGGGCTGTAGGTACACTTCAAATATATTGTTTGCAGTCCAAGCTGTATTTATGTATTTATACTGTTTTCAAAACAAAAGCGGGACTGTAAGTATTTACAGTTTTACTGTCATAAATTTCAGGTTTATGTTATGATGTCAACACACAAACACACTGGTAAGCAGTAAATGGCCTGAACCTGTTTAGCACTTTATTAAGTCCCCAGAGACCCCAAAGCTCTTTACACTACAATCATTCATTCACCCATTCATACACTGACAGAGGTGAGCTACAATGTAGCTCACAGCTGGTCTGGGGGCACATTGACGGAAGAGGCTGCCATACAATCAGCGCCACCGAGCCCTCTGACCACCGTCAGCAGGCAAGTCTGGTGAAGTGTCTTGCCCAACGACACAACGACTGAGACAAACAGAGCGGGGGTTTGAACTGGCAACCCACCAGTTACAGGACGAACTCCTACCACCTGAGCCACAGCCGCTCACACTCAAGAACTACTGATAAGATTTACGAAATGGTTTATCATGGCGCCTAGCTGTGCCAAAATTAAGACTATTGCGCACCCAGCGGTGGGTACTTCCTTGTTGCAGGAGGCCAGCTACTGATCTGATTAATGATAGGCTGGGTAACGGTTAGTATTCAAAGGAGGTATGGCTCTGTGGCTGAAACTAGGAAGTAGTTTTAGAAAGTGAAAACTCAGCAGGAGTCCAGGTGTCAGGATCTCGGCACAGTGCAATGGCATCAAGCAGGTAATCTGGAACAAGTTTAAGCAAAATGGCTAGATTACGCTACCTTTGAACTTAAAAATCCAACAAAGCAGGATTTTTTTCCCAGTACTCTTATAATCTGATCTTCATGAGAAGATCAACTGCAGGTGAGTAAATAGGTCCCCAGAACAGTAGGCAGCAGCAGAGGGAAGGAGGGAGAGACCAAAAATACCGCATCAACCACCCAATGACTGTGACATTAACCATGAACATATTTATGTCTATAAGAAAAAAGGTTTATTATACTTGTTATATTTAAATATGTCTCTCTCCCCAACAGTTTTCGGTCATGGGACATCAAATGCTTCAGAGGTTTTAAAGCTGATACATTTTCAAGGCTTCTTCTCCTATATTTCAGGCAAATTGAAAATTAGATTAAGTTGTCATGGAGACATGGTTTTGTGTTATGCATGAGCAGTGTTTTTCTAATTATTTTTGACTGATTTTTTTAACCACAGCTGGAGAATGTTTTGAGTTCATGCGAGAGAATTGTCTTTTTGCTTTTGTTCTTTCTTGCTGTTTATTGTTTACATCCAGAAAACAAATGTCTTGGTTCTGGTATGAAAAGCGCTCGGGCAGAGTCAAACAAATCCTTGTCTGGCTTTAAAAAGTCTGCACATTTTCATTTCTGCTTTAAAAGAGAACAAAATTTGTTAAAGTATGCTGTAAAGTGCCTGAATAATAATATTAATTACCATACGTGAAACGAGTGACCTTAAGCTGAGAAACTGGGATTTCCAGGCCATCTTTGGAGCTATTTTTTAACTGTTTAGCCACTTAGTTTTGGCTGTATCTCAGGCCCATTAGTTATCTGTCCTCCTGCTGAGCTGTTTTTATGTTTGTTTGAATGTTGAATGACATCTAAATTGTCACTAAATGATGTATTTATTAGATCATTAGTTTTCACGTTGTGATATTTTTGGCACTTGATACAAACATGTGTCCCATGCTTCAGTTCAGACTTTATACAGCTCTTTCAGAAATGTACATAGATAGAGAAAATACTCCTTAGCCTAAAGAAAAACAAAATGATATTTATTTGGAAAAAAAATCAACATTGTCTTTGGCTCATTACATTCTTGACACTCATTTTTAAAGACAAATAGGATTTTTGACCATGCCCTTAAATTTGACCTGATAATTTGTTACTAAAGCTGGTTAGTAAGCTTAATGCCTACATTTTGTAACATGACTTCAATAAATCTTGTTTGACCAGTTATAATCTTTTGTGTGCTCAAATTGATACCTTTGATTTAATGTATTAAATTAAGGAATTAAAGGAATAACCACAGCTAAGTTCAGGACATAACCTTACTAGAGAAATGTCAAACAATAAGGCAAGACGCATTTAATCATATAGTAACTGTTATACACCCGGCAATCCATGTTTTACACAGAATCAAAGGAGAAACATTAAAATAGCTCAAATTCAAGAGTTCAATTTCTAATTTCTAACCTTACAAAATATTTGTTAAAATGCAATTTTTTGTTGATGATGCTGTATTAAACACAGATGTCAGAATAAGGTAACAAGCTGCTGATATGCTGTCTGCAGCTATGGTGCTGGTGTGTCTATGGCTTCAATATTCCTGTTTACGTCGCAATTAAAAAAACTGTATGTTTTTCTCTCAGCAGACAGCAGGGGACCAACAATGACCATGTGGACCAGTAAATGGAGAGAGGCTTGATGTGGTCTTCAACTCCACTGTCACACTTTTTAAATAATATTTTGGGAATATTTAGGGACATTCCTAATAATATTAAAATTAATCTGGCAAATTTCATTTTATTCTTATTTTTGTGGCAAATTTCTGCTACATAAGACCTTTGCTTACCTCCCAGTCTGTAAAAGCTTTTATGCATACACTGATATTTTCTCACTGTCTTACAGCCTGGTCACAAAGCACAGCATGTTAGATGTTAGAACTACTGTCTCTTCAGAAAGGCCCTCATAGCTTTGGACAGGAAGTTTTTTGTTTCCATTGTTGCAGCATTGTTGGTAAATGCAATATTTCAAACTTTGCAAGCCCTCAAAATTGAAGGATGTTTGTTTTGTCTTTAAGGTTTAAAACGGGCTTGCCCGTCTCCTATTCAGTGATTTTTATTTTCACAGAAAAAACATCAACACTATTGAAACCAGAACACAAACCAGAAGGGACTGTTATCCACCTGTTAGGACCAAACCTAGTCAGGTGGTTGTATCTGTTAGAGGCACACACTATGAGAAAAACAAAAATACCGCTAGATGTGAGGGATTATTACCACTACCTATGAATCAACCTATGAAAAAACTGAGCATATTTACATTGAGGCATATTGCTGATGTGTTTTAAAATAAGCGCTGTCGTAATTAAATAAAAATTAACACTCACACCCACACACACACACACACCAAAGAGCATTCTAAAGTAGCCATTCAGGATTTAAACTCAGGACCGTCTTGCTGTGAGGCAACAATCCTTTGTCCATTTATATTTCTAATAGAATGGTCCCAGCTTTCAGGCTGTAAATCATTATGAAGACAAATAAATAATTAATGAAGACATAAAGACATAAAGAGGGTTTCTGTATCCACCTCAGGTAAGTAATGAATGGCCCATAACTTCAACACAGAAACCAACAAAATGTGCTTTCGAAGTCAAAGGTTGTGCCAGCAGCTTTTTATCTGCTATCATTTGTTTCATGGCGGTTTTCTGAAACGTAAATAACAGCAAGAGTTCGTTTCAGTTTAATATATTGAAATATTAGTCAACATAATCCTTGCATCCTATAATGTCTAAGTAATTTCCACCTCAGCAGTTCGCTGTAGTAACATGAAATTCTGCAGCTGTCTGTGAACAATTTTGCAGAGGAATAAAATCAGCACACTGCAGAGCTCCTGCTGCTGAAATGATCACATCAGGTTAGCTTCTTCCGACCTCAGAACAGCATGTAGCATCTTTGTTCCTCTCCGGCTCTGCTTGTGTAACCTATATGTGGAGAATTTTCTGTGCTGCTCCATTATTTCCCACTTATTTTTCTCATTGTTTGTGTAGTGGTGTTCCTAACAAAGTTGCAAATTTCTCCTAAATTCAGCTGCATCGCTGCTAACAAACACCAGAAATAGAGCACATATCAAACCAATTTTAAAGTCTCGACAGTGGCTCCCTGTTGTCTTGTGGACTGATTAATCCCTTTGTTTGTTTATTAGGCTCTTAACAGTCAGTCTGTACAGAACAGTTTCTACCTTACGAACCCTCCAGAACCCTTTGGTCTTTAGGACACAGGTTATTAGTGATCCAGTCCTTGTGTTTGGAAAAAACTATTACATAAAGACCTGGGGAGTGTGGCCTTTTTTAAAAGTAAACTGAAAACAAATCTTTTTAATTTAGCATTTATCTTCAAATGATCAATTTCTTTATTCAGATTCCACTGTGTGTTACTTTCATCTGACTTTCATCTTTTTTATTTTCATCTTTCCCTAATTTTTATGAACCTTTTGTAAATCTGTAAAGCACTTTGCATTACTGCGATGAAATGTGTTTTCCAATACATCTTGTTTTTCTTCTTGATGATAAATTTTGTCTTCTTTAATAACTATGTATCAGCTACAAATGAATCAGATCAGTGTAAGTTTGAAGCAAAATAATTTTTTTTTCTCATCTATACATTGAAAATGAAGGAATTTTACCCAACCCAGGTTGACCGACTGACCTCGGTGCAGGTTTATCTCTCTCTACATCTGACACATAAATATTGTGATGCAGCTACTTTTATAACATTTTACGGCTTACTTTTAAACATTTATGTCACAGCAGTCTGGGGGCTCAGCCTAAAATGTTTTAGAACAACTGCTCTGCTGCCCCAGTCAGTTGCAGCAGATTTCAGCTCATACCAAGTCTTCATCTGCTGGGGGTTTCTTCCTGGTAAAAGGAGCAGATTCTTTCCACTGTCCCCGTATGCTTGTTTAGGAGGAAGAATGGCTCAAAAGTCAATGACTCTCGCAGTCAGCTGGGCTTCCTCAGATTTCTGGCAATATGAACTGAATTTGACTGACCTGTATTATAATCAGGTCTGAAATTAAATTAGATTTAAATATCTCTGTATGTTGGATTGCTGTTTTGTTTTCTGGCAGTATTTATGTGGTATTAGTTGCCTTTATTCAAACTACAGCTACACCAAGTGTCTGTCCGTCCGTCCGTCCGTCCATCCATCCATCCATCCAGCATCTTTACTTCAAACTCCCAGAAAAATGGGGCTTCTCCTCACCTTAAGGCTGAGACCATCACCTTATGGAGGAACCTAATTCAGCAGCTCTTATCAAAGATTTGGTTGATTCCGTCTAGCTCCATTTCTCATGATCATGAGGGCTGTGAAGTAGACGGAGCATCATGTCACAAGCTTTACCTTTCAGCTCTGATCCTACTTTACCATGACACACCTCCTGCTCCTGCCATCTCTTGTAAACTGGACCCAAAAATAACTGACCCTAAGGGATAATTCCACCTTTTCCAGATTAAACAAGATGTCTATATTTTTTGAGTTATCACAGTCAAGCCAAAGATCACCACAGCAGATTAAAATACAAACTCAAACTAGAATACAGAAAAAGAAATAGAAAATAAAAACACTAAAACATGATAAATAATACAGCAAAATACATTACGTTTAATAAGGTCTGATGTCCTGTTTACATGGTTAACTGGTGTGTAAATGTTAGGAAGATGAGTAACATTTTAAATTAACCCATAAACAGACAGGAAGGCAGAAATGATTATTTATATCAGGCTGAAAGACGATCTGCTGCTGTTTGTGATCACTGCAGAAAGAACCAGTAAATACAGATACCTGCAGTAGTCTGGTTAAAAATAGGTAAAAGTGAGAATCACCTTTTCCAAGTCCTTGGGAAGACATGTGGTCTTCACCTTACCAGTAACTCTAAATTTGTTTATGAAGTTAAAAGAGCTATTAAGATTAACTACAAAATTGCCGACGGTAGAGCAGCCAAAGGACAATGAGTCCCAGGACAGAAGTTTAAATAATTTAGGTTTCTTCTATATTTAATTACTTCTCTGTTACATCTATTAAAGTAAAAAAAAAAGTTTTACATGTTTAAACACTGTTTTTTGTTTTTCAATGCATTTGTGTAAACAAAAAATAAAACTAAACGAAGGCTTTTTTCACTTTCTGCTCAGACGGAGCTGAATTTTTCTTTAAAACTGAGATTAATGTTTGACAAGGAAGCAGCCGTATAGCTAACAGTGGGTTTTACTGTGGGTGAGAGATTGGCAAAAAAAGGCTTAAAGGTTTGACTTTAACATCCTGATCTCCTACCGCCATATATTTTAAAGGAAGATCAGTGGGGTCACATTTTAAATTTTATACCCCTGACTTTATCTTTGGGAAGGGAAAAACCTGAAAGATTGATTGTAATGGTGTCTGTTGGAATTTAGGTCCTAAATGGGGTTTAAATCCGCATCAGCCCCACTATTAGCTATAACTCTTTAGAGACCATTGTGTTGAACAGGGCATCTATCAGTAATTTTACTTTGGCCTTTTATGTTTCTACATCAAGGCAGAAAACAAACTCTACTGACTCTCCAGAGAGAATCTGTTTCAAATGTTCTTGCAATAAAACGATAAAGTTCACCTCATTCCAAGAGCAAGAAAACACTGCGATGAAGGTGTTCATTTGGATTAAAGTTGGTTTTCTAAATCTTTTTATGTTGAATTGTATTAAAATGGTCTGGCGACTTGTCCATCTATCTAGCTATCTATCTATCTATCTGTCTGTCTGTCTGTCTGTCTGTCTGTCTGTCTGTCTGTCTGTCTGTCTCTCTGTCTATCTATCTATCTATCTATCTATCTATCTATCTATCTATCTATCTATCTATCTATCTATCTATCTATCTATCTATGTCTGTCTGTCTGTCTGTCTGTCTGTCTGTCTGTCTGTCTGTCTGTCTGTCTGTCTGTCTGTCTGTCTGTCTATCTATCTATCTATCTATCTATCTATCTATCTATCTATCTATGTCTGTCTGTCTGTCTGTCTGTCTGTCTGTCTGTCTGTCTGTCTGTCTGTCTGTCTGTCTGTCTGTCTGTCTGTCTGTCTGTCTATCTATCTATCTATCTATCTATCTATGTCTGTCTGTCTGTCTGTCTGTCTGTCTGTCTGTCTGTCTGTCTGTCTGTCTATCTATCTATCTATCTATCTATCAATCTCTGTCTGTCTGTCTGTCTGTCTGTCTGTCTATCTATCTATCTATCTATCTATCTATCTATCTATCTATCTATCTATCTATCTATCTATCTATCTATCTATGTCTGTCTGTCTGTGTCTGTCTGTCTGTCTGTCTGTCTGTCTGTCTGTCTGTCTGTCTGTCTATCTATCTATCTATCTATCTATCTATCTATCTATCTATCTCTGTCTGTCTGTCTGTCTGTCTGTCTGTCTGTCTGTCTATCTATCTATCTATCTATCTATCTATCTATGTCTATCTGTCTGTCTGTCTGTCTGTCTGTCTGTCTGTCTGTCTATCTATCTATCTATCTATCTATCACAGTTTTCTTTAGGAAAAAGAAACAGCAGGACATAAAATTTTAATCTCTCTCCTTAAGGTGTTCAAACATCTGTAACTTTTTGAGCAACATAAAGAAATATTCTCACTCCTTCTAGGTGGGTTTTGGAGGTGGGGTGGGGGGTGTGATAGAGGGTTATCTTTCAAAGGGGACCAGATTGAAACTTTTACTCCATATGGTTCTTGAAGAGCAGCCAATTTACTTTTGTTAGGCCATGTTTGGACATTTTAGTGTAATTTCACCCAAGATTGCAAGATATCCTTTAAAGTAATATACAAAGAAGTTCAGTTTGAGTCTCAATGGCCTAAGTTTACTTCCTAAAATCAGTGGCTAGGTAACACTGTGGGGCAGCAGCTACAAATGGAGGCTTTTATCGCTGCTGCGTGCCTCTCATATCCACACAAAATTACCTTAGTGTTGCAAACCTTTCTTAAAGCACCTGATATGAAGAATCAGGGGATTGGAACCACATAGGCTGTAGAGTACTCTAAGGTGCTCTTCTGACTCTATTGATATAACAAGAAAAAAATAAAGACAGAGCATTTGACTAAAATTACTTCAAATAAACTCTGACAGCATCTACAGTACCCTTGATCTATAGAAAACCCTTTGAATCCTGAAAACGGCTCCTTCTTTGAGCCTGCTTTTGGCAGCATGCATAAACCAAGGATATTTTTTAAAAATTTGATCAAGTTTTTTTTCTGGGAAGATGGTCAAAAGTTGAGGTATCAAACATACAATGTACAGATAACGTCTGTGTTGCCATGGTGTGCCACTACACAGACTACAGCTCTCCCACACATGCACGCCCTGCGCATCTGTAGCACATTTACCCCGTGGTCATGGCCACGTGGAGCTTCTCAGCTTCTGGACTCTGCTGCGGCTTCATACCTCAATGCTAATAGATTTTGAACCATGGGGAAGAAGATAAGACTCATTCTCTGCTGGTCTCTTTTTACCAATTTACCTGAGTTAAAACACCACAGGAGCCTGTTTATTGAACATAAAGAATGTTTTTGAAGATAATTATTGAAGCTATTTCATCTGCAGTATGTTGTGACTAAATATTACCTTGTGCTCCTTTAACTGAAGGCCTTTTCCATGCTTTGTACTTCAGCCCATATTTCACACAGATGCAATCTTTATGCCATTGCAAACTGTCTTTTAGGTTGTGTTGAGTTTCCAGCTTTGTGCAAATGGGTAAAGAATGGTGGGAACCTCTGTGGATTTACAAAAGACCTGTTTGAAATATTTCAGCCAAAAAGTGCGACAAAACTGAAAAGCTGGATAAATAACTCTGAACAGAAGCAATACAATATAAACAGAGATGAACTCAAGATTTACATATTTTCTTGTAAAATTGGCATCTGCTGTTTAAATTACACTTTAGAGCTTTAGACACACTTGCTAATTTAATGGTTTGCTTTAAGACTAATGACAATGTATGTAGATTCTCACTGAAGGCATCAAAACTGTAAATGAACACATATGGAATTATGTAGCAATCAAAAAATTGTGAAATGCCACAAAACAGTCATTGAGGACAACATGTCTACAGTCCTCAATGACTATAGACTAAATAAACTATCAAGACCCTCTTCAGTTTGCTTATCGCTGTGGAGTTGGAGTTGAAGATGCCTTCATACACCTGCTTCAACAAACCAACTGTCATCTGGACAAAGCCAGCAGCACTGTGAGGATCTTGTTCTTTGATTTCTCCTGTGCATTTAACACAATTCAACCTGATTTTCTTTGTCAGAAACTCCAAGACTCAGGTGGAGGCCCAAAAATCCCTGGATAAAAACCCACCTGACAAAAGCCCACAGTTTTGAGATGAAGGGTGTGTGTCTAACCCAGGTAGTCAGCACGCAGGACACCCGGGGGATGTACTCTCCCCTTTCCTTTTCACCTGTACACCTCAGAAAAAAAAAACCCCCAGACCCTGTCATTTACAAAATTTCTCGATGACTCTTAGTTGTAAGTGGATCAGAATGGACAAGAGAGCACGGGAGGTGGTGGATGTTTTTGTGCATGGTGTGGAAACAATCTCTCTCTTGAACGTGATAAAAAAAGGAGATGATTGAAATTTTTAAGAAAAACAGAAATAGGAAATTCCCCATGGGAAAAGTGGAGGGGGTGGAGGTTAAAATACTCAGTGTTCACCTGGAAAAACGCGGGAGTCTGGGTGCAACTATAAAGCCGTCAAAAAGGGGGGGGGCAGAGTAGACTGATTCTTGAGGAAGTTAGCCCTTCATTTTTTGCAGAAAGATGCTGCATATCTTCTATAAGTCTTTTGGGAGATTTGATCTCTTCCCCCATCATCTGCGGGGGAGCAGATCAGACCCCGGACTTAAAAACCCCCCCAACAAGCTAATAAGGGGCTGTTCTGTTCTGGGGTCCTCTGGAACCCCTGGGGGTATTTGCAATCATTATTTTTTCGGACTCAAGAACATAATGGGAACCCCGAGCTCATCTTCATGAGGGGTTTTTTGTACAAAACAGGTGTCTTCGTCAGAGGCTTCCCAGATTCTCGTAAGCAGACCCCTACAGGGATGCTCCTGCCCACAGCCCACAGCATCTACTCTCTTTTAAAAAACATGCAGATATGAGCCAAAAACTTTAATTTAAAATTTGGGATTTGAAGTATTTTTTAATTTAAATGAAAGAATTTTAATTTAAAATATCTATAAAAAATAATTTTTTGATTCCCCAAAGTAGCCCCTTTGCTTTGGGTGACTGAAATTTTAAACCTTTAGCCCTTCTCAAGAACCCCTTGTTTTTATTTTGGCCCGCTGCCCGCTTGTTTTCATGTAAAACGGCTAATCGCTTCACCTGTTTTGCTCGTGAAGTGCAATCTCGTCATGCCTGCACCCCGTTTTTTGCAGTTATTACAGCCCTCGACAGGGGAGACGGTGCCAGGTTTTCAAAAACCCACCAGTTAGTAGATGTCCGCATTTCCTTTCCCGCCTGACCACTTTTTTTACCATTTTTTTTATCTTGGGTTTCCTCTTGCCGGGCCCCCATTGGAGTCTCTCGCCTCTGGATCAACTTTGTTTTTGCCCCTTCGACCCCAAAGCTCCCCCTCGCCCCTGGGTTTGCTGCCGAGTCTGCCTCCCTGGTTTTACCCCTTTCTGCCCCCTACCCCCCCGCCCCCACCCGACCGCCAAATCAGGATCTTCCCCCCCGTCGCAACCCACTTCTGGGTGCGGCGTGCTCTGCACCGGGCCCCCCGGTCCGAGATCGCCAGGACCGCACCCCGCAAAGGAGCCCCATTTTGATTCCCCCCCACACGGACTCTGTTAACTGACCGGGCCCAGGTGTGAAATCCCGAGTATCTGTGGCTGTCCTGAATAAATCTTTAATTTTTTTTTGTGTTTTTGGCTGAAATTCGGGGGCCTCCGTCCTAAAACCCTTACACCCCGGAAAGTTCTTTCGGGTTTTTTGGAACCCATTTTCCCGGGAACACCCCATGAAGCTCATGGAGGAATCTAAGTGCAAAGCACTAATCAAAGCACAAACAAAGCAAATGTGGTATTTGAAGAATTAAAACTTAAAAGATGCTTAGAGGTTTTCCCCATTTTTTTTGGTTTAAACTCAAAATTTCCTTTGGTTCTTTCCGGGTTTGATCCCTTTCCCAGTGAAAAATTAAAATGAAATTTCATGAAAATAAAGAAAATCATCAAATAAGAAAGTGTATCTAAAACATTTGACCTTCAGCATTTATAACCTTTTTTTGCTATTTGTGACCAATGTAAAAACATTACATGCAAAAATTTTTTACCCCTGGGGTTAAATGCCGGGAGTAAAAAAATTACCCCAATCCCTAAAAAATTTAAAAACTCGTCCCCCTTTAAACCCTGTAAAATTCAATTAAAGGGAAAGAAAAATTTCGTCAGGCAAAAAATTTTAAAAAACAAAATGGCCTTTTAGCGGGACGGGTATGTTTGCTTTTAAGGGGAAATTGCAGAAACCCCCTTTGGCTTTTTTGGGATTTTCCAAATTTTATTGTAATGGGGGAAACCTGAAAAAACAGTTCAGAGGCCCACGGGGGGGTTTTTCCTAACCCGGGGAAGTAAATTCAAAAAAAACCAGAATTTTTCCCAGTTTTGACGAAAAAGACCAGAAAAAAAACTTGCCCAGGGGTTTTGCTGAGGTTGACAGCAACGCTGAATGAGCTATGGGAAGGGCCAAAAAAAGAAATTTTGCCTTAGTTTTTTGTTGATAAAAACTTTTTCATATTCTCCAAAATTTACAGAGAAGGACAGAAAAAAAGAACCCCACCCCCCTCTCAAAAAAAAACATCCAGGTTTGGTTCAAAAAACCCTCCCATAATGTGATGGTCTGAGGGAGCCCCATAAATAAGTTTTTTTGGGTCAAAATTTCAAGGGGTATTTCGGGGCACAAAAAAAACCACAGGGGATGAAAAAAGAGGCCCATCCCGGGATATTGGAAAACCCCGGATGGTGGTTTTTGGAATCAGGACCCCTGGAGAGTTGTTTCCCCAGATAAAAATAGCCTTTTTTTTAAGCAGATCCCAATTTGAGAAAATTTTTTTTTTCCCCTTTTACATGTCATTTTTTGACCCAGAACCTTCAGGTGTTACAAGTCACGTGTCAAGAAGAAAAAAAATAAGTTATTGCGTTTTACAAAGTTTCCTACCCCACAAGTCCTAGAATAAGATGTTTTGTTTTTTGAGAAAAAATAGTTTTATTTTTTTCTAAAAAATTCCAAAACTGACCCAAATGGGACAATTTAGGAAAAAAACAGAAAATGTGCCAGGCCTTTTGTTTAATAACAACTTTTGGGAAAAGGGGGAGGCCCCCCCAGGATTCTTGTTCTTTTGGTGACTTTCAAAATGAAAAACCAAAAAAAACCCCTTGGGTAAAATTTCAAAAGTCTAAAGGGGGAAAAATTTTCAAAAGGAAAATGGTGGATCCCCTTTTGGTTTGCAGCTGAGTTTAACCTCGTAAATTATTTAGATAATTGCTGTTAAAAAAACAACGGTGTAAATCACTTAAGTTATGTAATGTGTAACATAAGTTGATTTAATGTTTAGTTATTGGAAATCACAATAGTAATAGTATTACACAACAGGTATAATCTAACAGCATTTTAAAAGACAGTGTGTTTTCAGACTTCTAGAGCAAGTAAGTAAATTTTATACAAGTGTCTTTCAAGATAAAAAAAAAAAAATGTCCTTTCAGTCAGCTTTTTCCCCTCCCCCTTTTTTCCCATTTTGGGGTCCCCAGGGAGTGGTGCCATTCCGGGCGTCTATGGCCAAGACGCCGGGGGTTAACCTGGAAGGTGCCGGCCTCACAGGGCCAAACCACAAAAAAACCATGCGCACACCCCATTAACACCAAAGGGGCCCAATTTTTAGAGTGCCCAAATTTAAACCCCTAAAAGGCAGGGTCTTTGGATTTGTGGGAGAAGCCGGAGTACCCGGTGAGAACCCCCCGCATGCAAAGGGGGAGAACATAAAAAACTCCAGGAAAAGGGGACCCCTGGCGGGGGAATCGAACCCAGGACCTTCTTGCTGCAAGGCAACAGTGCTACCAACTGCACTACCGTGCAGCCCAAAATGCACATACGTCAAAACACAATAAGGGAAACAAAAATAAAATGTTTCAAGTTAAAAAAAGAGTAAAATCACTGTAATACTCTGCTACAAGATGCCAGAATAAGAAGTTGAGTCTTCAGGTGCTTCTGATGTGAGTCCATTGAGTCCTCAGAATGGAGCTCAGAGCTGACTCCTCTGCTCTGTCTCTCCAATCTTGCACATTCCCCCAAACCCCCGGGGAAAAAAATCTTCTCCATTAAAAAGGGGAAAAAATTTTGATTTTTAAAAAAATTTCCTTCCAATAAAAATTTTCCAAAGAATGGGGAAAAAAAAACTCCTGGAGACACCCAGCATCTATGATTGTCTCTGTTCTCCATGTCCTATACAATGGCCACTGCCAAACTCCAGGTGCTGTTGTCGAAGCATAAATAATAGGTTAGGGAGGTTATTGAATTACTAGCTTTTATTACAATTGTTGTTATTGTAATATAATGTCCCCTCCTTGAACTGCCACCTTAATGTGGTGGAGGGGTTTGAGTGCTCAAATGATCCTATGTTGATCTTAAGTTGTCTGGGGCTTAAATACCCCTGGTAGGGTCTCCTATGATAAACAGGCTCTGGGTGACGGGTCAGACAAAGAGCGGTTCAAGACGCTTTCATGAAGACCACAAAATCGAGGCAGGTGACGTCGCCCATTACCTGGTGGCTGGGTTGCTCCTTGCGGGACCCTATTGGTCATTTTGATGGTAATTTTTCACTGTGGTACATTGTGCAGGAGTACATAAAATTTCATTAGTGACATTTGCCAAAATGTTAAAGCCCCTCTGAAAGGGGAAAAAAAAAACATTCATAGAAAGGTCCCCAAAGTGCTTTTGAAAACAAAAGGATGAAAAAAACCCGAATAAATAAATAATCTTTTCCCTTTAAAAACCCAAAAAAAAAAAAGGAAAATTTTTTGGGTTTTTTTTGGAGCTTACATGCTTACCTGAGATAACGTCACAAAGTGGACAACCCCAGCTGAAAAACTTCTAGCCCAGAAGTCATTACTAGATCCTAGAACTAATTTCTTTTTACCTTTACTCTGCTCATTTTTTTTGCTGGTGGAGCTTTTTTTTAATTCAATGCCCATTTCGATTTATTCCCTTTTTCTTTTTTGAACTCATTTTTTTATCATTTTGCCACCTAAAAGCCACCATCTTAACTGATGATCTATATATGCAGAAGCTGACACAAACCTTTTCGGCTACACTGAGCTCATGGTAAGGTCTGTTGCATGTCAATCTGCAGATTATAACAACCAGTTATCCTATTGTTGTGGCTGGTTTCTTTGTCCTAAGTAACTTTGTACATTTCACAAGCTTTCCTAATTTCTGGTTTAGTGCACATACAGTCTATCAGTTAATCAGGACACCTGTAACTCAGGCAGTAATCTCTGCACCACTGCTTTGTCTTTTCAAGGCCAGATCCACCTGTTACAAACCTGATCACAAGCTCAGCATATTAACCCAGCATATTAAACAGAAAACTCAATCCAGGACTTTACTGCAGAGAAGTAAACACTGCACTCATAATATCATTACTCTGTCATTCATAATCTGTAATAAAAATAACATCAAAGAACAACTGAGGCCAAACCCAAACTTGGACACATATCAAACCTGCAGAACACCTCTTTATCTGATCAAAGATAATCACGGTCTCACAGCCCTGGAAACAAACTCCGCCTGACCCCATGTGTGAATTCCTCTGCTGTAGCTGGTTTCATTTATCTCTCCACTGTGGGGGAAATGGTTATGATCACAGCAAGGTTTGTTTCCTCTTTTTAGCATACATGTCAGTCACACTAAAGACGCTCAACACATAATGCAAGAAAGACCACTGAGTTTTGAACATATATATATAGATATATATATATCTATATATATATAGATATATATATATTTTACTTTACAAAACTTTTCAGATGGAGATACATACAGTATACGTTTCTGTGTTAACCTTTACCACGGACATCTGTACAAAATGAGATTACATCTTGTTTTCACACCTTTTTTACCCTCTCTTCCTACAGAAGTGTGATTTATTTTGGCACGTGAAAATCTAAATAAAACTGAAACTTTATTCACCACATTTGAAGTATTTTAAAACATTTCCGAGATGAAAGAAGAAACATATGCTTTAACTGCTAATGCAGGAATCCATTATTTCTACATTTTAGAAGAAAAAAAAACCTCTTGCCAGAATATTTTCCAGTTACATTATAATTTATGCAAACTCATCAGTCTCTTGAAGAGAAGGAATATTAATTAGTTTAAATGATGATAGTTGGCTTATAACCAGAAGCCATTAAGATGCCTTTAAGGTGAAGCTTATCCAGAAAGGTTTTACAAGGTATGTTAGGGATGCAATCAGGTTTTAAATCACCAAAGCAAGAACTGTGTTCACATTCTCTGATCTTGTCCCCAGGACTCTTCCATGACTGCCTCTTGTCACAGATCCTGTCACAGAAACTGAGATCACGTCTGAAGCCATGGTTCTCAAATGCAAAAGAAGGATTGGATCCTATCTGGTTTGGGGGTCAATCTGTGTCTCATAAACAGGGCTTTATCTGCTGCAGGGTCTCAAACTCCAGTCTTGCAACTTTTGTGCATGGGTCTGCTTTGACACACCTGAATTAAAACTTTAAAACATCAACAGAGCTCTGTAGAACCTGATTGCAGGCTGAGGATGTAGTTGAACTATTTGATTCAGTTGTGTAGGACCAGGAACATATCTAAAAGTTGCAGGACACCAGCCGTTGAGGACTAAACCTTGAGACCCCTAATCTACAGTAAAAAGGATGTTGGTCTAGTCTGTTGTGGTAAAGAAGGAGCTGAACCACAAGAAAAAACTCTTGATTTATTGGGCCATCTACAATCGCAGCCTCACCTGTGGTCATGAGATGTGGATCATAATGAGATCCAAGACATAAGCAGCAGAAATGAGATTCCTCTGTAGGGTACAGTTGTCCACTCCAGGTCTCTACCTAATATTTACTGACCCATCTTGCTTTTGATCACAACCATCCATCCAGCCCTTTTTGCATTTTATGCATTTTCTTGGTGTGGAAACAAGGTATGGGTAAATATGAGCAAGGTTGGCGGTGGGATCAATATTAAAAATTTACACATTCAATTCAATTCAATTCTATTCAGTTTATTTATATAGCGCCAATTCACAACACATGTTGTCTCAAGGCACTTTACAAAAGTCAGGTACATACATTACAATTAATCCAAAACATTGAACAGTGCAGTCAGATTCAGTTATTTATTTAAACTGGATAAAAAGTTTTTCTGTCTAAGGAAAGGAAACCCAGCAGATTGCATCCAGTCAGTGACTTGCAGCATTCCCTCCTCCCGGATGAGCATGTAGAGACAGTGGACAGTCACTGGCATTGACTTTGCAGCAATCCCTCATACTGAGCATGCATGTAGCGACAGTGGAGAGGAAAAACTCCCTTTTAACAGGAAGAAACCTCCAGCAGAACCAGGCTCAGTGTGAGCGGCCATCTGCCACAACCGACTGGGGGTTAGAGAGAACAGAGCAGAGACACAAAGAAAACAAAGAAGCACTGATCCAGTAGTACTTTCTATGGGAAGGAAAAGTAAATGTTAATGGATGTAGCTCCTTTAGTCGTTTCATCTAGAAAGAAAGAACATAAACTAAGCCAGTTTTCAAGGTTAGAGTCGGAAAGAGAGCACATAGAGTTAGTCACAGTAAAAGGTCAGTCTATTGCCATGTCTAGGAGAGAGAAAGGGTTAAACACTGAAAGACAGGGCCATGTGGATCATCGGTAGAGGGTGAGCATTAAGTTGCTGCCAGCAGAAGCTTGGACGATTCCCCTCACCAGAAAGGTGTCACAGGTAGACACAGACCCAGGCCTGGTGTAGCTTCTAGGAAGAGAAAAGAGAACAAAGCTGAAAAATTGAAATAACAGCAAATAATGCAAAATTGCAGAGTAGAGTGAGAATGTAGCAGAGAGAGTGAAAGTGGTCATTATGTCCTCCAGCAGCCTAGGCCTATAGCAGCATAACTACAGAGATAGCTCAGGATAACCTAAGCCACTCTAACTAAGCTTTATCAAAAAGGAAAGTTTTAAGCCTAGCCTTAAAAGTAGACAGGGTGTCTGCCTCACGGACTAAAACTGGGAGCTGGTTCCACAAGAGAGGAGCCTGATAACTAAAGGATCTGCCTCCCATTCTACTTCTAGAGACTCTAGGAACCACCAGTAAACCTGCAGTCTGAGAACGAAGTGCTCTGTTAGGAACATATGGAACAATCAGATCTCTGATGTATGATGGAGCTAGATCATTAAGGGCTTTATATGTGAGGAGGGGGAATTTTAAATTCTATTCTGGATTTTAACAGGGAGCCAATGAAGGGAAGCTAAAATAGGAGAAATATGATCTCTCTTTTTAATTTTCATCAGAACTCTTGCTGCAGCATTTTGAATCAGCTGAAGGCGTTTAACTGCATTTTGTGGACATCCTGATAGTAAAGAATTACAATAGTCCAGCCTTGAAGTAACAAATGCATGGACTAGTTTTTCAGCATCACTCCTGGATAGGATATTTCTAATTTTGGCAATGTTCCGGAGGTGAAAGAAGGAAATCGTAAGGGATTTAAATGACATGTCCTGGTCAAAAGTAACACCAAGGTTTTTTACTTTATTACCGGAGGTCAATTTAATCCCATCTAGGTTAAGTGATTGACTAAGCAGTTTCTTTTTTAAATACTCCGGTCCAAAGACGACAACTTCTGTCTTGTCTGAATTCAGAAGCAGAAAATTTAAAGTCATCCAAGTTTTTATGTCTTCAAGACATGCTTGTGGTCTATCTAACTGGTTGGGTTCATCAGGATTTATGGATAAGTAAAGCTGAGTATCATCAGCGTAACAGTGACAATTTATCCTATGCTGCCTGATAATTTCATCTATTGGAAGCATATACAGGGATTGGACAATGAAACTGAAACACCTGGTTTTAGACCACAATAATTTATTAGTATGGTGTAAGGCCTCTTTTTGCGGCCAATACAGCGTCAATTCGTCTTGGGAATGACATATACAAGTCCTGCACAGTGGTCAGAGGGATTTTAAGCCATTCTTCTTGCAGGATAGGCCAGGTCACTACGTGAAACTGGTGGAGGAAAATGTTTCCTGACTCGCTCCTCCAAAACACCCCAAAGTGGCTCAATAATATTTAGATCTGGCGACTGTGCTGGCCATGGGAGATGTTCAACTTCACTTTCATGTTCATCAAACCAATCTTTCACCAGTCTTGCTGTGTGTATTGGTGGATTGTCATCCTGATACACAGCACCGCCTTCAGGATACAATGTTTGAACTATTGGATGCACATGGTCCTCAAGAATGGTTCGGTAGTCCTTGGCAGTGACGCGCCCATCTAGCACAAGTATTGGGCCAAGGGAATGCCATGATATGGCAGCCCAAACCATCACTGATCCACCCCCATGCTTCACTCTGGGCATGCAACAGTCTGGGTGGTCTGCTTCTTTGGGGCTTCTCCACACCGTAACTCTCCCGGATGTGGGGAAAACAGTAAAGGTGGACTCATCAGAGAACAATACATGTTTCACATTGTCCACAGCCCAAGATTTGCGCTCCTTGCACCATTGAAACCGACGTTTGGCATTGGCATGAGTGACCAAAGGTTTGGCTATAGCAGCCCGGCCGTGTATATTGACCCTGTGGAGCTCCCGACGGACAGTTCTGGTGGAAACAGGAGAGTTGAGGTGCACATTTAATTCTGCCGTGATTTGGTTTTATGTTTTTTGGATACAATCAGGGTTAGCACCCAAACATCCCTTTCAGACAGCTTCCTTTTGCGTCCACAGTTAATCCTGTTGGATGTGGTTTGTCCTTCTTGGTGGTATGCTGACATTACCCTGGATACCGTGGCTCTTGATACATCACAAAGACT
Source organism: Crenichthys baileyi (assembly GCA_036173005.1). NCBI lineage: Eukaryota > Metazoa > Chordata > Actinopteri > Cyprinodontiformes > Goodeidae > Crenichthys > Crenichthys baileyi. Next base: position 58,325 of record JAHHUM010001804.1, read on the forward strand.
TGCTGTCTTGGTCACAGATGCACCAGCAAGACGCGCACCAACAATTTGTCTTCTTTTGAACTTTGGTATGTCACCCATAATGTTGTATGCATTTCAATATTTTGAGCAAAACTGTGCTCTTACCCTGCTAATTGAACCTTCACACTCTGCTCTTACTGGTGCAATGTGCAATCAATGAAGACTGACTACCAGGCTGGTCCAATTTAGCCATGAAACCTCCCACACTACAATGACAGGTGTTTCAGTTTCATTGTCCAACCCTTGTATATAGTAAAGAAAATTGGCCCAAGTACTGAACCCTGTTGTACTCCACAATTAACCCTGGAGTTTAAAGATGATTTATCATTTACATGAACAAACTGGAATCTGTCAGACAAATAAGATTTAAACCAGCCTAGCGCTGTTCCCCTGATCCCTACAGCATATCCCAGCCTTTTTAAGAGAATATTATGGTCGACTGTATCAAATGTAGCACTGAGATCTAAGAGGACAAGTACAGACACAAGTCCATTATCTGAGGCCATAAGAATATCATTAGTGACTTTCAGCAGAGCTGTTTCAGTGCTAGGATGAGCTCTGAAGCCTGACTGGAACTCTTCAAACAGGTCATTGCTGTGTAAATGCTCACACATTTGATTAGCAACTATTTTCTCAGGAATTTTAGATAAGAATGGAAGATTTGATATAGGTCTGTAATTTTTCAAATCATCTCAATCAAGCGAAAGTTTGTCAAGTAAAGGTTTAATTACAGCTACCTTAAAAGCTTGTGGTACACACCCATTTACTAAAGATAAATTAATCATATCTAAAATGGGGCTGGTAATCAGAGGGAAAACTTCCTTCAATAATTTGGTTGGGATTGGGTCTAACATACAAGTTGAAGGTTTAGATGAAGCTAATATTTCTGATAACTCGAGAAGCTCCACACGATCAAAACAGTCCAAACACAAATCAGGCTCTACAGTTATTTCCAATGTTGTCTCACTTGCTGAGGTTGAAGTGATCATCTTCGGGAGTATGTCAAAGATTTTATTTTTAATAGAATCAATTTTATTTAAGAAGAATCCCATAAAGTCATGACTGCTAAGAGCTAAGGGAATGGATGGCTCAACAGAGCTATGACCCTGTGTAAGTTTAGCAACTGTACTAAAGAGAAACCTAGGATTATTCTTGTTCTCTTCTATTAATGATGACAAATAAGCTGTTCTGGCTTGGCGAAGTGTCTTTTTAAACAACAATAGGCTATTTTTCCAGATTAAGTAGGAATCCTCTAGATGTGTAGAGCGCCATTTTCTCTCCAATTTTCTATCATTGTGCTTTAAAGTACGCAGCTGCCCTCCACTGTGTTTTTCAGTGATAATGAGCAAATTAAAAGTGGAACAGATTCTTTAAAGGTTGTTACAGCATGGTCTGATAATGATCTACTATGATGAAATTTTCTTTCAGGTGTGGAGTACTCTGTTAAAGTAAACTCAAAGGTTATTAAGAAATGGTCAGACAGGACAGGGTTATGAGAAAATATCGTTATGTCTTTACACTCAATGCCATATGTCAGCACAAGGTCCAGAGAATGAAGACAAAGGTGGGTAGGTTTGTTAATGTTTTGAGCAAAGCCAGTTGAGTCTAAGATAGCATTAAACGCTATATTTAGGCTATCACTTTCAGTGTCAACATGAATGTTAAAATCCCCCACTATAATAACCATATCTGTATTTAACACTAAATCAGATAAAAGTTCTGAAAACTGATCTACAAATTGAGAGTAAGGGCCTGGTGGACGGTACAAAACAACAAACAGAAGTGGTTTTATTTCTTTGCAATTTGGATGAGGAAAACTAAGGATTACATATTCAAAAGAGTTGTAGCTATTGATTGGTCTGGGACTAATCAATAAATCGAACTGAAAGATGGTTGCTACTCCTCCTCCTCGCCCAGTATTTCGAGGAATGTGAAAATTTAAATAATTAGTAGGAGTTGACTCATTTATAGTAACATAATCCTCTTCCTGCAGCCAGGTTTCTGTGAGGCAAAATAAATCAATCTGATTGTCACAAATCAGGTCACTAACTAGCAAAGTCTTTGAAGGGAGAGATCTTATGTTCAGTAAGCCACATTTAATTGTTTCATTTTTATTTTTAGTCTGAGTTGTGTTTATTTTTATGAGATTTTCCTGATTTCCTCCTTTTAGATTATTTTTTAAACTATTAAATTTTGGCCGTGGGCGAGACACTGTCTTAAAAGGGTAATGGGTGGGTAGCAGTACAGAAGCTGCAGAGAGGAGTGTTAAACTTCGACCCTGCTTCTTTGTCTGAACCCTGGGTTGTCAGAGTTTTGGAGAACTAATAAATTAAGGGGGAGATATCCAAAATGGTACATGCAGAAAATTGAAAAAGGTATATGATCACTATATATGACTCTTCAAATGAATGAAATGATGCACAGCGTGAGGCATGTAATTCAAATATTTTTGGAGGAAAGCTGGTAAAATAAGTCTATGATCAAGAAAATGCTTTAAACTTTAATCCTAACAGCCAAATAGGCCATTCACTGTGTATCTGTGGGGTTTAGCATGTGCTTACAATGTGTTTAGTGGCAGTCTGTCAACAGATGGTTAGGTCTTTGTCTGTAGGCCAAATAAGGATTTGTCAGTCAATAAAGAAGCAGCAGCATTTGGCATTTTGATAAACCGCCTCAGTTACTGGTGCTTTGCGCACTCAAGAAGAAAATGATAAATTGCTCCAGAATTAAAACAGATTGGGTTGTTGGGAAGCAGCTGAAAGATTTCTTAAAAGTAAATGAATCATCAAGAAATTAAACATATTAATTTCTTGATGCATCAAGACTTTTAAAGGCCTTACCAATTTTTTTCACAGATGACCGCCCTAAAAGAACAGCTGTTCTGTAATAATCCCCTTCAGGTTTTCGTTCAAAAAAAAGCATAGCTGTACTTCGTTTTTAAAAACAGGAAATGTGTCCGTTAAAGGAGCTCTGTAACACAGACCAAAATACCATTTTATTAAATTTTTGTCTTTATTTTGAAGTCTGCGTGCAGACCCTTTTATGGCCTTTTACCTAATTTACTTTTGGACTCTAATACCCCGAGCTGTGCATACTTTAGTGACTTGTTTATATAGTTTTTGAATGCTCTCCTCAATAAAACATATTTTTCCTATTATCAAATGACAATGCAGCCATTTTTTTAATAGACAGCCGTGCCTACCAACAGCAAACACATGGTTGTGAAACCTGTTGAGAGTGCATTTGTTTTGAATCAATCATTTTAATGACGAGAAGGAATTATAGATTTGTACCATCAGTCTCTGACTTTGTTTTTACACTTTTAAGAGGCGACCCTAATGCAAACCCTGAACCATACGAAAGAGTTTAAAAATTTATCACATCTATTTTTCCTTACATGGTAAAGTTTGACTGACTGAGGGATAAGAACTGAAATGTTGCAGAGTCTGGGAATACATGGTGTACCAAACTGGCTGAGGTAAGAAACCATGGCCAGCGTGGCAAATGGTTTAACGAACACAAATGATGGAATAGCTAGGTTGACTGGTGGTTGCAAATAGCTGAACCCGCAGGTTGGTTGTTGTTTTTAGTAAATATCTGACTCAGATGAAGAAATGCTGGTACATCTGAGAAATAAAATTTAAGATTAAAAGTGTTAGCAAACAGAACATGGTCTCCAGATGAGAATTTCAGCTGATGGTGCAGAGATTTTCTTTTTTTGCAGCACTAGTGGCCTTTATTTTTGTTATTTTTCAAAAGTAGGCAGACAGGAAGTGGGGTGGAGAGAGAGGGAAGACATGCAGCACAGGTCTCCAGGGTTGGGACTGGAACCCGGGAGAGCTGTGTCGAGGACTGAAGCCTCCAAATATGAGTGGCTCACTCCACCACTACGCAACACAACGCTACGCTATGCAACGCGCCCCGAAGGTGAGTTCTTTAAGCTTGACTTCCTGTGTCTGTGTTTAGGACTCTGACTGTGAAGTACAACAGGAAGTAGTTCTTTAGTTCCATAAACTGTGCTGGCTGACAACATTAGATTGCATAAGCATCAAAGAAGTCCCACTTTTAAACCGTTCACGTGGAACTGAAACTGAGAGAGTGAAAGAAAAAACACAAACAAGTTGTAAAACTAAGCATACTTTGCCGTGCTATCTTTAGCTGCTAACAATGCTAATGTTGGCTGAGCTGATAATTCTACACTGATCAGAGATTCATTAAAACACCAGTTGAGATTTATGACATTTTTTATCTTTTTTGGCATTCCCACCACCTTAGATTGAGACAAGCATGAAAACAGGCCCAAATGCCTCTATATATAGGTGGACAGACAGAGTGGGGCCTTGTCGGCCATCATGCGGATGTTTCTCTGGTCAATCGCAGTAAAGAAGTTCTCTCTTTACCATTCTATCTACGTTAACTTACTTATGGTCATGAGACATGGATGATGACCATAATAAGATGATAGAGAGATTTCTCTGTTGGACTCAGCCTTGAAGGTAGGATGAGGAGCACCATCATTTGAGAAGGCTTGGAGCACAGCACTGACTCATTCTATGAAAAGGAGTCAGCTGAGGTGGTTAAACCATGTGATCAGGATGTCTTCATGAGGATATCTTCCAGGCATCTCTAACTAGGAGAAGACCCTGGTGCAGATGCAGAATTTGCTGGAGGGACCATGTGGCCTGGGATAACCTCAGGATCCCCCACAATAAGCTGGAGAGTGTCAGTGAGGAGAGGGATGTCTGGGTTTTCCTTTAAAACTCTTACTATCACAACCTGAAGAAGATAGTAGATGTATGGATAATTCCTGATTTGCCTTTTTATTTTGATTTTACCTTCTTAAACCCCATATTTTTGCCCCTAGTCCCCAATATTTACATCTCCTTTTCATGTTTTGTTTCTACCAATTTGTTGCCTTTAACACGAATATGTGTTGCTCTTTACTCTGCTTCAGTTCCACACTGATCAGATCCCACGAATAATGTGGATCTGGGTAAGGAATAACCTGTTTTGTTTGTTTGTATTCCTGTTCATTGGTTTCTTGAATTGCTGTCTGATTTTGTTGCTGTATATTTGCTTGGCTTTATTATTACTGCCGTTTGTTGAATTGTGTTATCTTTACTGGCCTGTCCTGTGTTTGCTGATCAACTGATGTTTATTTCTCTGTACTTCTCTCTGCCGTTTATTTTTCTCACTGTTCCAGCCTTTTCCTCAGTCCCTGTGCTGTTTTTGCCTTGCGTTTGGATTGATGTTGTTTTAATGGACTAATGTGGATTAACAGCAGCAGGAGAACATTTGTTCTTTGTCTCTAAGTTTACCACAAGCCACGGTTTACTGTCAAACTCTTAAAGAGGTTAAGGCCAAAAACATCTTAATAAAATTACAACCAGATTCACACTGAAGCAGTTCGTGCCGAAGGTAACTGTGTATGTAGGGAAACAAATTAAAACCTTTTATCTCATGAATCATCTCTGAATAACAGTAAACATCTTTATAGATTGTATTCTCCACATTAAACCAGCCTTTCTATTTGTCATATGAATCATTTGACATTTAGCTCCAACAACAGTGGCCTTAAAACATAAATTCTTCAGAGATCACGCTTCCTGGAAAATTTGGCAAACTTTCATGTTCTTTGATTCCCAGACATCTTTTACTGGTGCCAATAAAATTACCTAATCAGTCTCTCCGTTTTTAACATTTTTAAAACCATAAAAGGTTAACTCTAGCACAAATAAACTGCATGCTTGTTTTTATAGTAAACTGAGGAAGCTGAGGAATATGTACATGGTAAAAACCATTAACACTGAGCTGAGTGATGGGAATCTAGAAACTAAAGTAAACTAGTAATTCAGGAACTGGATTGCCGGTATGAGCGTGATTTGAAATATAAGTGACAGGAAAGCGCTGCGGATTTCACATCACATTTCGTTGTCTTGCAGGCGAAATCATCCCAGCAGAGTAGAAAATGTAAAAATTAAAATGTCCTAAGTAACACAAGCACCATCCTCTCGCCTATTTGTTTCCACTTTCCCGTTTATTCCAGCCATTGTTTAATAATTCAATTCAATTAAAGTCAGTTTTATTTATATAGCGCTAATTCACAAGTCGTCTCAAGGCACTTCCCAAAGTCAGTTCACTCGAATCATAAGAATTTCAAGTCAGGTACATACAGGGGTTGGACAATGAAACTGAAACACCTGTCATTTTAGTGTGGGAGGTTTCATGGCTAAATTGGACCAGCCTGGTAGCCAGTCTTCATTGATTGCACATTGCACCAGTAAGAGCAGAGTGTGAAGGTTCAATTAGCAGGGTAAGAGCACAGTTTTTTTCTCAAAAATATTGAAATGCACACAACATTATGGGTGACATACCAGAGTTCAAAAGAGGACAAATTGTTGGTGCACATCTTGCTGGCGCATCTGTGACCAAGACATCAAGTCTTTGTGATGTATCAAGAGGCACGGTAGCCACGGTAGCGACAGTGGAGAGGAAAAACTCCCTTTTAACAGGAAGAAACCTCAAGCAGAACCAGAACCAGGCACAGTGTGAGCGGCCACGACCGACTGAGGGTTTGAGAGAACAGAGCAGAGGCACAAAAAATCTGTCATATCGACAGATTAAGATTATATTCAGAATTGTTTGGCATCAAAAACATCATTTATTCATTTAATTTAAAGCTCCCAGACCAAAGTCATTTGATTATAATCACTCTGCCTGTTTTACATTTCTAGTCCACTTGATGGCACAGTAGAGCAAATGAAGCATCATCAAGCTTCCGCTCCTGAGTGGACCAATTGGATGGAAATCATCCGTGCTTCATGAAGCTTCATCTCGCCATCTCTACTAAACAACCAACAGCGTTTAGTTAAACTCAAAGCCACAACAATTTGCATGTGATGCATTTGTTTTTGTCGCAGTTCAGACTAGCATTTTAACAGCACACTTTATTGAGTTTTTATATAACTACCAACCAATTGGTTTTGGAAAACAAAACACCAATTAGCAGAAAACTGATGTTGAACTATTGTAACTCTTACATTCAGATTTATTTTTACTGTTTAAGCTGAACAATAACAGTTAACATTCATCAGGACACAAAAACCTTTTCTTTTAGATATATTTGTTTTATTTTAATAGATGTATGAGCTGGCGTTAACACATAGTTGTACCCACCCCCAAGATAGTTTCTGAAGCATAATGTGTCATATGCTGAAAAGAGGCTGCGACATAAGAGACAGGATGCTCTGCTTATGGATGTCAGCATCAACCAGGAGGAATACAGCTATGACGAACTCCATCAACAGCTTCTGCTGCAATGTTCGGAAATACTGTTGTGGCAAGATTTTTATTCTGAAGGAGGCTGACTCCGGTCACAAAAAGTTGCATGTTGTTGCGATTATCTTTATGCACATATAAGTAGCGTTGTGCTTTACCGACTGTGAAGTAGAAGTTGACCGATTCGGACTTTTCTATTGCCAATAGAGATTTTCTTAAATTCTGTGTGGTGGCCGATTGCTGATATTTATACCAATGCTCATTATTTAGCCTGTATGATTTTTTTGTTATACTTATTTTTTTTTACCAGTGATGAAACGTTGATGTCTTCTTTCAAATGAAAGCTGTGCAGGCTGCAGTGAGCTGGTGGAAGCAATAGGTACTTTTTCCTTCTACTAGTGCTGGAGGCGGCTACTGGTTTATGTTTTATTTTTTCAGCTCCCATCCAAAGAGATCTGAGAGAATAATTTATCTTTCAGGGACAACAAGGATACAAAACACTGCATTAATATTCTGGTGAGAAATCATTTCTTTTCTGAGTAGACAGTGACAACGTATGATTGTTTAGTTCAGCAGAACTAAACATATGAGTGTTGGTGTGGGCTTGTGCACGTGGTCCTCAGGGCTCGTGGACATAGTCTCAACATGTTAATACTAGCGAGATGTTTTAGTTCCTCAAAATATTTAATAGTTCTGTTAGTTCTTGAGGTATGAGATATTCTAATTAGAGTCTTAATTATAGTCTTAATTTCTGAAATGTATTAGACTTCAATAATTTCAGAAAGCAGGTTAATTGTCAATTTTAAAGCTTGTCATCATTGTAAACAAGAAAAAAAAGCTACAATACACACTGCCGGTCAAAGGACACACTTTCTCATTTAATGGTTTTCTTCAATTTTTCTGACTATTTACATTGTAAGTAGATTCTCACTGAAGGCATCGAAACAGTGAATGAACACATATGGAATTATGTAGCAAACAACAAACTGTAAAATAACTTTAAATATGTTTTATATTTTAGATTCCCTAAAGTAGCTGTCCTTTGCTGTGATGACTGAAATATTAACCTCTGGTCGCCTCTCAATGAACCTCTGGGAAGTTCTTTCAAGACTCTGTGGAAAACTGTTTCAGGCGACCACCTTATGAAGCTCATGGAGAGCAACGCTAAGAGAGCAAAGTAGTCATCAGAGCAAACGGTGGCTATTTGGAAGAATCTAAAATATAAAAATGTTTAAAGTTAATTCACCAGTTTTGTTTACTACATACAGGGGTTGGACAATGAAACTGAAACACCTGTCATTTTAGTGTGGGAGGTTTCATGGCTAAATTGGACCAGCCTGGTAGCCAGTCTTCATTGATTGCACATTGCACCAGTAAGAGCAGAGTGTGAAGGTTCAATTAGCAGGGTAAGAGCACAGTTTTGCTCAAAATATTGAAATGCACACAACATTATGGGTGACATACCAGAGTTCAAAAGAGGACAAATTGTTGGTGCACGTCTTGCTGGCGCATCTGTGACCAAGACAGCAAGTCTTTGTGATGTATCAAGAGCCACGGTATCCAGGGTAATGTCAGCATACCACCAGAAAGACAAACCCCACATCCAACAGGATTAACTGTGGACGCAAGAGGAAGCGGGTCTGAAAGGATGTTCAGGTGCTAACCCGGATTGTATCCAAAAAACATAAAGCACGGCCCCCCAAACACGGCAGAAATTAAATGTGCCCCTCAACTCTCCTTTTTCCCACCAGAACTGTCCGTCGGGAGCTCCACAGGGTCAATATACACGGCTGGGCTGCTATAGCCAAACCTATGGTCACTCATGCCAATGCCAAACGTTGTTGGTTTCAATGGTGCAAGGAGCGCCAAAAACTTGGGTGTGGACAATGTGAAAAAATGTATTGTTCTCTGATGAGTCCCACCTTTACTGTTTTCCCACATCCGGGGAGAGTTACGGTGTGGAGAAGCCCAAAGAAGCAGACCACCCAGACTGTTGCATGCCCAGAGTGAAGCATGGGGGTGGATCAGTTATGGTTTGGGCTGCCAATCATGGCATTTTCCCTTGGCCCAATACTTGTGCTAGATGGGGGCGTCATGCCCAAGGATTACCGAACCATTCTTTGAGGACCCTGGGGCATCCAATGGTTCAAACATTGTATCCTGAAGGGGGTGCCGTGTATCAGGATGACAAAGCACCAATACACACAGCAAGGACTGTGAAAGATTGGTTTTGATGAAATGAAAGTGAAGTTGAACATCTCCCCTGGCCCGCAAAAGTCACCAGATCTAAATATTATTGAGCACTTGGGGTGTTTTGGAGGAGCGAGTCAGGAAAACGTTTTCCTCCCAGTATCACGTAGTGACCTGGCCACTATCCTGCCCAAAAAGAAGGCTTAAAATCCCTCTGACCCTGTGGGAGGGACTTGTATATGTCATTCCCAAGACAAATTGACGCTGTATTGGCCACAAAAGGAGGCCCTACACCATATTAATAAATTATTGTGGTCTAAAACCAGGTGTTTCAGTTTCATTGTCCAACCCCTGTAATTCCATGTGTGTTCATTCACAGTTTTGTTGCTTTTGGTGAGAATCCACAATATAAATAGTCATGAAAATAGAGAACCATTAACATGTGACGGTAGTGTATATTTGTATATATGATTATAACTCAGATTTTTTTTGTAAATGCAAACTAAAAAACCAAAAGTTTCTGTATTATGTTTCAATTACAAATGCTGTAGATTGTGGACAGTCCTAGAGTTCATATTTAATCTATTTTACCTTCTTCAGTTTACAACATGATTCAGTTTGGTTCAGCAGATTTTGTTTCTATAAAATAGTAAAAAAAGGTTTGGTACATTTTCAGGTACAGACCAATACCAATAAACAGTTGTGCAACACATTCACCTGGTGTTTTCCCCTCTCTCCCTTAGCATCAAATTTAAAATAATCAATGATAAATTATAAAAAAATTTTGGAAACTCTAAAATGGACAAGAAAGTCAAAATACAGATAAATGAAGTGAATATTGAAAAAGTACAGGAAGTCAGATTTCTTAGTGGTATTATTGATGATAAACTAAACTGGAAACCTCACATCAAATATGCTCAAAGTCAAATATCCAGAAGTATTTCTATATTGCAAAAAGCTACACATGTGTTAGATAAAAAAGCACTCCACATTCTGTACTGTTCCTTAGTTTTACCATAAATAAATTACCGCATCTCGGTGCAGTGGAAACAACTACAAAACTACACTATAGTCGTCAGTCAGACCACAAAAAAGACCATTAAGAGTAATTAACAAGCTTCAGTACCTGGATCATAATAAACCACTATTTATACAATCAAAATGATTCAAACTTACCGACACTTAAACTACAAACAGCTCTAATAATGTATAATGCTAAAAATAACCAACTGCCAGAAAATATCCAAGAGAAGGGAGTTAAGAGCTACGTCATCAAACAGATGATTAGAACGACAAGAAGACGTTTCTGTGTTTCTGCCTGTGAGGTGAAGCTTTGGGACAGTCTGAATGTGGAGCTTCAGCAATGTCCAAGCATGAAACAGACAAATATGATTATAGATGAATATCAGACTAAAATAATCGTTATTATTACTACCATTGTTACCATTTATGACCTTTTATTTCTCTGTCCATTGTATTATTGTTTTAAGATGAAAGTCAGGAGGGTTTATGGAATTCACTTTTTTAGGCTTTTTCTCTTCACTTTTTTTACTGTTGCTTTGAATTACAAATTGTATATGAAATTAAGTATATTTTTCTGAGTGAATAAGAAATGATGGGAATAATGTTGCAGGAGTAGGGGTAAAATGAAAAAATGGACAGTAGAAATACTAAAATAGATTAATAATAATAATAATAATAATAAAAATAGGAAAGTATAAAGTATTTAATTTTACATCCAATAATAGACATTGCACTTATATTTTTAAATTAAAAAAACTTTATAAATAATTTAAATTCTTCTTTTAGTACTGTAAAACACTGCCTTATGTTTACCTAAGGTGCCTATTAACAAAATAGGTACCTGCAGAGTTTCCTGTAACAAAATTGTTACATTAAGTTATTTATGTTATCTAAAAAAAACTATTGTAATAAAATGAAGTGAGTCGGCATTAATTATTTCATATTCAAGATGAAAGCTAATTTATCTTGTGTACTTTCATTTTAATGTACCTGGTCTAATAGGGAGGTTCATGATAAGTCAGAGGTAATTTTTTTCTCTGTTTACCTGATTCCTAATACGCACAAGTCTTTTGCAAAAACCCGACAGGCTTTAATTAAATTGTAAACTCTCCTCTCTGCTGCTCTCCAGCTGTGTTCTTTCAGTGTGTTCAAATTAAGTTTACTGTGTGCACACGTTTAATAGGATTGCCACAGAAAGCAAACCTGCCGAGTGCAAGTATGAAAAACAAACACGGGACTCAACAACAAGGGGTAGAGTCAGGAGGAGGGGGCTGGAGATCAGGCTGGAAATGTGGAACCACTTAAGGCCCAGAGTGCGCACACCCTGCAAAGGGTTAAAGATGGCGATAGGATAAGTGGAGCTCGTTTATCGCAAATTTGACAGTGGCAGTTAAATGTTGAGTTTTCCCTCCAAACTGGCAGTCTCTGGAAGCCTTTGCTCCTCTTGTTTATGACCGCCTGTCTCCTCATATCAGCCCTAAATCATCTTTGTGAAACAGGACTGAGGAGAGGACGACTCTCTCCTCTGTTTCATCGCTTTCATTGCTGCTTCAGGCCTGCGAGCTTATCTCCTCCACTTACTTCAATTCCATCCATCCCATTCCTTTAGCTTTTTTAAAACCTTTCGCCTCCCCCCTGCCTCGTCTTTCTTTGCGCCTCACTGTGGAGCTAAATTTCCCAACCTGCCACCCCTGGAATCCCTGCAGATGTCCGGAGCCTGGCGCTGAACCGGGCGCTTGCCAGCAGCCCAGATGCATTTGCAACTCTTTGCCATTGTGATGTCCTTGTTTTGTGAGGTGATCAGGATGGGGTCTGGCGTCATGCAGAAGCAAAGCGGTGAGTAAAAGTCAGGGAACACCAAGGAAATGGGCACTGCTCCAATTTACACCGATATCTACTGATATTCTAACTGGCTTCCAAATAAATTAATTTGTATAAAAGTTTAAATTAGTGTATTCAAATAAGAACAACTGTTTTATATTCTGCATATTCATAAAATCCGATGCCACTCTGCTTTGAATAAAAATCTAAATGCATTCTTTTTCTTCTCACATTACTCTGTGGCTGAGCTGTCGCTCACTGTTAAGCTGTGTGTCAGCAGACTTCTCCTAATTCTGGAACTCTCCTGAGGTTTAGATTTGAGCCTAATGAGTCTTTTTTCAAATAACTGCAGCCAGACAGGTATGTGGTAACCCTCGCGCTCAGCAGTGCCTTGTATTTCCTCAAGAATTTGGTAATAATGGAGAAGAAGCCAGTCTCAATCACGCAACTTTTCTACCTCAATCAGCTGGCCAGAAACAAAAGATTGAATGATTATTTCAGTTTCAACATGAAGCCTTCAGATGCAACTGACAGATTTAAACTTTACATTAAAATACCTTATTAATAACACAATTAAATACATGATGTCATGCAAAGTATTATAAAATGTATTTTGGACAAATTCCCAGATGATGATTTTTAAAAGTTAAAAGCTTAAAAACACGTTGAAGCATCAACCTCAAAATCCATCTATTTACAAGCAGCAGATTTACGTTGGTTTATTTTCCTCTTCTCTGCCATCTGCGCCTTATATTTTCTACTTTTTAACATCTTCTCAAGTTGTCCATCTGGACTTGGTTCCTTTTTGCCTCTTAAAACAAAATCTGAGCGACAGAAGCAGAAGCAGGAGGAGTTTTGTATTTCGGTGAGAAAGCTTCAGTGCAGAGGTCAGAGAGAGCTGAGCCCATTATTCTGTCCATCAGGGCTGCTACTCTGTCTCTATGGTTGCTGTAGGTAATTGCGAGCATCTGTGGTCATTGTTAAAAGAGAACAGGGAGGAAAATAATTGAAATTGTAGATAAAGTGCTGAAATGTGCTTATACTCAATGCAGTACACTGAAAAGCTTTTTGGTCACCGTTAGCGTTAAACATTGTATTAAGTCTAAAAGTGACATTTTTTGAAAAATTATTTATTTCAAATTAATCTATCTTTTCAGTGGACAGACATCGCTTCTGCAAAAATGAAATGTGTCTAAAAGCACATTACAGCTCCCTCTCTGTTGTTTATTAAAGAAAGATAGAACCAAACTCTAAAAGGTGTGGGAACCAAAGAAGTACACCCTTGCTGCGTGTCAACACAGTGCCATAGTGGAAAGAAATATCAGCAATGACCTTAGATAAGGAAATGTTTTGCCCATCAATTTAGGATAATTATATGAACATCCATCCATTTTCAATACCCGCTTCTTCCATACAGGGTCACGGGGGAGCTGGTGCCTATCTCCAGCAGTCTACGGGTGCGAGGCAGGGTACACCCTGGACAGGTTGCCAGTCTATCACAGGGCAAGACACAGAGGACAAGCAACCATGCACACACACCCATTCACATCTAAGGGCAATTTAAAGGGGTAAAAGGAGCTGTCATTACTTTTGTCTTATAATAGTTTGGCTTTATTCTCGTAATATTAGTCTACAACTTTATTCTCAATATTTAAAAAAAGATGACTTAGCTTGGCCCTAATATTCCATCGTAATTTAGAGAGACCAATTAACTTAACAGTCATGTTTTTGGACTGTGGAATTAAGCCGTAGTACCCAGAGAGAACCCACGTATGCACAGGGAGAACATGCAAACTCCATGCAGAAAGACCCCCGGCCAGGTGTTGAACCCAGGACCTTCTTGCTGCACTGTAACAGTGCTACAAACTGCGCCAAAGTGCAGCCCAATTTATAAGACCATTGATCTACTATTTAAAAATTCATCACGCCAAAGCAAATAAAAGAGCAAGATTAACTGTCAAGCACGGAGGTGGGCGGCTTATGATTTTTGCACCTGATCATCTTGCAGTCCCATAGTGAGGGAACTATGAACTCATCTGCATGCTGAGGTATTTTAGAGTCACTTGTGAGGCCACCTGTCTAACAGATGGAGCTTTATCCAAACAAAAGGACCATAAAACAGCCTATAATCTACCTTGGAATATCTGAAAAGAAGAGAATGAAAATGTTGTAATGACTAGGTCCAAATTCAGACCCAATTTCGTTAAAATGCTCATGAGGGATCAACATAGAGCAGCAGACCTAAGAATGTCTGCAGAACCTAAAGAACTGAAGCAACCTTATAAAAGAGTGGGCTAAAACTTCTCAACAACAACGTGAGAGACTAACAAGTCACAGGGAAAATTAATACTGAGAGGTTCTTTTTCTTCTGTTGGATCGAGGGGTGCACTTAGTATTTCACACAGCTCTTCTCCAGGCTTCATTTTTGTTTAACAAATAATTATTGTGGAATCTGTTCCCGGGTTTGGATTAAAAAGAGCAGGAAGAATCAGAGGTAAAGTGGGAATCAGAATTTTTTGGTGAATAAAACAAAACAACATTTAAAGAACGTTGATGCAAAAGTTTTTTGTCCTGCAGGAAATTTTCGCCATAAAACTAATCGATCATTTGTTTTCAAATATAATAAAGAGCATCACAGACGTGTTCACTCCCAAAAGTTAATTAGATTAATTGAAAAACTATTTTAATACTTTTAATCTATTAAAGAAAATAATAAGAATCAATGAACATTTGAAATACTATTCAAGATTAAATATGTTGTGTGTATTTAATTTGGTATTTTGAGCTTGTGCAGGAATAGTCGTATATATTAGTTAGGGGATAAAGTACACATTGCTAGTGAAAATATCCGGTACAGTCGGTTCGGTGCGCACATTACCGAACAAATACCGCGCTGTTTTATGCCGGAACTCATGCAGAAAGTGCGCAGCGCAACGTTCTGTGGCGCAACTTCAAAAAGTGACACCAGACAAGACTCCCAGCTATCACTAAGCTCTGCTATTTGGAAACACGAAGGTTTCTCATGCAGCTACAGCTGAAAAAGAAAGGGGGACCGAACCAGAACTTTGTCAGCGCATGCATCTTAAGTACAAAGCTCTCTTACCTGAAACAACGTCAAGCTGAATATAAACATCACTGGTTCTGAAGTCAAATCAACTATAAGGTCCAATTGGTTACCTGTAGCATCCAACCAGCCCAAACTCCTTAAATCATATCAAATGGTATGGAAAGCCGTTTAATTCAAAATTAAATAAATATATAAAATACTGTTATTGATAAATTATTAATAAGTATTCCATGAAATTAATATCCCCATCAAATAAAACAAATAATTATGTTAAAATAAATTTAATTTAAATCATTTCAAGATTTATTTAATTTACTTAAATATTTATTTAATTTACTTAAAGATTTATTTATTTATTTATTTCATAATGCAGTTTTATTTTGTAAAGCTACTTTACGTATTTCAGCCCGTTTTTCATTTTAAGCTCTTTTTATTTCATGTTCTTATATTCAAATGAGGTGGCAGAGTTTTATCTGTGGAGCAGCTGGGACAGCAGGTCAGCTGGCCCCTGGCTCCCTCCCCTGGCTCCGGCCGTAAAAGCCTGCCACGGCGGTTGCCGCTGTTTTTGTGGAAGCTGTTTGTGCAATAAGTCTTCGTCATCCTTTCAGCACGTCATACACACACATAGTGCTATTTATTTCCCATCTCAAGTAAATACAGCCATCTTATGTTATGGGTCTAACGTTGTTTATTAAATAATAACCAATAAAGACATCATCATTTAAAAGTAACATGCAAAACAATAATTACATCTCGTTTGCCGATAATCAGCATTGTTTTCCTAAAAAACAGCGGCAACCGCCGTGGCAGGCTTTTACGGCCGGAGCCAGGGGCCTCTGCGAGGAAGCCCCTGGCTCCCTCCCCTGGATCCCTCCCCTGGATCCCTCCCCTGGATCCCTCCCCTGGATCCCTCCGGCATGCTGTCTTCTGGCAGGCAGTGGTGGCAAGCTTCTGCCGGCCACAGCCACGAATTGAGCTCGGCGCCGCCCCACACATAAAACTCCGCCCCCTCATTTGAATATAAGAACATGAAATAAAAAGAGCTTAAAATGAAAAACGGGGTGAAATACGTAAAGTAGCTTTACAAAATAAAACTGTATTATGAAATAAATAAATCTCTAAGTTAAATAAATAAATATTTAAGTAAATTAAATAAATCTTGAAATGAATAAAATAAAATAACATGAAAATTTCTTTTAACATAATTATTTTGTTTTATTTGATGGGAATATTTATTTATTTCATGGACTATTTATTAATAATTTATCAATAGCAGTATTTATTCATTTAATTTTGAATTACCATAAAATGGAAGTTCGAGGTATCTCCATTAATAAAAATGGATTTTCCCAACAGCTGCCCATAATGCATTCAGGTACAGCTGGGACACATTGTGGTCTAAATATCAAAACAACTCCAAAGTAATTTAAACATGTTATTTTCTCAAATATGGGCACATTCTTAATATATATTCTTAATAATATTGTATAATTTATCTATTCTGTTCATACTAAACTATGCCTGCTTATACTACTTTATTCTATAAAAATATCCAACTGCATCTCCAGTCAGTTCTACACTTTCCACTTTTTTAAGTTTTAAAACACAATAAAATCAAATCAATTTCAGACGTTAAAAAAAATTATTTGTTTATTTTATCTAAAAATGTACTGAACCGTGACTTTAAATTCTCACACTTTCAAATTCTTTGGAAATTACCTGAAAACGACCCAGAAGCGCAGGCATTGCTAATATCTGTCAATCCTGGCGCTGTGTTAACACACACCAGTATCCCAAAAAGCAGCGAACTGCTAAAATGTGCCTGGCTCCTACTCTCCACCATAATTCCCATCAGCTTTTCCCATGACTGTATTGGCAGCTGGTAAGAATAGATCTTTACAGGCAGTTCTAACAAGCCACCAGCCATCATTTAGAAAATAGTTTTATTTTAAATCTTTATCTGAAGTTGGCACTAAGAAAACTAAATTTCAACACAACTCATCAGACTGAGTGCTGAAAAATGATTTTTAGTAACGGCACATTCTTTGCCCGACTGTAATTAATTGCCTGCGCTTGCAGGAAGGTTATTAAACATGCGCACAGTGAGTATTATTTTAACACACCAACCCAGCCGGCACCTTTTTCTTGTTAATATACACATTGTGGTGCATTGTGGGAATACTGTTCCAACTGCACTAACGGCTCCTGACTGATGTTACAGACAGTCTGACCTGAAAGTAAGTTAACACTTTTAGCAGCGCTACAGTGGAGGGCACACCAGCCAAAACGCTCATTAAATAGCCTGCAGTTTCAGAAATATTTTGTTGTGACTATGCAGGGAATTCAGTTTTAGGTTAAAATTCTTTCTTAAATGCCTGTTTTCCTGAAACCCTGACAGAGCTCGTTACACCTGGAGCTTGTTAAAAAACAAACCCAGAGCAATCCCATGCAAGGTCAAGGGTCAGGGTTTTATGCTACCTAAATCTGCAGCTCCCCTGAAAGTCCTTTAAGTCTCCAGATCTAGAGCATATGTGCGAGGAGCTGCCTTTAAAAGACGCCCCAGTTGAGACCTCAGTGGTTGTTCTAAGGAAAATCTGCTCTGAATCCTGAACCTTTTCAACATATCCGCCATCTTTTTGAGCCCAGATTATTTAAGCATGTTTCGAACACATGATGATTAAACTTTGCTTCATAAAGTATTCACAGCTCTGTGCAAAACTCTTGATTCATTTCTCATTTCCTTGTTTGCTTTAAATAATTCACTGTTAATGTAATCTTGGATTAGATCAGCCGTTCTCAGGCGTTCTGAGTCTTTTTCTCGTTTCTTTTAGTCGGAAAACTATTCAGCCACATTGTTGCAAGCATTCTATGAAATATATATATTCGGTTTTATTTTCTTGACCAATAAAATGCCAAAGATCACTTTTACAGGGCACCAAAATGTAGGTCTTAAACTATTTATTTGCCGCATTCTGTTTTTAGTTTCTTTTGCCTAAAATTGTTAATTCCCCTCAAAATTGTTCAGTACAGCAACCTGAAATATTTTGGAGCTGGGAGATTTTAACAGAATATGGTTAAAAAAAAAAACAACCACTTTAAAAGATTACAGGGCCTGGATGCCTGGAAGGAAACTACAAAGACATGAGAACTAAGAAATAAGAACACAGTACTTTAACTGTGGACTGCTCTGTCCTGCTTTGACTTATTCTGATGGTTTTGGACACTTTTTGTTTGTTGTTTTTTTTTAGGCTGCATAATTTATCTGATGTTGCTCCTTGATCCCAGATAGGGAAAACCTTTCCTAATCCCGGTTCTCAGGGCCCACTGTTCAGCGTCTGGCCCAGCAGTGGTGTCCAATGTCAGTGGTCAAGTGCTGACACCCTGCATGTTTTAGATGCTTCCTGGTTCCACACACCTGAAATAAATGTATGGTTAATTAGTGTGCCTCTGCAGAACTTGATGACATACTGGAGAGACTATGCTCTGTAAATCAGTTGTTTTGGAGCAGCGTCACATCTAAAACAGGCGGGCCTCGAGGACAGGAGTCAGACACTTGTTTGTTTCTTTTACTTTTATTTTGTTATCTTTTACAGATTCTACACAGTATTCAAAGGTATTTTCCATGTCTGGATAAATATGGGAAATTTAGGATGGAAACACATTTAAATTTATAGATTTGATTCATTATTCCATTGTCAAAAAGTTGCATTTGTCCATCTACCCAGCAGTATGCCCATTTATTCATCCATCTGTCCAAATGTCTGTGCATCCATCTGTTCGACCGGCCATCTTTCTGTCATTCAGTGTTTTGTCCGTCATCCATCTGCCCAACTATCCATTTGTTGATTCTCCTGTTGGCACATCTTCCTTCCTTCCTTCAAGCCTCTAGTTTTTGCAGGTAATATGTTTGATGCCTGAACACCGCAGAAAAATCTGCCATAATCATTTTGTATTCACATGTTTGAAAAAAAAATTGGTTTAAAAGGACTGAGAGCTCTGGAAAGTTGAATCTGGAAAAGCATGGAATTTTGATGTGAAAAATGTGTAGAAATCAAGATTTTAGATCATTTCCTGCTCTAACACACATTCCACAAAGTATTTAGTCACTTCAGCATCTTGTTGTCAGGTTCTGCAAAGACCTTTTAATTAATTATCCATAAAATGAAATCTTGATGCAGAGAAACGCCTGAAACCTGTGAAACCTGCAGAGTTGACACACGGTGCAGTCAGTTTGTTATCTTTCAGCTCTGGCGTGGTTCGTACATCTGTACTGAATGTGTTACCAACTGGTTTATAAGGAGTAAAGAATTACTCTCCCAAAATACACACCATGCCAGTATAATTTCTGACATTGTTATGTTGCTGCTCAGATTGAAATGTGCATTCTTTCACTCCCAAATCTATCCATAAGCATACCACCCCCCCCCCCCTGTTTTGGGTATATGCCTGATAATCTGTTTTCATAAAGTTGGTCACACTCGCATGACATCTTGCCGTAGTCTTTTCCAGATGTGTGTTGGCATGTGTGTTTTTTTTAAATGAAATACTTTTAGTGCAGCAGAGTGAAATAAAATTAAAGAGGAAGGATGGCTGGATTGATGGAGATAAGTTTAAAGTGTGGTGATTTTTTTCTTCAGTTAGACCATGTCAGCATTTCACTTTTCTTAGTTGCTTTTTTTTGTAAAATATATAGACATG
Organism: Crenichthys baileyi; assembly: GCA_036173005.1. Classification (NCBI taxonomy): domain Eukaryota; kingdom Metazoa; phylum Chordata; class Actinopteri; order Cyprinodontiformes; family Goodeidae; genus Crenichthys; species Crenichthys baileyi. The sequence goes on from JAHHUM010001804.1 coordinate 78,420, forward strand.
AAGAATCTCAATGTGTTGTGCTTTATGTCTGTAATATTTACATTTTTCACCATTTGTAAGTAATTTAATGAGTAATTTAGTTGTCAAAAATTATCCTGCAAGTGACATAATGTCATGTTTGGTGAGAAGATGGACCTGACCACGTACAACAGAACAGGTGTCTAGTGTTGAAATTGAAAATTGAATACGAAATTTCCAAAAATCCAAGCTAGAACAGAACAAAAGAAGTACGTAAGAATCACAAAGAGTAGGTCAGTATGGGAGGCTGTGAGGGACAAAAAAAGTAACCACAACTCAAAATGATCCAAAATGAAACCAACAAAACACTAAAGAACACTAAGAGATTTTTTTTTGCCCGGTTTCACCCCCGAGTCCCAGTTGGGAAAAGTTTGCATCAGAATGTAGTCTGTAGCTACAGACTGATGCAGACTGATGTTGCTACAGTCTGTCAGCACAATAATCCGTTAGGCTTAGAGGAGCTGAAAACTGAAGTCCGCACGGGTGAGAGAAGAACCGAACCGACCTCAGTCGCAGTAAAAACAAACCTGTTTGAATTGCTTTGAGCGGAAACTGGCTGCAGTCGGGTAGTGTGAACTCATCGCCGACCCAACTGTAAACGCATGTTCCCGACAACCACTGGAAAGAAGGAGCTAGGATGAGATTTTTAATGAGAGATGTATCTAATCTTACATGGAAAATGTAAAGCACAACAAAAATAATTTTTACTGTATTAGCCATGTTTCATTATATTTTAATATCATAGATAGTGGACCCATGAATATCCAGCGACTTTACTCTAAAACAGACTTGGGCATGCACATTTAAACCTGACTAAACCCAGAAAAGGTTTTTGAAGAAAATCCTCATTTTCGTAGCTGGGATTAGACAAAAAACATTTTTCAAACAAAAAACATTCGACCAAACAGTTAGGAAATTTCACACCTTTCTTTTGTTAAGTTAAATGTCTGAGACCCACATTTGGACCTACAGTAATTAGTTTATTTGTACTTTATTCTATAAAAATATTGCATGTTTAATTTATTACTAAACAGGCAAAAAGAAAAGAATTCACAATAAAATTGGATTAAATGAAAAAACAAAATGACCCCTGAGTACTTTTAACTTTGGCCCATGGTGCAAAAGGTTTGGACACCACTGCTTCAAACGGTCGCCCTCGCCAGAGTTTCCACAAGAGTTTGATGCGTTCAGCTGGTTGTAGCTGCTTTGACTGATGCTGCAGTCTGTGATCGCTCATGTTTTCTGTTTCATATTATATCCAGCAGGACAACAATCCATCTTCCCATCAACTCTTACCATCTTTCCTGTCCCTGCTGAAAAGAAGCATCTCCACAGCATGATGCTGCCACTACCATGTTTCACTTTGGAAATGTTGTGTTCAGGTTTATGTGCTGTATTAGTTTTACTCCATAACTTTGGTCTCATCTAGTCAGAGCAATTTCTGTTTGCAACATCAGTTAGGTAGATGCTGCAAACCGGTGAGCGGTAGATCTTTCTCCAAGGAGTCAACCGCAGGAGGCTACAGGAAGCCTGCTCCATATGGGTCCACTGCCTGTAGGGCAATGCATTTGGATTGGGTGCAAGCTTGGTGACACGTTTAGGTGGGGCCCTTACCATGCTCAGAGTGCCTCTATTTTAGACTTCTCCTCAGTGAGCAAGAGAGTCACCTCTTTGTGGTTTCTGGTTGCAAGAGGTAAGGTTCTGACTGTTGTTTGTGCTGCTGAATCAAACTGTAATACAGATTTCGAAGCCCTCTTGGAGTCTCTGGATGGGTGGTGTCATCAGGGAATTCTATGTTATTCTATATTCTATGTCCTGGTTGACTTCAATGTCCATGTAGGCAATGCTGGTGTTACCTGGAGGGGGACACGTCCTGTTTTTTTTGGTATTGGACCTTTGTGCTAGGCTTGGGATGTGCATAACAAACTCCATGATCAAGGACAATGAGGTTAATAATAGGACTAATAGGACAGGTTCCAGTTCTTAATCAGGGCTGGTTCCAGAATTTAACTGGTTCTATAAAAGAACTGGTTAGCCATGCCCTAACATCATTATAAATCTCATTCATTTATTATTGGATCTTCTTGTGTGTGTGTTTTTATTCTGTGTTTTTATGAAGGATCATGGTGCTTGTTATATTGTAATATCCCCAGTTTAATTTATTAACACTGTTTTAACAGATTAGGGTGGTCATTGCGGCTCAATATGAAAACAGATATTCTTGTGGCTTTTGAACTGCAGAATCTCACCTTTTTAAAGTATTGTTTGTGCTTCTGTCAGATGTACTTATTTATGGATCTATTGAGTGAATTGGAAGTGCAGAGGTCATGATTGTGTTACAACTCTCTACATGTGAAGCCCTTTCAGCCAACAGCATCTAGAGTTTAGTATTTCAGGCAGCTCTGTAGAGGATTTTCCTGGGACTTAGGTAGTATCTCGGCATCTCGAGGATTTATGAAGTCTCTCTTCCCCTGCTGTCTTTCCTTCTTGCCCTCATCTTATTTTTGTTTTAATATCTCCTGTTCCTAATCCAGATCCGTCTTAATGTGCTTCATGTTGTCTCCTGCAGCTCACAGAGAGACGTCAGAAGACTGTCAGAGTTGTCTGGAGTGTTCATGGGACAACGGCTGCATACGATGCCCAGAGCGACTCTTCCTGTTTCTCCAGAGGAAAGGGATGTCTCATCACGGAACCTGTCTCCATTCCTGTCCTGCTGGACACTATGGACAGAGAGGGAGGGACGTGAACCGCTGCATGAGTATGTATAAATATGTGTGTTAGAAGAAAGAGCAAAGATAGGACCTGATAGAAATAATTAAAGACTAGTAATTTAAAGAAGTACTGTGCAAAAGCTTTAAACTACTCCCCATTTTATTTATCAGCTTGACTTTCTTGTAATCTTTTGAAGTGGTCTTGATCAATTGTTCTCCAGGATTTCTGAAGGTCTTTCAAAGTGTTTTTTTGGTATTCAGCTGCTTCAGTTCCAGTCACTCTTGAGCCTGAAAGCATACTTTACAGTGTATGTACTGTAGGAGGGTAGACTAACAAATTAGAAGAAGGGTAAAGCATAAAAAATATCTACAGCAAAGGACAAATGTTATAAACAACCATGCACAAACACGTTCACTCCTATGGGCAATTTAGAAAGACCAATGGACCATGGGAGGAAGCTGGAGCACCCAGAGAGGGCCTGTGCATGCATGGGGAGAACATGCAAACTTCATACAAAAGACCTGAGGTCAAGATTCAACCTGAACTGCTCCACACTGCAGCCTCCTTTTTTGTTTGACAATCAGAAACTTTTTATAATTACCTGCTTCAGTTTTTCCTTCACTCTGAACCAGCTTGAAAACATTTCAGCTGAATATTCTCAGTCTTTCATGAGTAGGGGGTGTAAACTTTGGTATAAGTTCTACTTTGTTTCTGACCCCAACATGTTTCATGTCAGTCTGTCTGGGGCTGCTAGACGTTTTAATCTGCCGTGCAGTTCCCTGATGCTTTTTGTTTGTTGGGCTCACTGTAAAGAGTCATTCTGTTTGCAATGAATGCAACTTTAAATTTAATGTGCCTACCTGCACTTCATTTTAAGTTTTTAATTCCATAAATGGTGTTTCTTTGTGTAACAACAGCATTTGGTGCAACTAATGCAGAGACCTCCCACAGGGACGAAGACCAAATCAGATTTCTAACACCTTTAACCTGATGCAGTCTCAGAAATCTCACCTTGGTGCATCCAAACAGAATTTGTTAAATATTTAAACTAAACAACATGTTGCATTAGATGGATACATACAACCTTCCCCCAACAAATCCTGCTTCAAAAAGAAAAGACACCCCTATATTTTCAAATCTCTAATTTTTATGACACAATTCTAACAATTTTTTGTCTGGGTTTCTGTTTTTCTCAGCTAATTTGGCTCAAGAATATTCCAAACTTGTTATTTTCTGTCGGAGCAGATAAATGTCTTCCTCAACAATAAAAAGTTAATTTAAGATAAGGCCCATGTAAAAACATTTTATTCATGTCAAAGAATGGAAGTAGGGTTGAAAGTGTTTTCATCCTGAGGATAGAAGGTCACAGCCCAGTTTAGCTTTGGGGCTTCAATAAATCTAATATAACCAATAAAATTAATATACTGTCACATTTTGAATCAACAATAATAAACTAGAATAAAATTAGTCACAATGATTATTTTAAAAATATACATTCATTCTCTCATACATTCATATTGGAAAATATTTGTGAAGTAAATTAAATGTTCATCCGGAGATAAATCGCTGAATGATGGTTACTCACTGTTAAACATTACTTTTCAAGACTGAAACCTGCACCTTTGTTGGTTTAAGATGGTTTAATTACCTTCTGGTTAGAGTAAGGAATGACGTCAGATGCACAGCTTTAGAAAAGTTTAATTAACTCCTTAAATGCACATCAGATTCATGACAGGAAGTGATTGAAGAAATATTCCACATCCAGTTCTTGCTTTAACCTACCTGCATCTGGCCACAGTTGTTGCTTTTCAACCGCATCATTTATATAAATTATTTACTGGACCTTAATAACCACAAAGCTAATATCCCTCAGGAATTATTGTTAGAGACACTATTATATCTAATGTCCCCTCGGGTTAATTAAGTACTGTTGAAGTCAACATAATTATAATAATTCTAATTTTTTTATCATTGTTATTATCATTATTATCATATTTCCAAGTAAACCTTTGGCAGATATGTACAGTACAGAGACAAAACATTCATAGTACCAATAACATTTATTCTAAAAATGTACAAAAACATATAAAAATCTGGCATAACTATGTTGACTCTAAAGTCAAGATTATTATCAAGTTTCAGTATAATTTAAAACTCTGAAAGAATAAAAGGTAAGGAAGAAACTGAGGATGGGAGGAGATGAAGCTACAGTGGATCACTGGATCTTCTGGAACTGTTTCTTCTAAACAACAAAAAAGTCATGTAAATTAGTTAGATTACACTCCACTGAACTAGATGTATATGTCTCAATGAAAATATGCTTTTTCATTTGTATAAAATATGTGAGCTCTGATTGATCATTAAAATATTGTTCCCAGTAGGAGTTTTGATGCAAATGTACTGCAATTGAGATGTAAAATTTGTTTTTGCTGTGGGGATCAAACAGAGGCTAGGTGAAAAGCACAGAGGCAACACTCTAATAAACACAACACAGTACAGTTCAATACAAAGGGTTAAATCTCACAGCGAACTGCTTCAAACAGATAATGGTTAGGGGAGAATGACAGAGCACCTTGCTGAGATCAAACTGCACTGGGATCTAAAAGACCAATAATCCACAAGAACAGAGACATTTGTTCTCAGGGCTACAAGAACAAAATTTAATTATTCTGTTCTTGCAGTCCTAGTTTAGGATTCCCTGCAGCTCTTTCATGAAACATCATCTGCATATGGACCTTTTTTCCTTCTTGTTCCAGCTGCTCCTGTTAAAGGTCACGTACTTCCACCATATACCCATCATCCTCTTCTCTGCACATCCTTCCTGCTTACATCCAAGAACCTTCTCTATGGCCTTTCTCCTGTGTAACAGGTCCATATTCATCATCTTTTGTCCAATATATCCACTATCGCTTTCCTGTCTCTGCACCTGTGAACCATTTCAGCCTTGCCTGTCTTGCTGAGCATGAGCTGCCCTCCTAATATACCTAAAGTAAAAAAAAAAACTGTTTATTTCTCCTAATAACTAGCACATGCATTCAATCTGTCTGTTTGGGATTTCTGTTCCTTCTTTTCAAAAGGCCAGGCAGCCTCTCCTATTGTTTTCATAAATATTCATTCAATAATTGAGTCCCATGTTAATTTTGGATAATAAATACATTCAGCTCCAGATTTACAAGTTAACAAACCCAGCTTTCATTTCATGATGACCTTCTTGGTGAAACTCTGAGTCGCTGTTTGTGACGTTTATCTGATGCTTTTCATTCTCCCAGAATGCCGCTCGTTGGACTGCGAGCAATGTTTCAGTCGGGACTTCTGCACCAAATGTAAGCCTGGCTTCAAGCTGCACAAAGGCAAATGTTTGATCCACTGCCCAGAGGGAACCTTTGCTCACCAGACAGACTGCCTCGGTGAGTAAAAAAACTGCAATATTTGGAGATATTTACCGATAACCTTTATTAAGCAACAGGGATTCCAAGCCAGGTTAATTTCCTCTAAATAGATATCAAGATTCAGATCTTGTTGCCTCAGGAAGAACAGCAACTAAATATGTTTTCCCTTTTTTTCAGTTTTTGATTTAGTTTGCTAAGAGAATACGTACAACCACTAAGAACTTTGAATAGTGAATGCTTTAAAACAAAAGACAAATAAAGGCCACTATAAAAAAAATAAAAATAATTTTTATAATTTTATTTCAGTATAGTTACATAATCCATAACTGACATTGTCTTGTCCTTAAATTCTCACAATGTTGATTGCTATTATTAAAAGATTTTCACACAAAAAAAAGTTGGAGAAAATTTTTAAAACCTTCATTTTTGAAGGTAATAAGTGCCCTCTGTGGTAACTGCTGGTAACTACAAATAGAAAGCTAGCCGTGCTAAGACCAATACCAAGTTCCCGTTTAACCTTTCAAAATAAAAGCATGCAAACTAAGGTTTCACATGTTTAAACTTCCATCAGTCATAAATTTGGATCCAACAATTCTGCATAATTCATAACTGAATTAAAACCAAAATATAGTTTGAAGCATTATCACTATTATCAAGAAGGAAAACAAGGTCATATAACAAGGTCATATAACAAGGTGGTTTTTTTATATATATATATATATATATATATATATATAATATATATATAATATATATATATATATATATAATATATATATAATATATATATATATATAATAAATATAAATATGTGACAATTTATTATGGCTAAATCTCACACATAAAGTAGAAGTCTGTTGATGTTATAGTCAATTTGACGCCCTCTGGTGGTCATAGTTTGTAACAATGACAGAGCGATTTCAAGTGCAAAGCTAGCCGTAGTAAGATTAATACAAGTTTATGTAAGAATTATGATTATTAATTAATTAATATTTATCAAGAATTATAATTTGAAATCATAATTTGAAAACAAATTAATTTCTTAACCCAAAATCATTACTTACGAATAGAAATCAGAGATGTCCTCTGGTGTTGTGATTATGGGCTCAAAGCTACAAGCTACAAAGCTACAATTAGCTAGTCATCATTAATAATTGATAAATTATTAACCAAAACCACAAACTGTCACTGTTTATTCAACCACTTCACCGAAGGTGTGGGAACTTTGACCTTATTTTGACAGATAAATCACTCTTGCACGAAATAAACACAAACGCTTCTCTTAATTATATATATGAAGATTTATTGAAGCCAAATAATCCTGATATACAATTATTCTGGTCCAAAACCCTTCACCTAACTAACAAGCACTATTCTACACAAAGGAGATAAATGACTACCTAAAAATAATGAAAAAAGAAAATATATGTGTATTTAGTGTCTTTGAAGATCAAACCAGCAGTTTTATGGACACAATGTGTAATTTGGGTTAAATGGGAAGAGATCCTCCTGGGGTGTTGATGTCTTGATTGCAGCGATCAGCTGATAAAACGGTGGAGCCACGCCCCTTTAGCCATACAGCTGATCGCCCCAAATCTGGAACAAAGAGTCATAAAACTCTGAGGCGGGAACTCAGTGGAAAAACTCCAGTGATAAAACTGGAACAAAGGAGTGGTCAGGCGAGGCCCAGACCGCACTTGCTTTGAATGAAAAACTTTAAAAGTTTAACTCCTGACTGATTTGGGATCAGCCGGACAAAACATGAACATAAGCATAAAGCACTTCAATAAGTATTGCATGCAACACGTTGATACCTTAGATTAACTACAGGTGATTCTAAATCACCTTAACTATGCCTCATCCTGCCCAGACTTATAAATGTACCTATCCAATTTAATATAAAAAGAATGAAATTACGCTGACGTTGATTTATTCTATCCACCAGCTGAGGATGGGTCAGGTCTGAAGAAAAACGAGGGAGGGGGATCACGCGTCTGTGATCAACTAAAAAAAAAACGGTAAACTTCTCATCCGTCCGTTTAGTCGGCTGAATCAACAAGGAGGAAACTCATCTCCTTGGAAATTAAACCTGTGGGTTTTCACCTGCGCCGGGTGTCAGCGTGGTCTTCGATCGGCATATGAATCTTCTGACCTTCTTATATCAGACATATTTCCAGCTTTCAAGCTCTTCCAGGAATGGCCTTGTGGAGCAAAAGTTCGCCTGTGAGCTTTTGTCTCTACAGATATGCGCCTCCGTTGCGTCGTCCCGTGAGACACGCTGGAAATGGCAACGAAACTTTATTTTCTGCGGGCTTTACAATCCCGGGTGACGTCAGAGCTGTGATGCCTGTTGAGCTGCGCATGTTCAACTGTGCTACCAAAATGGATGACCCCAGCATTTACATAATTCTTATTAACTAATGATTTCCCAGAAACCTGGTCCTAATAACATTCTTTATTATGGTTACAACAGTAAAATAAACAATGTCAACACCCAAAACAGGACTTAAATAAACTTTGTAAAAATACTGAGAGCTCTTGCTACTTAAAGTGGATTTACAATCTAGTGAGTAGGGGGTTTACTTAGTTTTTTAATCACAGCTTTTCCAGTATGTCCTAATTTTTCTTCAGTAACAAAAACCCAGATTTTTTTTTTTTTTGGTTTTGTCTTGATAGGTAAAGCCTTAGAATTAAAAGAGGATGTACTTTCTTTCTCCCAATCTAACTTTGATCAGCCAGTTCCTCCTACCTTTCCAGTATTGTTGCTGCGTTGGGCTTATGTAGATGCAGAAAGAAAATGCACAAATACGAATGTCAGAACTTTGTACAAAGCAGAAAAGTAACCAGGTTTTACAAAGTAAACATTTCTATGTCTTCTAATGGAAGGTCAAGAAACAAGGAAACTGAACTACTACTAACATAAAAACCCATTCGGGTTACATTGTGTTCTGAAATGACTGACCTGACCTGAGCCACCTATAAAAAGTAACTCCTCTCCAACTGAGACGTCAGGGAAACTAAATCTAGTGGCCTAATTAACAGCAGACCTGTTCTGCAGACTCCTTTTTGTGCCTCTCCTTCAGTGAGGCTACATCATAGCAGGATGTTTTTTTCTGAGAGTCCTTAAAGTTTTTGTTCACCCTAAATCCAGCTGATCTTCATCAGTTTGTGTGACTTCACCTGTAGGTTTTATGTTGATATGGTCAGATTCTAATGATTCATTTTGCCATTAAGTGACAGCCTAATGGGATCCGTTAATGTGCTTTTGCTTTTCTCGTATGTTTTTAAAGACTCCTAACTTCACCTGGAAACACTCGTTTGTCTTTTATCTGGCTTTATATCTGAGATAAATCCTTTGGGGCCATGCTCTGAACATAACACATGATAGACATTAAAAATCTTTAGAGAAGTTTTAGGATTGATCTCCATGTCATCCCTTCCTTCTAAGTGAGTGAGATATATGATCGAACTCGGTCATCATTTGATGCTTTTCCTTTCTCCTCCTCCGTCCACCTGCAACATCTGCAGCTACTGTTCTTTTTTGGCAGTGGAGCCACATCTGGTATTAATGGGGCTGTTAGGGTTTTATGTCGGACTGTTGGTACACACCTTAAGCAACTCCTACGAAGTCTCTAATTTCAAATCTGACAACCGCATTGATGATCACAAAGATACACCGGCACCATTTGGCTGAACCTGCAGAATTTTCCATGGTAGACTGTTTGGAAAAAAGGTTTGACTTTGTAGGTGGTGTCGCTCTTGAGTTATCGTTAATGTTCAGCTGGCATTCATCTACCTTAAATGATTGCTGCCAGAAATCAGAGGAAAACATTATTAATCCAATTCACCTCTGCTGAGTTATGGTTGTAGTTCATTGTTTTATCTTTACTGGCACATTTGCTCTCTGTAGTCTGTGATCGCCTTTAGACTGCAGATTTCCAACATCAAGAAAGGAAAACATGCATGATCTCTAAATAAAACATTTATAACTCTTACTTTGTTTTTTATATATATAAAATGTTCCTTTATCAATCTGCAAACTTAAATGCATTAAAGAAATGTGTCTGATTTAGCCAAACAGGCTTATCCCAGTCCTTACTGGGCAGATGGCAGAAAGGTTCAAGGAAATGCATCAAACATAAACTACTCATGGATAAAATTACATGATACGACACCAGCAACACCCACTACTAAAAATGTGCCGATCAAAGCTTTCTTTACCTCTTTTCTGATATTTTCGCAAAGCAGATTTCAGTTTGGTTTATTATAATTTCTCCCTACGCAGTGCAGTTGAAACCAGATATTAAAGACACTGAATTTTTTTCTCGTTGACATTAAATCAAACTAGTAACCAAAATTAGTCATCTACCATATACTAAATGCTAGAATAATGAGAGATTAACTCAGATCATTTTTATTACTTTATTCAAAATCAAAAGTGCACATACACTAAGATCACTCCACTTTTAATGACTTTGGGAACGCAAAGATGATGATCTCCCTGCTTTTTAAGCTTCTGATAGGTTAATTAAAAACATTTATGTTAATTGTAGGCACACCTATGGATGTATTTTAAGGCAACACGTCGAACACACCGTTTTCTTCTGTGACATCAGGGAAAAATCAAACCAGGTCAGATATCAGGACTGTGGAGCTCCACAAGTCTGGTTGATCTTGGCCTTGACCTTGAGTACCATTTGCAAATGCCTGAAGCTGCCAACTTCCTCTGTTAAGATAATTATATACAAGTCTAAACTTCATGAAAATGTTTAAGCCATCATACCATTCAGGAAGGTTCTGATAAATAGGTCAAAAAATGTGTGAATCAATCCCAGAATGAAAGGAAGACTGAGGATGAAGGTATTACTCTGAAAGCAACATAAAAAGCCAGATTACAGTTTGCAAATGCATTCAGGGACCAAGACCTTCATTTTTGGAGACATGTCCCGTGGTCTGAGGAATGGGCCAGAGGTCCAGAACACTATTGTGATAGGTTTGTGGAGTTTGACCCAAGTTTTTCAGTTGAAAAGACAATTCTACCAAATACCAAAGAAATGAGGAATTAATCAAATTGGCAATCCTAACTGATCTAAAAAAGGAAGAGTTTATTCTGATAAAGAACATTTCTCAGTGTCTAGTGTACGTAGAAACCTGCTTTCAGTTGCACATGTTCAGTGGTCTTTTTGCTGCACTAGTGGCTTTTATTTTATTTTTTCAAATTAGGGAAACAGGAAGTGGTGTAGAAAGAAGACATGCAGCCTAGCTCTCTGGGGTCAGGACTCGAACCCGGGAACGCTGAGCTTCTGTATATGGGTCTGGTGTACTACCACTACACCATGCGCTGCGCCCCTGCTGACGTTTTATCCCTTTTGCACTCTTCATTTTTTTGCCTCGAAAGCTATAACTGAAAATGAATTTGGGGAGTGTTGAATCCCACTTTAGTCTACAAAACTTTGAAAGCTCAAGATATTTTATGTTGAAACAATCAAGAAATGGGTCTGAAAAAACACTCCATGTCACCCTCTGTAAGGTCAGGACTTCTGGAGCTACCATCTGCACCAGTTGCAACTGTAATTCTTCTGTGCTAAGTCTCCATGAGCTTTACACCTATTAATGATTTGCCCAGTGTCGATGACAAAGCTGCTGCAACACTCTCTTCTTTGATCTTTCCAGGAACAGTTTTGTCTTTGACAATGGAGTGCTGCTTTTGTAGTTTGTTTTTGGGTTATTATCCCAATATCCCAAACCCTACTGATGACAAACATCTCCACAGTATGAAACTACCACTACCATGCTTTATTATTAGGAAGGAGTTCTAAGTATGAGAATAGGTGTTACGGTTGCATTAGACATGGTGTTGCCCAGGTTTATTTTAGCCTCATCTGACCAAAGCACCTTCTGTAGCTTGTTTTGGTTCCTCCAATAAGCCTTCTGGCGAATTCACAATTATTTGCTCAGTTTTTTCTTCAAGCATTGATTTTTCCTTGGAAAGTCAGGACTGTGAAGTCTGTGGTTTACAGTAGTCTTATGGACATATTTTCTTCCCAAACTGATGCATCGGTAAAATTGCTTGTTTTATGGCATTGCTGATGTTCTTCTGCCTTGGCATTGTGTTAATACATACCTGTATGCTCCCGACCAGCAAACTAACACAATTCCTGCTTTTATAGTTGAATGCATTGATGGTGATTACTTAATCAAGTGTCAGCCATCCATCCATCCATCCACCCACCCACCTACCCATCCATCCACCCACCCACCTCCCCATCCATCCATCCATCCATCCATCCATCCATCCATCCATCCATCCATCCATCCAGGATGTCCATCTAGGACACATCATAATCAGATTGCGAACAAATTCAGCTGACTTCCCTTAGATATGGAGGAGAACCCGCTCAAGTCAAGTCAAGTAAACGTTATTATCCCCAAGGGGCAATGTGTGGTGCAGACAGCAGTGAAAACATAAAAAACAGCCACACAAAAACAAAAATATGGATGATGTAGCTCCTCTCCTGGCTACCCTTCATAGGATCAAAATCTTTTTACACTTTGGTTTATGTACTGATACATAGATCTTCAGAAATAAAAAATGGTGTGCTTTCTTATTCTTATGATTTTACATAGATATATTGGTTTTTTTTAGATGTCTGAAATCCTTTGAATCAAATTATTTTGGGTCGGGTTAAGACCTTTTGTTCTGCATGCTGTAATCTGCGGGCTTTAATCTCCTCTTTTAACAGCCATTTATCTTTTTGTCCATTATTACCAATTTTCATCTTTTTGTCTTCCACATTACTTATTTTGTCTAGAGGACTGTACCTTGGCTTTAATGGGAGAGTGGAGCGAGTGGAGCTTCTGCCTCCGTGACGGCGCCACCTGTGGTTTCAGATGGGGAAAGCAGACAAGGGTCCGGGAGACCAGCCAGAGTGGGACAGTGACTGAAGAAAAAGGAGTATCAGTCTGTCCGCCCCAAAGTGAAACACAAAGGTGCAGGATGAAGAAAAAATGTCCCACAGGTGAGACAGAAAAGCCCACAGTGGAAAGATCACAGAGCTTTTAGCCGCTGAGTTAAATGAGCAAAATCTGCAGCTGGTTTCTTTGTTTGAGTCATGTTTCGACACAGTCGTGCAATTAATAATGCCAGGTTGGTGGGAAAAACATTCCAAACACTGCAGAAAAGCAGAAAATATTCCCGGTTTCATTGTGGTTGGTTTTGAGGAGCCCATCTAACCTTTAAAAGGTCATGGTTGGCTGTCTATTGTAAAACCACAGTTATAAAGTTTGGTAGCTTAGTATCAAGTCTCTGATATATAGTCTAGCCACGCAAATTCAATTTCACAGCAGCTTCTCCCCTATAAAAAGGTTGTGTCCAGCTGGTCTTCATTACAGCTGCATTATAAACATCACAGGTGAATATAAAGATAATAAAAAGTACTGAAAAATCCAATAATTTCTGTTTTTTTTAAAGCCAGCGTTCTAAAACTCATAAAAATCTCTTCAACTAACTTCTCTTCATGATAAACAGTCTTTCACCAGCAAACTGCAGTTTTGGCTTCTGTTGGACATGATCATAACAAATTAATGCTGAAAATAAATATATATTTTCTGTTGCTGCTGCAACAAGCCTATAACTCCTGCAGGCTATTTAACTGTCATTATGCATAAAGCTGCGCGGTAACTTTGTCTGTTCTACACTCCATTCAGAGTGACTCTAGACATTTCCTCACACAGGTAATCTTGATATATCTTAACATCCTAAATCAAGCATAAATCTTGGTGTACAGTGCCTTTTATTCATACACTGTAAAAGTTTCCAGGTTGGGGGATTTTAACTATAGACCAACCCAAGACAGACAATAATTATGAAGTGGAAGAAATAATATAGCAGACTGATTTAAAATATTTAAAAAAGAAGTTTTTTGCTGAAAAACAAATTTGCTTAAGGAGTCTCCTTATACATAAATAAAGTCCACCTGTATGCACTGTAATTTAATGTAAGTGCAAATGCAGGTGTTCTCTAAAGGAGAGCTTAGTAACACTGGAGAACAAACAGCATCATGAAGACCAAGAAGCACAGCAGACAGGTCAGGGAGAAAGTTCTGGAGGGGTTTAAAGCAGGTTCAGGTCCTAAAACAATATACCAGCTTTGAACATCTCACAGAGCTCTGTTCAATTCATCTGATGAAGAAAATGAAGGTTAATTTTATTTATTTTATCTTGCACTTTTCACTGATAAAAATCACAAACGGCTTCGCAAAGACAGAATGAAATGATACAGGTAATAAAAAATAAATATACAATAAAACTTTTAAATATCTTAAGAGAAAGCACGTTTGAATAAGAATGTCTTCAGCTGCTTTTCAATCAGTCAAGACTCCCAAGACAACTTAAAAATAAAGGAAACTTGTTCCACAGTTTTATACCTGGGACTTCGCCTTGAAGATTTTGGTTTGAGGACCTGAGGGCTCGAGTTGAAGTATGTGACTTTAATAATTCAGGAATACTGGAAGAAGCTGCAGGGCCCGGAAAGTCAGGATTTTAAAATGAATTCTTAAAATAGACAGGTAACCAGTAAAAGACATTAAAACAGGAGTGATGTGGTATCTTCTGTTTGTTCCAGTTAAGAGTCAGGTAAGAATCTTGATAGTAATATTCTTGGTGTGGTAATATCTCTTAAATGATAACAACAGTTTGAGCTCGGCTGTTTTGAGGGACCTTTAAGGGACTGGTTTAAGGGATTGGTTGAAAACACCTGGATGTCTTCAGTTTGCTTTAAGGAATTTAGCACAACTCAAATCCCCAATCTGCTGCCTGATCAGAGTGACCACGTTCTCCATGGCAATGATTAGATACTCAGTCTTCTCAGAGTTCAGTTGAAGGGAGTTATTTTTTAACCGGATTCTAATTTCCTTCATGCACTCAAATAATCAGACCGTTTGAAGAACTCCAAGGTTTGAAAGGAGCAGCTGTATATCATCAGCATAAAAGTGATAGACAAATTGTTAAATTTCCTATTGATCTGTCCAAGAGGGTGTAAATATAGTTAAAATAGAAGTGGGCTAAAACCAGAACCTTTGGGTACCCCACATATTGGATCAGTAGAATCTGCCATAATGTGTATTTTATGACACTGACGCTTCTGATTGAAAGGTAAAACTGATTTTCTGTCAAACAGTTCCAGAGATCCCGACTAAAATATAAAACCTGTTAATTAAGATGGTGTGATCAGCAGTGTCAAAGGCTGCTGATAGACTAAAACAGCTCCAAACAGCGCTCATGATGTCACCGGACATTTTAAACACATCTGTTGACAACAAAATATGTTGAATTCATTTTTCAGTAACCAACCTGATATATATCAAAACTAGCTTGTTGTTTCAGAAAAAACTAAATCTGTGGGTCAGATTTTTAGATTTTTTAAGTTAAAGTCAATTTAGAAAAGGGTACGTAATTATTTGACTGAGCAGAGTCCAAAATGGGTTTCTTACAAAAAAATGTCTAAAAATAGCAGGAACAGTGCTGTTTCAGAGGGACAGTTTAATTATATGCACTATGCAGGGGACAATCAGGTCAAAGGAGAGGTTGAGAGAATATCAGTAGGCCTTGAAGAAAGTTTCATCTTCTTTAGAATGACACTAATGAAAAATTAGCCCTGACATTCCTAATTCTATTGCCAAAGAAAGTCAGAAAGTTGTTGATGTCAGACTTTAAAAATACAAGCATGAGCTGGGCTTTAGGAAAACCAATCTGATTTAATGTATCAGACAAATATTTCAGGTTATTTTGCTTTTGGACATAAGGTGAGCAAAGTCAGCAGGAGTTTTTATATCCCATTCAAAGACATGAGTTCCTTTAAAATGCAACCTTCCAACTTCCCACTTAGTTGTTTCCCAAAGCCTCCCAGCTTTACGACATGTCCGTCTGATACTACAAGTATCAGCATTTGTCCAAGGACAAGTAGGACTCAGTTTAATTGGCACCACTGCATCTACAACAGAGCAGCACTGCCCAATTAAAGGATAGAATGGAGGCGTTAGGATAATTTATATGAACTAAGTTTCTTCTCAATAATACAGAAAAAATAAAATGCTGACTAGCTTATAAGGCATTTTTCGGACTTTAAATTTGTAGGAACAGGAACAACTTTCGATTGAACTGTATACAAAATGCAGCTTTGGTCACATAAACCACTTCAACATATAAATGGTCGATGTTTAGTCCTAAAGAGAATACAAGATCCAATGTCTGGCCCATTTTACGAGTGGGCCCAGACACATGATTTAAGGTTAAAAGACTCTGCAGTACATTACAGGCAGGGTCAATAATGTGCAACTTAAAATCACAGAGAGGTAAAACCTTCTCCCATTTGTTCGTTGATAAATAAGAATCCAGGAAAATTCATTGTGTAAACCTACCAGACATTTAAAAGTGGCTAATGATCCATTATCCATTCGATTGCAGATGTAAAAACCCAAGCAAGACCTCCACCAAAAGCTTCATGCATCTTCTGTTAAAAACAGAAACATTTGGAGAACCTGTTTCATTGAAAGGCACACAATTCCTGTTCTTTTTCCACCTTTCTACAAAAAATCAAAATTCTCTCTGATAAATTGTTCATTAAGAGTAAAGAAAGTGTTAGAAATAGAAAAGGCAGTTAACAGGACACGCTCACATGTGACTAGTCAGACGTCCTCACAGCTGGTTGTGGACAGATAACTCTGTCTTCTGTGTCCTCTTACGCTGAAAGAAGCAGCGGGTTGACATTTGGATGGACATCTATCAGTAAAGCTGAAGATGAGGGACCTACAGGCAGGCTGGAGCTAGGAGTTGAGAGAGAGCAGCCGACTAAAACTTTTACATCCACGACCAGCTGTACAGGTTCAGATCAAGGGACAGTCATGTGTGGAAAGTGATCAGGAAACCTCCGGACCTAAATCTGTGGCAAACCTAAATATTTATGTCCAGACTCTCTCCATGCTATCTTACTGAGTTTGAGCTACTATGCAGAAAAGAATGACTAAAACTTGCTGCAACTATATGGGAAAGAGACAGCTGCAGCTGTAACCATCCTGACTCAGAGGAGCTGACACCAGACACTGATTATATGTGGAAACAAAATTTGAAACCAATGTTGTTTTCCTTCCACTTCACAATTATTATTTGTTAGTCTATAGTGAAATTCATTGAACTTAGTGATTGTAATGTTACTAAACGTGAAAATCTTTAAAGGATGTTGATACTTTTGCAATGCGCCGTATATTCATAGTTAAGAAGGTCAAAAAATATTATGTTTTGTCTGTTCTGCCAAGGCATTGGACAAAAACACGTAGAAAGTAAACTAAATTTATTCGGGTTTAAAAATTTGACTTCCATCCAAGGCTGTCCAGCATCTTGGACCTGATCTAAAGTACTTTGCATTCAGTGTGTAATGTCACTAATACTCTCCTACAGAGTAACCGCGGGCTGCACATCCATCTGTCTACATTCAGTCTAACAGGATTACGCTCCTTCTCAACCACTGCATTCCTCTCTGGAACGTCATCTGGAACCACCATCGGTCCAGACGGTTCTCATTTGTGGTTCCATGATGGTAGAACAGCCTACAAAATGCTAGCAGGGCAAGGGATTCCCTCGTTCCCCCCAGAAATGCACGAAACACCAAAAACATGCTTTCTTGCACCTCACTACCTGTTCTACTACATTAAGGATTAAACCCACTAAGATTTCTTTCAGGTCTGACGCCTCCATGCTGTTTCTCACTCATAATTGGCTTTGATCTTGTTCTCTGTGGTGGAGGCTCCAAGTGCAAATATTTTGAAAGCCTCTTGTTGTGAAAATGCTGTCAAAACCAGTTTAAACTGTAAAAAGGAGAAAAAAACAGAATGTGTACTCGATGTCTTCAGCAGCAACAGAAATATTGTAGTGACAGGGCCTGGCTCTGGATTTAACTCTGGATTAAATTAATAGTAAAACCTCAGACTGATTAAAATTGAACTTGGCACCTGGTTTTGGCTTTCCCATCAAGCCAAGTTGTTGGTGAACAAGAAACAGTGAGACATGATGCAGAGGATGGAACAGCAGTGGGTTCTACTTTCAAGCAAACAGTCACTTGTTTGAAAGTTCAGAGTATCTCCTTGCTTTTACAGTACCTGGATGCCAGCAAGCATGCTGGAGTGTTTCTACTTCGTCCACAATGTAAGTCATGTCATTCAGAGTAATTATCATTATCACTGTCATATTTTATGCCCTGTGCCATTAGCAGGGGGAGAAATCTGATCCAGGAGAGTATGGTTCTGGTTCTGGGCCCATGGGCCTAATAGTGCACATCTGGGATAAAAGAGTCCTGTGGCATTTCCCTGACATTCCTCTGTTGTCCCAGATTACACAGCTTTAGTCTTTTAATTCCCCATCTCCTGTTGTCTTTTTGTCTTCAGATGAAGGGAAATGATATTGATTGACTCCTTTGGAGTGTCTCTGATGCTAGAATGGCCTAAAAAAGGAGCTCTCTTCTTCATTCCTCAGAATTTCACTAACCCGAAATGTTGTACTATTGGCTAACATTAACATTTCTCTATATATGAACTTTTAAAGATCGACAAACTGTTTAACCGTCCACAGGTTTAAAAGTTTACAGGTGAAGATCTTTAAATGTAGCGATTGGAGATGGATTTATTTATTTTGCTCTGTTTCAGAAAAAATGTCATCTCAGGGCACTTCACATGACAAACAGCTTGGTGTCCAATTATATAGAATCTAACTCGGCCCAAATGAACCCGATCCAACAAAACGGCTGCTGACAAGTTTAAAATCCACGGAAGACAAAGATTTTAACAATAAAAATGGCAGAATGCAGAGTACTTATAGTGCATTCTAGTTGGAAATTTCAACTGGATCACCCCCGAAAGTCAGAATTACGCATCGGAAAGTCAGGGCAACACGACCATACCCGACCTTTCATCAATAGTAGTAAAATGTTCTTCCTTTTGATTGTTTTTAGCAGTTCTTTTTTATTTATGTAGTATTTAGTCAGTTGTAAATGTGCTACTTTTCATTGTTTGTACGACAAAATGTTTCGACGCTGTTTATATGCAGGAAATACCGCACAGAAGTGGTACTGTCATTGTTGTAAAACTGCTGTTACAGTTGCTAGCAATACGGACAAAAACAAGCAGGAAACTGAAACGCTATAACCTGAAGAGGAGCTGCTAAACTCCGACTTCCGAAGTTAATGGAACGCAGCATTTATTGTACTGTTGACTCTTTTGAATCTATCGACGGCTCCTTCGTTTTGTAAGCAGGAAGTATTTATGCATGTTAAGTTTCGCAGAAGATACTACCAACTAGTGGTGTGGCGTGGGAATTACACCATTTTCACGTCTACTGTTGCCGTGTGAACAAAGATTGTAATTAAAATGTAATGTATATGAAACTGAATGAAAATCCCGTTTTCAAAGGATTGTTGTTGTGTAAACAGGGTCTAAATCAGGGGTCATCAACGTTTTTTAGTCTGGGAACTCCAAACTGATGGAGAGTCGGAGCAAGGACCCCCTACCATACATACATGCAATATATTGCCAAAATTAATAGCTCACCTGCCTTGACTCACATATGAACTTAAGTGACATCCCATTCCTAATCCATAGGGTTCAACTTGACGTTGGTCCACCCTTTACAGCTATAACAGCTTCAACTCTTCTGGGAAGGCTGTCCACAAGGTTTAGGAGCATGTTCATGGGGATTTTTGACCATTCTTCCAGAAGCACATTGCTGAGGTTATAGACTGATGTAGGCTCTCATTCTCCGCTTTAATTCATCCCAAAGGTTTTCTATCGGGTTGACTCTGTACAGGCCAGTCAAGCTCATCCACACCAAACTCTCTCATCAATGTCTTTTTGGACCTTGCTTTGTGCACTGGCAAACAGTCATGTTGGAAGATGAAGGGGCCATCTCCAAACTGTTTCCACAACGTTGGGAGAATGGAATTGTCCAAAATCTCTTGGTATGCTGAAGCATTCATAGTTCCTTTCACTGGAACTAAGGGGTCAAGCCCTGCTCCTGAAAAAAAAAACACAGCATAACCCCCCTTCCACCAAACATTAAACTTGGCACAATACAGTCAGACAACTGCCGTTCTCTTGGCAATGGCTAAACCCAGACCGGTCCATCAGATTGCCAGATGGAGAGACACGATTCCTCACTCCAGAGAATGCACCTCAGCTGCTCTAGAGTCCAGTGGCGACGTGCTTTACTCCACTGCACCCAACGCTTTGCATTGCACTTGGTGATGTATGGCTTAGATGCAGCTGCTCAGCCATGGAAACCCATTTCATGAAGCTCTCTACGTACTGTTCTTGAACTAATCTGAAAGCCATGTGAAGTTTGGAGGTGTTTAGTAGTTGACTCTGCAGAAAGTTGGTGACCTCTGTGCACCATGCCCCTTAGCATCTGCTCTGTGATTTTACATACCCTACCATTTCATTGCTAGGTTGCTATGGAATGACTTCCACTTTGTTATGATACCACTAACAGGTGAGTGTAGAATATTTACTAGTGAGAAACCTTCAGAATTGAACTTGCGCAAGTGGCATCCTATCATGGTGCCACACTGAATTCACTGAGCTCCTGAAAGGGACCCATTCTTTCACAAATGTTCGTCAACTGCATGCTTTAGATTTAATACCTGTGGCTACGAAAGTGACTGGAACACGTGAATTCAATAATTTGGAGGGATGAACAAAAACTATTGGCAACACAATGCATTTGGTCTAAAAGGGAATGTTTCTCAATGGGAATTTAACCGTCTGTGATGACTCTGACTCGGGTTCTCTCAGTTACCAGCACATATTCTTTGCTGGGCGAGCCACTTCAATTACATGCTTGGCCTTGTGCAATTAATATGTAAGTCCAGAACTTTTCATGTGATCTTGTTATGGGTTTATATTCATTGCTGTATAATTAATGACTTTGCTTTTATTTTCTCGCTCTTTTCTTAGAGAAAATCTGTCAGTACTCCGTCATGTTTTCTGTTTGGAAATTTTGATTCTTGCCAAACAACTGAGAATTTTTATTTGTATAAAAACAAACTGAATTTTGTCTCTTGTTCTCTTAGCACACCCTGAACAGCCTGAATGTTTAACAACACTTTAGGTAAAAATGCATGTTGTCCACTAGTATAGTACAAATACATAAATATATCACAATGATTCGCACTATTGTCTAAATGTTCAGCTTCCAGATGCCAAAAATTAAAAAAAAGCTGTCTTTAAGCTTTGTATTTTGTGGACCTTATAAATTGTTTTGTCTTAAGCCACTTTTCAACCTGGCAGTTTTACTTGGTCTAAATCAGGGTTTGTTCTTGGTTTAACAGTGACTCACTTCTAAATGATCAGTCAGAGAACAAAAGTAACAACCATGATGATGAATAAATCTTTATAAATTAATCCTTGTTCTGTTTTTGAACAGTCAGAGAACAAAAGTAACGAGCAGGCAACAAGCCACCAGAGACATCAGTTTGGTATTATAACTCATATTGGTTCCCTTCACATGGAAGAGAAAACATCGCAGCACAAATACAATAACAATGAGAAATTGGCTTGCTGGAGAGTTCAGTCACAGATATTATAGAAACAAGTGTTTCCTATAACATACCTCCACGAGTCTCTTTCAGTTCTGCAGCAGGGGAAATGAATTGTTCTAAATGGGAGCCACACGGTTGTGTGTGTGTTGCTTTGCTTTTTGAAATGCAGGCTCAGTTAATCTGTTTTACTATGGGAGATCATCATTCACATAAATGCAACTTAATAAGCTGTCACACTAACGCTAAACATGTGTCTGTAACTACAAAGAGATTTTATAAACAAGGCACTATTTGACATTTCAGTATATGAAACTTACTGTATTTAGTATATGACTTGATCTTGATTTTATTAGAGTGGTGCATGAAGTAAAGGGAGTTTTGGCTAATTGAGTGTATCCGTTTCAAATATTAGGTTCAAAATACATCACTAAATCAATTTTTCTTATTGTATATGAGATGGCAGACAGCGAACAGTGGACGAATAATGTAGGGACAGTTTATGTGTTGTCTAATTACAATGTTGCAATAATTTAGAAATACTTTAATGTGAACCTAATTCTGATGTTTACCCCACCACATATTTTTAGATTTCCATTTACTCTCAATTTGAAGTCACATTTAACTAAGCAGTCAAAATATTAACCTCCAATCTCTTTGTTAGGCTCATTGGCTTTCCTAGCTTTAGAGGCGACTAAACAGACTGAACCAAAAGTCCAAATGGTGTCAGCCTCCATAGTTCTGAAGGCCTGTGTGGACCAGCACCAGATTCTGCAGCACCTGAAGTTTACTGGTAGTTCCTTAAGTTTCTAAAAGCGGAATGGCAGGCAGAGTGTTCAGGCTGTATGCATCAGTTGCAACTATTCCCTGAGCATTAGACCTGATATCAGTGTTGAAGCTACAGCTAGACTTCATTTAGAAATGAGTCACTCTGAAACCTAGAACTGACCCTGGTATATGGAGGACCAATCCTGCCAAAATTAATAAATTCAGAAATAAAAAAAATAGCTGAATACCGAATTACTCTCTGAATAAACAGTTTAACAAATGAGTTAATGTCAGACAAAATTCAGCTAAGTAAAAAAGAAAGGATTTATTTTACCTGATTAAAATGTCACACATAAACTGATATTTCAGTTTCAAACCAAATATGGATAATACTTTTTTACTGATATTTTTTAGAATAGTTTACTCTTAATTTGGATAAAAGTCATACTGGAATAAAAGACTGTTTTGTTTTCAAAGTTTCAAAGTAAAAAAAAAAATGCTGATTTAGGTAATTTTTCCACATTTATGGGGCTTTAATTCCAGATGAAATATGAATACAACATACTAAGAAAATTAAGTCTTAATTGGGACAGAAATCATCCTTGATTGACGATTTAAAAAGAATTTTAATATTGTCCATTTTTGCCTGGCTTTATTTTTGAAAAATGTATATCTGAATATATTCAAGCAGTATTATTGGAAGTGTTTAAAAATTTGACCCCTTTTTGAGTTGAATTGCTTAAAAAATGTTTTATGTGGTTAGATTGGGAAAACAGTCAGCCGCTGAGGCGTACTTTTATTTTGAACGTGAATGCATTACTACTTAGTACTACGGCAAACTAAAGTATTCTCTCAGTTAGTCAACAAAATACCGGAAACTATCCTAACTAACAGCCGTATGTACCACCAAATCCACAACGCTCCTGACTCCTTTAACAATAACATGACAGAAGTTAGCCGCTGCTAGCAGCTCTTTTCAGAACCAGGCAGCCAGGCTCAGCGCCAGCTTCCTAGAGGCTTGACCTCAGCCAATAGGAGAGAAGCTAAAGCATTGATGCCGTTTTAAAGACCGCCCCCTCTCTCTTTCTGTCCCGCCCCCTTTGTTTTAACATTTCCAGCTGCATGTTGACACTGAAAAGACAATACAGCGACCAAGAACGTAAAAAAACAAAGGCAGACATAAATGGGCTCAGGGAAATCTGTTGGGTAAGAAAATACAACCGCAATCTATTAGAGGGGAAGATATAGCAGTTTTTAATAATTAAAAGGACAATAACCCTAACCTAAGAAAAGAAAAAAACTACATTTGTGAGGTAATAAATATGAAAAAATAAAAGTGGTGGCAGAAAATAATATTAATTAATTAATTTACATCAAACATTTAAGAAAAAATATTAAGTCAATAAGCATTTAATGTTTAGCAGTTTTAAGAAACCAAGTCAGCTTTTCCTGGTTCCTAAATGCAAATTTTGCCGATAAACTAAGAACGCTGAGTTCAGAGAGCACTGCGCTGACTTTAAAGTAATAAATGTAATCTGACCCTGTTTTGTAGAACAGAACCTTCATCAACAAGATGATGCCCCAACTCTGACCACAAGGATGCTGGCTGGCTGGCTGGCTGGCTGGCTGGCTGGCTGGCTGGCTGGATGGATGGATTATTTCTTTAATTAATGAAACTCAAGATTAAGCAGGGAACAGGAAAAACTGGTGTGTTTTTTTTACCATATTTTCAATAAATTAGATTATTATAATTGCATCTTTTACGGTTATGATCAATAAAATCAATCAGTACAGTAGCTGCAGTTCCTCAAAAGTGACATTATATTTTTATACAAGCCTGTTTGATGAAATGTGCTATTTGTTTTCATATGTAAATGTTACTGTGCAGGCAGTCACGGTTCTCAAACACTGAATCCTACTGAGTTGAATGTTTATGTAAAATGGTGAGGCTGCCATGTGCAGACACAACTATGACTGATTTCCCCCAGATTAAATCGTGACTACTCTGGTGTGCTGTGTATGAGCAGCTGCATCATTCTCAAATCTACAGGGGAAACAGATCAGATCGATACCATGTGGAGGCCAACAGTGTACTTGTGCCTGCACACCACACTTCTTTTCAGTCCTATTTTTTGGCTTCTGTAACCACAAACACCAGTGTTCCTCAGGTTTTGTTGAGGCTGTCAAGCCAAGAGACCTTCCTCGGTGATTTGGCAGCTCCCTTTCCTTCTAGAATCCACTCCAAGATTCCTGAAAGAAAACGTGTCTTTTGTTTTAATGAGCTAAAGTCATTTTATTTTTACATTTTCAAGGAATTTACAGTATAAAGAATAATACAGAGTAATTCAGAAATATATGACCCAATTATCCAGAAGAAGCTGTTACAGGGCTTAATGTGTAACTGCCATGTTGGTTCCCAGTTCAGATCTTTCCATGTGTTTTTAACAAAGGCTTAAAAGTGTATGATGACATTTTAAGGGTAGTTTCCAACCATAGGGGAGATCTTAATTCTCATTCTTCCAAGGAAAATCTCTGCCAGGACAGTCAAACCCGAGATTCAGAAGGAACAATGTGGTTTTCATTCTGGCTGTGGAGCATCAGACCAACTCTTTATCTTTATCAGAACATTCAAGGAAATTTTGGGGTTTATCCAACAAAACCTCAATGTTTTATTGAACTGGAAAAATCCTCTCTCTTTCATGGTGGTCTGTGGATTGTAATTTGGGTTTTTGGGCCCCTTACTGAGGGCCATTTGGTCCCTACACACTGTTATGGATGTATGATTCTGTGGCCTTTTCTAATCATCTCTTTGCTGCCCTAATTAAATATATCTGCCCTTGTTGCTTATCTGCTCACTGCTACACCTTACACACCATAACCTCTGATCACATAAAATGCAACACATAGTCAAGGATAAACTGATACAAGAGGATGACGCCCTTTAGGAGGGTTAAGAACAGGCATGGATAAAAGCAGGACTCACGCTCCATTCTTTGCTCCTCTCAGTTCATCCCTAGGATGGGCTGACGGGGGCCCGGTACTGAAGGTGAATGTCACTCTGTATCTGTTCAATTGTATACTCTGTACACTGATCAGTTTTAAGACATTAAATCTTGATTTTATAATTAACCATTTCTCATTATTTGCTGGTTTTACTGGTTGGGTCTCGGAACTGGAGAGAAACAGACCCGGTGGTGTACAGGGAGGAAAGAGAGTAAATCTCCCATTTTACAACAACACCATAGAGGAAGTTTGGTATTTATTTAGTTTTTGCTTTTTTGTTAGAATTTAATGTTTCTGATCATCCAACAAATTTTAATATCAGACATAGAAACATTACAAGAGACAAAATGGAGTTTTCAAATCAGGATTATATCTATCAGAGTTAAACAAAACAGCCTGGCCCAATATGAAACAGTAATTGCCCACCTTGATAAATTATAAATAACTGTGATCAACCAGATTATGTTCAGTTTTAGTAGCCACACTTGGGTCTGTCAAAACTATTACTTCGACATAACATGTCTGACAACATGAAGTAGGCCAAAGGATCTCAAAATTTAACACATAATGCAGAGGACATTCAAGAACAGATAAAACAAAGTCATATATATTTATCAGTCTAGAAAAGGTTAAAAGTCATATCTAAGGCGTTGGGAGTCCAGCAAAGCACAGTCAAAGACATTTTCCAAAAATTTCAGAAAACAAGGAACGGTGGTGAACCTTCCCAGGAGTAGCCGGCCTACCAAAACTACACCAAGGCGCTTTGATGACTTATCTAGGAAGTCACAAAAGACATCTAAACCACAGCCGGCCACAGCGTTTATGATTCAACAATAAGAAAGAGACAGAGCAAAAATGTGATCAATGGGAGAGTTTCCAGGCCAAAACCACCTCTGACCAAAATAACAAAAAAAGCCCATCTCACATTTCCCTAAACAGCATCCTAATCATCCCCAAGACTTTCAGTAAAATATTCTCTTGACTGATGAAACAACACTGGAACCTTTTGGAAGTTGTGTGCCTCATAAGATATAACTCAGCAAATATAGAGATTTCAGAAGAAAGAGAACTACACAGTTTAATACAAAGAAGATTAATACAAATAAATGTTTACAAATGATAGTAGTGTAATAATGTTATTTCTAAGGCTTTGGGACTCCAGTGAACCACAATGAAAACATGGAACAGAGGGGAACCTCCCCAGAAGTGGCCGACCTACCAGAATTACCCCAAGAGTGCATCTACAATTCATCAGGGAGGTCACAAAAGAATCCAGAACAACATGTAAAGTACTGCAGGCCTCATCCGCCTCAGTTATGGTCAGTATTTATGAGTTCATGACGAAAGACAGACTAGACAAAAACATCCTCCATGAGACAGTTCCAAGACTCCAGAAAGAAAGGAAGAACAAAAGGTGGGTCTTACATTTGAGACATCTTAATAATCTTCAGACATTTGGAAAAAATGCTGTGGACCGAGGACACAAAAGCTGTTCATCCCATTATATCGCGTATAATATTAACGTAGCATCAGAAAAAGAACATCATACCAGCATTTAAACATGTTTGTGGTAGTGTGAAGGTCTGGGGCTAGTGTTGGGCTTCAGGACTTGAACCATTTGGAACCAGGAATTATCCTCCCTATCAAAACATCCTGAATGAGAATGCCCTGCGGTCGGTCTGTGACCTTAGCTCTGGCACACGTGAGTTATGCAGGAGGACAATGATCTGAAGCAAGTCCGCAGGCTTGAAGACGCTCCAGTGTGGTGAATTTAAAAACAATTCTATAAAGAGGTGTGGGACAAATTCCTCCACCACGAAATAAACGAGTCATTTCCAGTTATGACAGATGATCCATGCCAGTTGCTGCTGCCATGGGTAGAACAACCAATTGCTTTTTTACATTGGGCCATGTTAGTTTGGATATCTTTTTTCCCTCAGTAAATTAAATCATCATTGGAAAACCTGCTTTGTATTTCCTCAGGTTACTTTGATAATAAAATGTTTGGATGATCTGAAACATTCATAAAAACGTCTCCATCAAGCAGGCAGCAGAATTTTAGGTAACTGAGATGCCTGAAGTCATGGTCCTTATCCAGAAAAGATGGATTATAACCGTAAAGTTGGAAATAAGTCACTACTCTGGGTGGAGAAGTTGAAATGCCGTGGTGTCTTGGTCATGGCTCCTGGTAGAACAGAGCTGGAGATGAATAATCCTGCTGTTGGTGCAGTTTCAGTCTATCATACAGAAAAATCTAAATGTAAAGCTTTCATTTTAATAGACGATCTGTTCCAACTCTTTACTAAGGTCATGAACTTGTTTAAAGACCTAAAATAATTAGGTGAAGACAAGCAGCTAAAATGAGCTTCCTCTGTGATCAGATAGGATGGATATTGTGCCAACCTGATCAAGGCTTTAGCTTTTGATAAAATCTTCCTCTGTAAAAGTAACACTGGGGCTTCAGTGGACAAACTGATACAGACAAAAACAAATTCATATGTGTTGAAAGGGTTTTTTATTGAGAATGGAGCAGTTGGTAGCACTGTTGCCTTGCAGCAAGAGGGTCCTGGGATCTTCCTGCATGGAGTTTGCATGTTCTCCCTGTGCATGCATGGGTTCTCTCCTGGTACTCTGGCTTCCTCCCAGAGTCCAAGAACATAACTGTTATGCTATTGGTATCTCTAAATTATGTTTAGGTATGAGTGTGTTTGCGTTTCTGGGTTACCCTGTGAAAGGATTTTAACCTGTCCAGGATGGATCCTGCCTGTTGCCCAATGACCACTGGAGGCTGGCACCAGCCCCCCTCCAAACCTGCAAGGTCAAGCGGGTGTAGACGATGACATCCTGTTGTAAGCTGTAACAGAACCACTGAATGCATCAAATTGTTTAACAGTTCAAATGTCGTACTTTTATTGGTTTATTTATCCTATTACTTATCCAATTTGGGGCAAAGTAGCAAAAGCTGTGAAAACCCACACAGTTGCAACACACCTACAGCTCTTATATTGTAGTACAGTATGGATAAAATTCAGAGCTAAACCATACAGTCAGTACTTTTAACAGAACCTGTAAATCCATCAGTGGTAATGGGCCAGTCTGGGTCATATTTCCTAGGCCAGTTGTTTGCAACTGGGACCAGATGTTCAGCGTGTTCAGTAATAAAGGCGCTTCAGACGGCTAGGTCTGAAATATCCTTGAATTATTTCAAACCTGTAGAACAGAACCAAGTAATAGTCTGGAAAATATCTGGGCCCTGAAAGGACTGGAGTATGACGAGTATATATATAATATATATATATTATATATATATATATATATTTATAATTCAGCTTGCCTTTTCTTTGTTACTTTGATATTTCAGACTGGATTACGGTGCCGAGAGCTAACTTACATTCAGACAAATCCCCCTTGATTGAAAGGGAGTTATTTAAGATTAGAGGCTCTCAGATGCAGCTACTTTAGAGTTCAGAACCCAGTGTCCCTCTTATTCAGAAACACAAGGATCAGGGATAAAATTACAGTGTTACCCAACACAAACAATATGCATTACGTTCATGTTCACCGTGCAGACAGAACCTCGGGCACAGCTAAGTCCCAGACAACGGGTACTGATTACAAAATGAGTTCACTTCACATTTGTTCTTTCTGCCCTCACTTTCGCTTCACGAACATCTTTAATGTAACTTAGAGGTGTGTCCGATTAAGGAAAGCAAGTGATGAGACTTTTTCTTCTTCTGTCTTTTAGGGATAGCATTAAACATTGTGGGCAGAGATGAGAAAAGTGCGTTTCAGCAGATTCCAAACAATTTCGTTTGGATTGAGGTTTCGTGCTTGCGTGACCAATTCAGTTTAGTTTGAATTTACTTTTATAACATATTCATCAACTCGTCAAGAACTTGTTGTAGACCACAGCTGCTTGCTGATTTTGATCAGGATGAAGCTGAGGTTGCTGTTAACCCGTAAACAGCCATTTATTTTGTTACTTTGCTGCTACCTTCAGTATAGCATTGCTTCAGCTCTTCTAAGGGAGGACATATGTTTTGTAAGAACTTATGCAAATATTACATATTAAGATATATCAAGATTAAAGATAAGTTGAAGTCGCCACAGATGTGAATCCGAAACGTGATTGTTCTGTTTTCCACTTGCATCAGATTATTGAAACATCTCTGAGGTTCTCATCTCTTCAGCTCTTCCCACCAGGCTTTCCGTCTGGGAACTGACCTAAGGAGGAAGTTTGTGTCTATGGAACCATTTCTGTATTGCTTTTCTATATGTTTTGGATCATTATCCTTACCACAGACCCAATGAAAACCCAGGCAACTTTTTGCATCAAAATATTTTGTGGAGTTTATGAACCATGTACTCCAACCAGGTTCCCAGGGTGAGGTGTTTTTTGCAGAAAGCTCAGTTTTAGTCCAGTGTGACCAGCATAATGTTCCAGGTGATATCCCAGTAGAGTTTAGCTCCACGTTTACATTTATAATGTCAGGACAGAATAGCCTTTGTAATGCCATGCTTTATAAACAACCAGTACGTTTATAGATAATGACTAATGCTTGTTATGGATATTTGGTGACCCCAAGATGCTCCTCTTTGCTGCAGCCTCTAAGCTTTGGAGATCATTTTACTTCCCTTAACATCTTGACGCTGAGTGGAAGATAATCTTGGGTCCTCATCCAGCCGAAGAGCAAGTGGCTCTGAGAAACTGGCCTCTGTGTCACATGTAGGGATCATGCCATTAAAACAGGAAGTCATAAACTAAAAGTTCTCTGATGAACTTTACCTAAAGTGGTATTTACAGAAATGCTTCAGTTACCTTTATTTTAAATGAATCCTTAGGGCTGCCAGTAATTGTGTCACTGGAGATTTTGTGAAAATATATTTATATTTCCTAAAGAAGAATCTTTATTTTCTCTGCTGAATAAAAGTGGAGGCTAGATGTTTCCAAATTTTCTAGCCGTGTCAGATAATAATACTCCAATTAAAGGTGAATTTATTCCTAGGGTTTTTATACATAACACAAAGATGCCAGTAAATGAATATGCAAAAAAATACTGGAAACATTTGTTTCTCTCCATCAAGAGCAAAAAATGTTTAGTGCAACTAGTCTTTATTGCGGTTCTAAGGAGATATATTTGTACTTTCTAAAGAGAAATATGTGAGTTCATGCAATAATTACGTTAAGTTGCGAACAATCCTTACGAAAATCTGAACTCCAGCTCCATCTCCATCTTGTCTTAGTGCCACCAGACCATACATCACAGTGGATCTTACTGCCGTGCTGGAAATTATATCGCCTTTCTGTGGGATGCATTAAAAGACTTGGAATCAGAGCAGAGCTACGTTTCGTAGGACAAACGGGGCTAATCATGACCCAGCTCTTGTTATTTGATAATGTATGGCCTGCAGCTCATTCTCCAATTCAAACTTAGATCCTTATGTGAAGACTTCGGTTATATGTTGGAGCTGGCAGCTAGAAAATGGGTCTGTGGTGGGATTTTTTGGACCAGAGCCGGGTAATAGGAACAGACAAAGATGGGGCCTCTCATCAATATAGTGTGGAGTAAAAAAAATTTTAGGATATTAATTTTAGGATTCAGGCAACTTTATTTTCCTCATTCGGATAAAAAAAGAAAAAAGACTAACCTGAGTTCAAACCTGCACAAACAAGTGAACCATGCAGCGTCTCAGCCCACTTTTGTTATATATTATTACGTTTGCACAATATTAACAGAAAGATGTCTGAGCCCCTTCATTGAGGTTTTGTTTCCTGATGTTTCGTCCTGGCAGTACCCGAGTATTGGATCGTGTTCTTATCAGCGTGACCCAACAGTTGGTTCCTCTGTTCCTGTAGGCGCCCGCATGGCTCCATGCTGTTTAAAGCTACATGTTGATTTATCACCCGTTGCCCATGTACATTGCTTTGCTTTTCCTCTCTTCCACCGCAACATATGGTTCTGAGTATAACTCTGTTGCAGGGAGTCAAATGGATTGAGAGGATAACGCCGCCATTTTTGGAAAATCCTCGTACTTTTTTTCCTTGTTTACTAAGTTCTTGTCCTTTTGGGCTCTTGCTTGGATATAATCTGGATTTAAAAGGTCAGTTTGGCTTATCTCTCTGACCGCTTATGGTATTTATGTTCTCTGACTGCAACAAATTGCGATAAACAACTATTTTTATCTGTTTGTATGAAATGAGCAGATATTGCTGCTGCTCTTCCAACCGTTTTGGATTGATCTTCCGTGTTGCCTAACATAATGTGAAGACTAAAAGCTTGATTAAATCTCAGACCTTTCCTAGATGATGACGACAGGTTTCTGTATTTCTTGCCTCTGTATGTATGTTTGCAGTTTAACAAAAGATTATCTGACTGCATTTTGCCAACAGAGAAACCCAAAGAAACTCCAAATTCAGGGCAGGTTGACTGGTTTGCTAACAGCAGGTCGGACATGTGCAGCTCCAGAGAAAAAGATGTTTTTCAGGGGAAGTGGTGGTAGAAACAGTAAGTGAAGCTCAGTAAGTGATTCATGCAGGAATTTAGGGACTGGTCAAAACAACAGTTGTAACAGGAAGCGTTGCTGCTTTGTTGGGCTACAACCTTACAAAGAGCTTAATCTTTTCATTCATCTCAACACAAATAGTTTGCAAAACAGACCCATTCTGCTACGTTCACAGCTCTTGTTCACATATGTTTATTCAGATTTCTGGAGAGAAAATACTTTCCAAAGTGGAGATTGTTAAAAAAATTCTTCACACATTCTCATTGTCACTTTCTGCAGCAACAATAAAGATGTTTTTATCGGTTTCTCCACACCCCAGACTCACTTTTTGCTCACTGTGATTTGATTAAACTTCAAACTGAGAAGTTAAGAAATGGACATAGAAACATGAACTTTGGGAATATCTCGTTGTTCCAGCTCTGTTTCAGACACACTCAGGATGTTCTTCCTTTGGATGTGTTGGTGTCAAAAACACATGAGATAGCATCGCTACTGATGACTTTACAAGTCTGGGGTCCAAATTAGGCATGGCCTGGTTACAGGTATCAAGGTATACAATGCATCTAGAAAGTAAAAATTTCAATACAACTAGTATGTTTTAGTAATACTAACCCTAGAAATAATGTTAACAGAGTGCCAGGTTTTTTACCTCTGTAAAGAGCTTAGAGTTAAGCATCGTTCTCCCTCTAATACACTGCTGGTCAGCTGGCTGCAATATTTACTAGATGCAGAATCCATATTTTGGCACGGGTAACACAGTCGATTCATCTCTTGCTATCCAACAATGTCCAGCCATGAACTGTTGCTATGTTATAGTGATGTGTTGAAATGTTCTGCATGGATGTGTGTATTTCATTATATGTTTTATCTCTGTAAGAAATGACACTTTTATTAAGTGTAAAGTAGTCAGTGTTCAGCTTGTATAACAGTGTAAATTTGCTGTCTCCTTTAAAATAACTCAAAACAAAGCTATTAATGTCTAAACCGCTGGCAACAAAAGTGAGTACACCCCTAAGTGAACATTGTGCCCAGAGTGTCAATATTTTGCATGGCCTATTTTCCAGCGCTGCCTGAAATCTCTTGGGCTTAGAGCTCACAGGTTGCCAGTAGCAGAAACCACTGGAAGAACCTGTTTAAAATAGTCTTTGTCAGATTTACATCCACGTAAACATTCTGGTTGCATAAAATGAGCCAGGTGAGTCATTAACCCAAGAAAGCACAAGAACGGAGCTACAGGAAGATGACTCAAGATATTCTAACTGTACATAACAGCTTACTCATAATGTAAACACAGACTAAAATAACCCACAAAGGCTCTGCGGGAATGCCTGTCTTAATTCCTCATCAGTGTACCGTATAAAGTACAAACCATCGGCCCAGCAACTGTAACGAGGGACAGATTCGGAGCACAAAGACATCAGGGAGAGATGAGACATTATGGAGAGAAGACGGGAAGGGATTTTGTGTCAGAGTTGAAAAGAGATGGTTGGACATAAACACTGATGCTATCTGGTTGGATAAACTCATCATCACCATCGATTTGTGACTGCTGACATTTTCTTCTTTACCTGCATTATTCTTCAACGCTGCAAGGGTGTGAATCCATGAGTTTTTTATTTGAGAAGGAAAGTTTAAAACAAGAATCAAAATTATTTCTGAATCCCGTAATGGGTCACTAAAAGCAAAACCTTCGTCCTACCTTAAAGGAAGTTAAACATGACATAAAAACCCTCATGCTGTTCTTATTTTTAAAGAGGAAAAAAAACATCAGGGTTGTTCTCCACAGAAAGTGATCTACAGTCATTCAAATCTGATTCTTTTTAAACTGTAGCCCTTCCAATGTCCAACCCAACTCATTACACATGAGATGCATGCATTCACCCTGAGTTATGATGTATGGGAAATTCTGATAAAAATATGTAAGAAGATCAGACCCCTGCAGTTAGATCTTGAGTCCCTAAGTAACCTCACGGTGCACTGGAGGTTGATGCAGAGCATTAAAAGCTGCCTCTTAAAAGGTGCAGCCAACAGATTTCCATCAAAGCAACAATACATCACCGAAATCATTTTGTTGAGACTCGATCTGGAGGCTCCTCCATCAAATAATGGATGAGTTCCCAAAAATCCTCCCAAAAACGGTCCTGGACCACAATCTGAGGCTAGAACACACCTGGGATGCATCAACAAAGCCTGAAAACATGTTTTCCTCCTAACATTTGAGGAGTTTATGGAGAAAAGAAATTTACCATAAGGTTTGACCTTTATTTTTACTAGGTCAATTTTAGAGGATAATATAATACTCTTATTATAATTTTATGCATTAAATTCATTTAACACATTTAACACATTTTTAATTTGGGAAATAATTGATCTTCAGTTCTCAGGTCCTAATCTGGGTCAGATACGATGCCAACAAAGCTTAGCTATCTCCATGGGAAACAATAATACCACCCTTTCTGTTTTCATACAGTTTATGAGGGAAACATAACATTAAGGTGCCGCTTACTAAATGCAAGTGATCTTTATCTTAAGTGTGAATAGTCAATAATAGCAGGATTTTTTTCAGTTGGCCGCTCTGAAGCTTACGGGCGTATGGTAATACAATGCCAAGACAGAAAGACATCAGCAATGGTCTTGGTAAGGCAACAGCTGCTGCCAATTAATCAGGGGTAGGGTTAGAAGGATATTTCCAACCTACTTAAAGTCCATCCTTCCTGAAGGTGTGTGTTAACACAAGATCGTGCCCCCCAGTAACCATAAACCAAAGCAGGAGCTGATCCTGTCTGTGGTTAGGCTGCTTTATTATGGGGGGAAAAATTAATAATCACAATAATTTTAGCAGGATTTACATCATAATTATTTAAAACGATAATTCAGTGAACTGTACACCAGGGTGTACCTCACCTCTCGGCCAAAGACTGCTGACCCCTCGGTAGGGAGTGAGACGGTAATAGCAGAAAGAGGAATAGGTGGATCGATGCAGACTCATCTCCGGTTTCTTGTTGTGAACAAAGGTTCATCAGGGTTCTCACCATCCCCTTGGATCGTGACCAAAACAACAAGATCCTGGATGGAAGCAGCTGAACTGAGCTACCTCCATGGGGTGCCTGGAGTCAACTTTACAGATAGGATGTGGAGTAAAAGTAACTATCCCAACAATATGGTCCGTTTCTGGGGTTTGCAAACATCGTCAATTAAAGGTTATTGATTGGATTAAGTGCCAATCCCTACTGGAGAGCGTAACGTACCAGTGGAAAAAAGTTCTGTTACCTCCACCTCCTGGCCTCAGATAACAGCATGATGATGAGGGATCAACAAGTTACTTGTTGCTTCGTTTTGTTTAAAACTGCAACTTATCTCCCCGTCAGATAGTTGTTTTGGAAAAGTATGCTTTTCATGTTCCATTTTGCTGACCTTACTGGAGGAAAGATACCGACTGCTGATAGCTGCTCCAGGGATCAGACTGATCCATTTTAACGCAGCAGAAGGATTGCAGGAAAACTAATTCAAAGCAGATCATGTAGCTCTGACACAAAGTCTTTGGGAAAGCTGGTGAGTCATTTAAGAAACTGAGAGATGAGGACAAATGCATTAATTTATTGTTTATTTAAGTAACTTCAGAATGTCACTAAACAATGCTGATAATGCTGGACCAAACACAGTTTACCCGGGGTTAGATGAGAACTATAAAAACAAAGGAAAAATGTCGGTGAAAAGAAAAATATTTGTTTCACTTCCCATTTTCCCTTTGTTGTTTATCTCCTTACCTGTCAGAAAGAAGACAGAATAAAAAAGGAGGACTTGGAAGAAAGGAGAGAAAACGACTGCAACTCCTCGCCAGCAGCCGCTCACGCATCTCACCTGAGGCAACAGCAGACAGCAGCAGAGGGCCCGGAGGTCCCTGAACCAGATCCAGATGAGCAGTCGGAGCACATGTTGGTCTGCTGACAGCAGAAACCCGTGACCCCCTGAGCATTTTGTTTTCGTGTAGCCTGTACAATATAAAAATCAGAAGAATGGAGAAAAGGTACCTCCTGTATAGACTGTATTTTTTGTTTATTCCCACAATGTGTGAATAAATGATCCTGTATTTGTTTTACAAAAACTAAACCAAAGTAGGATTTGTTAAGTCATGTTCTACTCGAGCTGCACTGATCGAAAATTATATTTAATTAGCTTTTCGCAAGTCATATCAGAATGGTCCAATGTATGAGCAAAGAGGCCCAATCCAAGTCCAATTGATTACAAGTTAATATGTCCCAGTTCATTCCAAACATGATCCAGCTCATCACAGCTGGGTTAAGATCTACAAAGATTGCCATCAATAAAACTGATTAGACTCATATGATCGTGTGATCTTTTCTATATGGGAAAAGCATTAACATGAAATATTGTCCGCCTGATCCTGAACAAGTTTGGTCTGGTTGTGGCTTATCTAAGGACTCTGAAGCTCGGCCCAAACTGGGTCATCAACAGGACAAAGATCCCAAACACAGCAGCAAATCCACAACAGAACGACTGAAAAAAAGAATTTGGGTGTTACAATGACCTAGTCAAAGTCCGGACATCAACCCTGCTAAAAACAACTGAAAATGGAAAAATGTTGCTACCCACAGTTGGTGCCTTTTATTTATCAGCAAAGCCAGAGCTGAGAATGGGTTCGACCTGAGAAATGATGCGTTCCCTTTAGTTGAAAAACGGATCTGACGTCACAACCGGATTTACTGATGGTGGAGCTCCATAACCAGGCTGACTGCTGCTGTCATTTAAAACAAATAATGTATGTCTCTGCATTTTATACATCAAATTATAAACCAGCGGAAGTACTGCAGCAAGCTCTGCATTTTATACCCACAGCAGACATATTTGATTTTTAGGCCAGGGTTGGTGAGGATCCTTCTGACTTTCCAACCTGGAAATTTAACCTCTGTAGGTTTCCCAGCTGTTTTTGTCCAACTTGGAACCTTTAAATTCTAAACATTAATGGGCAAAAGTGCAAAAAGCCTCTAAAAAAGATGAGGTATTTTTGAGGGGTTAAAATTTTCAAAAGCCGAATTTTGAATTTGTCAAACTTCTTAATTTCTGAGGTTAAAATTTCCTTCTGATGGTAGAGATGTTTGACACAATTACAAAACTTAGATTCTCCTGTCAAATTTCCGGCAAACTCTTCTAAATCTGGATAGAAATAATTTCTGCAAGTTCTTTGGTGAGTTAAATGCATCAGATTATTTCTGAAGGCGAAAAGAAAATGTGGTTTCGTCTACAGATGGTCACCCAAGAGCACAAAAAACTATTTCATATTGTTTAATATCTACATTTTTGTTTTATTCCCTCCAAGTTTGAGCAAAGCTGGAGGAAAAAGGAGGATTTCTGATGCATCTTATTACTTTTTCAAAATGGGGTAAACAGAGTAAGAAACACTGCATGTTTAGTCAAAACTATCTCGCAGTTTATTCTTCATTTGTCTGTTAAAAGAAGGAATTCCTGCAAAGTTTGCATCTAAATCTCGGATAGGAAACATGAAATTGATAAATGCTTTTTCTGATATTGCCCAGGTAAAGCTTGTGTGACACAAGATGTAAGTTTTCTTTCTTTATTTCCCAAAGTGAATGAAACCTGTCTCTTTTCTTCCACTGCTTATTTATCATCTTTTAAGTGACGAAATGAGAAACGATTGCACCACATGGATCTATCCCTCAGTAAATGTATGTGTTTGGATTTCAGATTTCTTCACACGTTTTTCTGAGTTCAGATGTGCAGAAACATACAAACTTCACCCCAGGAGTTAATCTGTCAGATTAAATCAAGCTCCTCATGTTCTAAACATTTGTTCGGTGTTATTTTTTCACAGCAGTTATTTTAGTTTTATTTCATTGTATAACAAAGCCTCAATCCATGATCTTCAAATCCAAAAAACAGATAATCGATGAAGCAGTTCTGAACTTCAACCCGCTGAGGGTGAAAGCTGCGTAGCGGGTCGGTTGGTTCCGTTTTCGATGCTGCAGAATCATTGCCTGATTCAAACAGTAAATGGAGAGCTTGTGATGAGTCTCTATGATGCGTGTTTCATTCCAGCTGTAGGACAGAGGATAGCGAAACTCCATTACTTCCTCAGCTCCCCTCACTATCCTCCCCAGGGCAATTACTCATTTTTATTTATTAAAACAAATAAATGTGTACCATTTTCCTCCTACTTTAGTATTACATGGGTTAAAGCTGTGTGAATGCTTTTGCAATTCCCTATAGGTAAAGATTTAAGAATTAGTTGCTGTTTCTTTACTTCCACTCATGCCTAAAGGATCTGGTTCTTCATCGTCAAATCTTACCCATTTCAACACATAGTTTGTGTTCTGTCCTTCTCCTCATGAGACCTGGGACCAGAACGCCCAGCTGCAGGTTAGAACATTCTGAAAATCACCAAACTTGAACTTTAATTACAACAGCAGCAGAAAAAGGCTCTCCACATGAATTGAATGATCTACGACAGAAAAAGAGAACTTGAAAGTCATCTTTTATTGCACAATAAAAGATCACACATACCATGTTTTGACTTGTCAGATTGGTCCACATGGGAATATAGAGCGCTATAGATACAAATAAGAACCAAAAAGATAAAAACCCCGTCCATGTGATTTATTTATGCGAGTTATGATGGGTTTGCAGCGTTAGAATCAGACACTTTGTCCACATCTATGACCTTTGAAGCTACGTTGCACTTTGCCCAGCATTGCGGTAGATTTTCATAACTTGGCTGTGAGGTGGGTGGATTCAGACACACTGGGTGAAGGCGATGAAGTTCCCATTTAAAATCACCAGAACCTGCAGTTTTTCCAACCCAGATCTTTATTTGAAACTGTATTTATCCCCCTGAATGCATTCAGTCAGTGTAAAGATATTATGGTGGAGCCGTTTGTTATAATCTCTGGCCTTAAGGACGACCTCTGTGAGAAACAAACAGGCACAATAAATGACAAAACTATTTCTACTTGGGTTTAGAGAGCATTTTTGGAACATAAAATTTACACTGGAAGATTAAAACGAATCCAAATCGGGAAAACATTTCAGTCTGTCCTGTTGATTAGGCAAAAAATGCTTGCATTTGTCCGCCGACTTTATAAAGCAAACTATTAGAAGTTCTACAAGGAAGAAACCGAAAAACCCAATAAGACAAATATATGAAGGTTTTCATATGATTTCTTTGCAGTTTCTCAATGTGAGATTTCCCAGATTTCATCCCTTTCTAAGCCAAAGCAAGAGAAAAACAGAGTAAGGGCCAGATATCCAAGCCAGGGTCACTTGAAACTGCAAACATTCAAAAAGTAAACTGAAAACTGAGCAGCAGAGAGATGCTAGAAGGAAACTGAAGTAGGGCGCCGTGTGCAGCTGGAGGTTGGATGAGAGAACGCACCACCTGCCTTCTCATAAATCTGTCTGTTTAAATCATATCTTTTACTTCAAGTTGTCGATTCTGCAACTGGATCTACTTCTGGGTCTGGATCATCTTCATCTTCAAAACGAAATATTTGGACATGCATATTTTGGGGCCTAAACGTTGGTAGTGCATACCAATCCCAAACTGGATTGTAAATCTTCAGAAAACAAAGCATAATGACTGGATATTTCCAGCGTGGTTGCTTCTATAATCAGATCATCAGTGGGCGAAGGCAACAAAGAAAAGCAGATCAGTTTAATTTCCATGTGAACCAAAATGTTTCTGTATTTCAGGGACGTTCCAGAGTAACAAAAACAGCCATCAATCAGTCGTGAGACAACAATGTAAAGACAAGAACTGTACAATAAATACATCATTTCTGATCAGTTTTACATGTTGAGGTGACTTCAATGAAAGAAATAAACACTGTTAAAGAAAGCACGTGGCCGCACTCGAGTCCGTTTCAAGTCTTCACGCGAGAACAGGTGACAGGAAGTGATGCGCAGCCACAGCCGCCGGGAGTTACGTTTACAGAAAGGAAAACCAAAAGCAATCAAACACTCAGCTTGGATAGAAACAGAACCGACAACAAGTCATCGAGCAGTGAAGGAATGCTGTGAGGTTGAACCTCCAACCTGCGAGGGATATTCAGAGATCTTCCAACCTCATCTGGAACATTTTACTGCTATGAAGAAACTATAAATCTAAACTTTTACATTCTCACTTCTTTCTCTACATGTTTTCAAACCAACAGAGATCCAGTGATCCGTCTGAGGTTCTGCTTTATCCTTTTCCAGTCACGATAAATTTGTTCTCGCGCCTTTTCTGCCACACAACTTGTTTCTGGACTGCTGCTGTGAATCGAAACAAGTTGTGAATTTGGGAGCTGAATTTAACCTAAAGCACGATTTTCAATTTGAAGCGTTCTTGTGTGGAGTAGTTCTGAGTAGTTAGTATCTTACCAGCAGTAAACATTTGATCTTAGGTTAGAACTTGATGGGCTAATGTGTTGCATGATGCAAGTTCACCCTCAAGAAGAACTACTGATAAGTTCAGTTCTGAGAGACTGAAACGGAATCGATTCATGTTCATAGTTGTTCTTATTGATTACAGCTCTATAGATCATGTCATGCAGGTAGATCTCAGTAAATTAGATCATGTTCAGATGAGACTCGTTTGTCTGACTAAATGAACCCTTTGACCTTTAAGCAGGTATTAAACATACTTTTCATTAAGCCCAGATTTCTGTAATAAAATGTTTCTTTATTGATCTGATGTCTTCTGATATATCCTGATTTTAAATGTTGTGTTTTCATTGGCTGGAAGCAGAAAATCATAATTAACAGAAATAACAGCTTGAAAACATCAGTCTGTGTGGAATTAATCTAATATATGCTAATATAATCTAAAAATAATGTGTTTTACTTAGTGATGGAGACACTGAAATAAATGAACTTTTCAAGAATGATTAAATTTACTGAGACGCACCTGGAGATTATTTGCAGCCTGGACTTTTCCAGCATGTCATGTTTGTTGAATTCTCTCATGTAACCACAATTTATGGTTAAACTCTTAGTAAAGCTGCTCTCATTAACATACATTTCTGCTTTAGAAAAGAAAACACCAATATTTAAAGCTTAGCATGGTTGGTCCATTTTTGATAAAATCCTGGTTGGTTGAATACAGCGGCTGTAAAAATGTTCAACCCTGTAGATTAAACGTCTCTGTTGCTATGCTGGCTACAGTTTCCTGACAGATGAGAGAAAA
This sequence comes from Crenichthys baileyi, assembly GCA_036173005.1. Classification (NCBI taxonomy): domain Eukaryota; kingdom Metazoa; phylum Chordata; class Actinopteri; order Cyprinodontiformes; family Goodeidae; genus Crenichthys; species Crenichthys baileyi. The sequence continues at coordinate 119,590 of JAHHUM010001804.1, forward strand.
TCAGAGAGCTGCCATCATTGCTCTCCTCGTATCTGTTGTAGTCGTATCCCACCCTTTCGACAACCCTGCCTGCAGCAGGCTCTCACACCATACCAGAACCGGGGTACAGACGCAGCTTGGCATAATCTGTGTTTTTCATTATTAGGGAATGAGCTTTCCGTTTACATTACTTTTAATGTGAAGGAAGAACACTTGTTAACAGTTGGGTTTGACCTACTGCAGCTGATTATTCTGTTGAAACCATAATTTCCTGATAACACTGATAGACTAATGGCATAGATGTACTAGTAACCCCTTAATAACACTGTCTCTAGCAGCTTTCTTTTCACTCAGGCAAACTGAAAATGGACCATCACACACAATCGGACCTTTGATTCGTCGCTTTACTTTCTCTTCAGTTGTAAAACTTGCAGAGTAAGTAGCTTTGCATACAGTTACTAGTTACTGGTTTCTCAAATGAACAATGTCTACGTCCTTCCACTAACAAGCTAATTCCAACACAACTACAGAATATACTAAAAACCTCATCCTGTGTCAAATTAGACACCCTGTATCTTTATCTCCTGGGAAATAAGACAATAACTGTTTGAGGCAGTTTATACAAAGAAAAAAACTGAGACAGAACAACTGGCAAAGGCAGCTTATACATTTATGCTCGGTAAACTTAGCAACAAGGATGTTACTCGGTTGAGAATATAAAAACTGTGTGATGCAAAGTTTCCGAAGTGAAATAAATGATAGAACATTTTAATTTAGCTTCTCACGAACATGTTTTACTTTGAGTTGTTTGGCCATGTGGTCGTTACCTAGACTCCATCATGAGAAGATAGCTCCGTCTGCCATCTACTGCAGGTAAGATACTGACTCCCCAGAACTACTCCACACAATCACACTTAAAACAGAAGAGTTGAGTCAATCTGTGTAAAAACAGCTCCTAGACTGAGACACACTCCCTTTCACTACCAGCATTAACTATCTCATATTAAAATTCCACATCACTATGGAAACGGGACGAAATGTGCAAGTGATGCCCACACGAGGGAAAGTGTTTTAACCAACTTTAGAGGCACTGATACGCAAATGCTTGTGCTTTCAGGGACGACTGATTGATTTTTAGGAGTTAATGTGGTGAATTAAAATCTGTGGTACCTTCCAGTACTGTTGGCTGTGCTCGGTGGCAGACAGGAGACGAACCCAAAAACACCACCTTACAGGGAGGTGTAACAGACCATCCATACAAAAGATACTAGCTAAAAATAAGGCATTTTACTTCAAAGAATACGATGAAACTGAGAGGAAGAACGTCGTATTTGGTGAAAGTTTGGCAATAAAAAGAAAAATATAATAAATTATATGGAGCCACAAACCTGTGACAAGGCAACAACTATGGATTTTTTTTCTCAACAAGAAAATGTGACCTTCCAGGACAAGACACGGCAAAAACGTGTGCGCATGCATGCACACATCCAAACTTTCTCCTATTCCACACGCTCACACGCCATAACGGAAAGAAGATCCAGGTTTCACATGATGAAAACCAAAGAACATGAACGTGATTCATATGGAACACCGTCGACGGAAACTTTTCCACCCTGTTGTGAAAATCGGAGTAAAACCAGCGACTTGCATCCTTTTAATGTACAGTACAGTCCGTTAGATTCCACCCCCTCGGTGGAAACAAGAGGAAAGAAATACATGGAGCACTTAAAAAAAGACAGCAATGTACAGCGATAGATTTACAGATGAAATATTACATGTGTGAACCGCTATCTGAGGAAACAGCAAGGCGTTCAGTCATCATTTTCTCTGTTTCATCCTCTCTTCTTTTCTAAAATCTCAACTCGGAGCGGCAGATCATGATTCAAGTCATGTTGCACTTTTCCCAATGATTTCAGGAGAACAACCCAACCTCTTCTACCCGTTTGCCGGGCTTGACTCGTCTAAAACTACCTCCTGCTGCCCCCTACTGGCCGAAACAAACTCCTGATTGGACTGGACTGCTTTGGGGGGAGAAAGAAATCTGTGGCTGAGTTGAAGAACTACGTGATCCGAAACAAATCCAATGATTGTTCTTTGCTTTTGGTGAAAAATGAAAAAGCAGGAGTTAACCTGCGCTCTGCTCAGCCTTTCATGCTCGTTCCATCCTGCTCTCTTCTCCTTATAGTTGAAGGCAGGAGTTACGGCAGCAGTGGACCATTAAAAATGATCAAATTGATAATTAATATGTAAGACAGCGTCCAAAACAACATCATTAAATTTAAGGGGCAGACTTTTAGTGTTATGTCTCATTCTATTATATCTGGTAGCTATAAAACTGAGAGGAAAATCAGTTTTAATTTGCTTTGGCTGCACTTTTAAATTCACAAAAATTAGTTTTTGATTGAAAAACTCAGGATTAGGGGATTCAGAAGAAGTTCGTTCTTCCTCTTTCTGCAGCTAAAGTGTTTCGGTGAATCTGGGAGTGAATTTATTCCAGATTAATTCAGATGGCAGTTTTTTCTAAGTATTGCACAAGTTGTAAAGGAATTACAGGAGCGTGCAGCAACCATTTCAGATCACTTTGAGATTGAAACGGCATCAGGAACACCGAAACCGCTCCCTTTCTTCGCTCTTCGGATCACTCAGTCATTCCTCATGTTTTCAGACTCGACGCTCCTGAATCAGTCTTGATGCAGAACGACGGGGAAGAATACAGAGATTATTTAACTCTACTCGTTTTCTTTTTGTTTACAGAGGAGTGGAGAGGGTGGGCGGGGCTTCTGGTATATAAACATGACCAAGTTGAATTTAATCATCATTATCATCATACTAAAAGTCTTTACATGGACGTTGACTTACAGACTCGGCACAAACTTTACACTGCTACACAGGTGAGGAGAGAGCAGCATCGGAGGAGACTGGAGGAGAGGAAAGGAGGTGCCTCTACGCCACCTCTCGCTCCTCACTGTTCTTTTTGTCCACCTCGTCTCCCGTCTCCTCCGACCGTTCCTCCTTCTCCTCAGCTGCAGCTTTATCATTGTGGTTATTGGAGTCCGGTTCCTGGCATTCTGAAGGCCCATCCTCTGCGGTTCCCCACCCGACCTGGTTCTCCTCGGTTGGAGCTGTCCCCGGCTCAGGAGCTAAGACAGAGGGGACGAATGAGGAGGCAGCAGGTTGTGAGCCACCGCTGGCTGTAACTGTACTTTCTCTTTCCTCCTCACCTCCCGCTGCCACCTTCCCTTTCTCCCTCTCCTCATCGTCCCGCACCCTTTTCCTTCTCCTCTTGGGACTGCCTGGCGAGCCGTCGGCGCCGCCGCCCGGAGGCACGGCTGGCAGCGTCATGATGCCGCCGTGAGGGAGGAACATGTGCGGGTACAGCAGGCCGTGGGACATGCCCGGGATCAGGAAGGGGTTAAAGGTGTGATGGTTCCCGGCGGCCCCGAGATGGACTCTGCTGGTGGAGGTGATGACAGCTGCCGCCTCCCCCGCCGCGGGTCGCTTGGCGCCATCTGTTGCTGCTTTCTCCTTGTCGTCGCCTGGCACAGAACAGGAGATGCTCCCTCGATCTGCTGTGGTCGTGGAGGACGGACTGGCCTCCTCAGATGCTGCGGTCGTCGTGGTGACATTCACAGCAGATGTAGAAGCTGAGGAAGAGGGTGAGGCGGAGGAGGAACTGGGGTGAGGCGGAGCGTGTGCCATCATTGTGCCGACGCTGAACAGGGCATGATGAGGGATCGCAGCACTGTGAGGGTGCGGGATGCCGTGCAGCATCATGGGTAACATGCTCAAACCGTTCTTTGTATCTTCAGCCGACGATCCGGCGCTTCCTGCAGACACAGCTGCAGGGAATCCATGTGGGAATCCTGCAGCCATGATCCCAGAGATAGGTATTCCGGGAATTGCGCCACGAAGGTTCTGCAAGGTCACTATGGAGTCCATGCTGCCGATTAAGCCACCGTTCATGTAGAGCGGGGGGCCGAGGCCGGTGGAAGAGGAATCCGAAACAGAGAGGAGGGGCTTAGGCATCTCACTGCGAGGCCGGCGTCCACGTCGACGCGAACCTGGATCCCTGTTGACTGGTTCCGTCAGTATACGAGAGAACTTTCCCTCAGGAAGGAAACCCTGGAGCAGGAGAGCAACACAATGAGTGGCGTTACAGTTACTGGGACTAAGAGCTGTAAATATATGCATCAGTAAAAGTAGCTGGAAGAAGAATTCATGAGGCTCACAGAGTGTTTGACCACCTCGGCCCAGTCTGGGGCAACAAAGTACTCCGAGTTGGCATCAAGCCACCTGGAAAGCTCCTTTATAGCTGGAGCCATGGCACCACCAAGCTGCAGGACAGAAAGGAAACAATAAACACATGAAACTGAAAAAGGATGATTCCTGTTTTTCTTTTTACTTTTACTACAAACAGCATAAAGAGCAAAAAATGTCTGACGTGTTACAAAGTTCCATTAAAAGTGTGCTCTCGCCTCAAGGATACCACATCAAGATTTTCTGGTTGTATTTTGTCTCATTCTTCCTGCTAACAGAATCTAGAAACCAAAACTGTGGCAACACTTGTCATTCTCCAACCGAGGAAGGGCGAGTCCAGCAGCTGTACCCTCTTCTTCCTCAACCCTCCACCTCCTCTTTAGAAAGTGTCTAAAACGTGGTTTTCCGTTGTCCTGGTTGAAAAAACGCATGGACAAACCTCTGCTGGACTTTTCTGCCTTAATGCTGCCATCAGTGGAAATAAACTTTTGCCAAGGGCACTGATAAAACGCCACGCCCTAACAGAGCCGGGCTGCAGGGACTGGTTCTGACAGCTGGCTCTTGGCTCCATGTCTTCCAACAGAGATCTGGAGTATTGATCTGGTTGACTAGAAGCTACGCTTCCATCGTGTAATGGTCCATCCCAGATGCCACTGAGCTTAACAGAACACTTTAAAGTCAGTTTGTGGTTCCTGATGCAGCACCATCTGAGGGAGCAGAGATCCTGGCTGCCCAACGTTTCGATCGCTTCAAAGGTTCTTTGACATTCTGCACTGTAAGGGTCCCTTCTAATCGTTCTCTGAGGAACCTTGTTTATAATCAATGATTTTCTTGTTGCTCCTCAGAAACTCAGCCTTTCTCGGACACTGCTACAGGATCATGGCCGGATCTTTTAACTCACCAGTAGCCCTAAACTGACCGTGTCACATTGTTTATGTGTTGCTTCCTGAAACACAGGACTCGATGCACACTGAGATAAAACATAAAATATCTCCGCCTTATACTGAGCATTCTTCCATTTTCTAATTTCAGGTTGTAAATGTCATGACTGAACTTCCAAGCTGAAGATGTATTAGGGTTAGACTGAGATGTTTGTGTGTGTTTGTGTTAACTACCCTCCGTCCTGTTCCTCGGTGGACAACAGGGACCCTCTCCTCGCCCGTCAGAGTGTTAATATCCAGCTTGGTGGGATCTTTGCAGCGATGCCGCCTCTGTTTGGGACGCTCCACAAAGCCATGTAGAAGACTTGCTCCAGACTGAACAGCAAAAAAGAAATAGGGAAGAAGAGGAAAATGATTAAAAACCTCCTTTTCACCATATTGAACTAGAATCAGAGTCAGTTTAAGGTTTTAGGTAAATTGGCTCGTTAAGTCATGATAAGACTGCGTCATTATATCACTTTTAACATCTAGTCCAACATGTTTGAGGTCTGAAGCTCCCTCTGGTGGTCTGCAGGTCCACAGGTCTCAGACAAAATCAGGTAATACTGGAATATTTAACAACTGGAAAAGTCATGCATCAACCGTGTCAATGATAATGCACATCAGCAGACCCCACAGAGCTTTTCATGCCATCAAGATAAGTGAGACAGGATGGTTTTGATGGAACTGATGGAACGCTTGACCTTAAATGCAGGTACTGACCCCAGTTCCTCTGGTGAAGAACAGAAAATCAGCAACTAACATGCAGGGAACCAGTCCAACAACAGGCAGTGGCTCCAAACCACCGCTGGAACCTTCTTGGTTAAAAACAAGGATTTTTGTTTATTTAGCAAATGAAAAACATTGCAATGGTTCCAACTAACTTTTTCAATTTGTTTCCTTTTAATTACACTTTTTAAACAAGGACGTAAACAAAGGTAAAAAGAGAGTAATAAAAACAAGAGAACGATGTTCGATAGGTATGGAGTCAAGGTTTTTTAAGTGACTGGTATCAAAATCCCTGATAAAATTCGACTGTTGATTACTGTTGTTGTCTACCGTCTGTGAACATGTCAGCCAAAGCCCCAGTTGCCTCTATTTGTGGGCAGAGCTTTAAAAACCATACAATAGGCCAAGCATGTTGTAACAAATCTAAGATCATCCCTGAAGCTGCTGTAACAGCATCTCCTCTCTAGCCTGGTAAACTGGCAACATACGTGCTACACAGGTATAAACATGGGGAAATGAAAGAGACTTTATGGACCATTAATTTCTGTTATGTTTTTAATGTATGTCTGTTTCTTTTTATGAACTCCTGTTCAGAATATTGCATGTGTACTGAGATCAAGGGTGTGGAAATCACAGTGTTCTGTTCCATTAAGGGGACGTTATGCCTGCCGTGACGTCACCATCTAATTCTATTCATTTAGTTTTTAATATTTAAGGATCCAATCACCGTCTCTAAATAAAATGTCAATACTCAATTGGCCCTAAAAGTTGTTGCATCATTATTATCAGAAATAACCAGTAGTTTGTCAGATTGTAGCATATTGTTTCCCAAGGTGATCAAACTGTATGCAACAGTGTTGTGACACAATGTCTGAGCCTTACTTTCCTCAGACATTGTGTCTTCCTATATAATTAACATGAAAGGCAGATATACAATAGTTTGACAGCGTTTTCACACTTTGCAATAATGTGATGTGATCTGTGTTGAGAAAACTGCACATTTTAAAGAATCCGAAAAGTCCAACAATCATTATTCAGGAGACGTTTTGGAACAACATAATTAACTGGAGCTGCTAAGAAATATACTAATGCTATATTATCAACAGGTCATATCAAACCAGAGAGGAAACATGCTGAGGTTAGCTGAGAACAGCAAAACGCTCCTCCTGAAAACGTAATATGGAGGAGCGAGACGTGAGTTTGTAGAAGACTAGCTGTTTGTACTGGGTCCCATATATTTTTAGAAAAAACGAATAAAAGTGTTGCCTGTTTCAGGTGACGAGTCAGGATATTTAAACTTTTTGAAAGTAGTTACCTCCATGCTGGAGCAGGTATAGAGACTCACATGTAGAAACTCTTGTTAGGACAAAATATCTGCCACCACAGACAGGAGAGACTGCAGCACTGGAAATGTTGATGAGTGAGTTAGGTGTAGTTTCAATAAAATGTGGTATTTTTGATGCAATTCAAAGCTAATATAACGAAGCATCAGATTGAGGTGCAGTATCGACAAATGCTTATTCTTAAATGACTCAGATTAAATTGATCTACGATCTCTGTGTTCTGCAAGTGATAATCTCTCCTGAAGAAAAACGACATCTATTCATGACCTGGAACATGAACACAACCATTAGCTCAATAAAATTGTGGATACCCTGGCACCATTAAAAGACACACTGTTTTCTTCACTCACTCTGCCCCCTGGTATACATAAGAACTACACAATATTCAGACATTCTTTACCCTGCCACTATCATCCAGTCTGCTGAAGAAATCGTTCAAGACTTTTGAGTTCTTCATATTTCCATTCCTCATATTCTGGCAAATATCTTGGAAAAAACAGCATCTTCACAGGTTCACAATCATCTGTCTTATAACGATCTGGTTTCCATTCATCACACAGCACAGAAACAGCTCTGGTAAAATCACGAATGACCTTTTAATGACACCAGATTCTGGACTTCTCTCTATTCCCATTCTTTTTGACCTGACTGCAGCTTTCGACACCACCTCACACCATAGCCTTCTTCTTAACCTTCTAGTTTCTCTTGGTTTTACTAATACAGTTATCGTTTGGTTCACATCACAAATATGTGGTTGTAAACCATTATGTTCAGTTAAAGAACCATCAATCCCCACAGTAGTCATTTAGAAGGGGTATGCTGAAAACAAGAGGCCCCAGGGCTCCATCCTGGGGCCTCTCCTTTTCAACATCTGTCTTCTCTCTTTATTCAATTCCACTTTTATGCAGATGACACCCAGCTCTATCTTTTTACTAAGCTTGCCTCCACACTCCTTTCTCCTATAGATATTTATATGTCAGCGCAAATTTAACAAAATTTCTTCTTGTTGATTTCTAAATCTGGCAGCTTTTCTTTTTGTTTCAATAATCCAGTTATTCTTCCTTCCTGATAGGTTAAAAGTCTACTTCTTCCCTACCCACACAACTACCATCATACGGTTTGCAAACCGACACCTCCTCAATTTAAAGTTTGGTGATTTAAAGTCTTGTTTTTTTATTTTGTTTTAGAGGAGAGAACATGTCGCTCTGTTGCGTTGCTTTGTGGGAAAATCTTTAGCAACACTGATATTATCTGGTCTTCATAGCATAGTTGCTTCAGTCTTAAAATAGAAATTGAACAGTGCAGTTACTCTATTCAGGTGACCATAAACCATAGCAGGAAATGACGGGGAATCAATCCAATAAGGAAAGAACGTTTGCGAAACACCCTGATAATCATTTAAAATAAGTGTACTAATTATGATTAGTTCTGATCAGAGGATGAGACTGCAACATGGATCCACTTAACTTAAACAAAAACTCTTGTGATTTCTTGAAATCTACAATATGTAAATTTCCCCTGAAGCAACAAAAAGGGACGTACGTGAGCGAAGGCAGGCAGATCCATGCTGTAGCCAGGATTCTGTCTCAGCCACTCGATCAGGCCTTTGCTGGCCGCTTCTCTGTCGATGGCCACGATCTCTGGCTGAGGAGGGGTCTGGGTAGGAGTAGGAGTGGAGGAGGAGGAGGGCGTGGGAGGGCCTGCAGGTCTCTCTGACGGAGATGGGGACGGTGAGGAGGTGGAAGAGGAGACAGACGAGTGGCTGATGGCCTCAACACGAGCCTGTAGATGGAGACAAAGATGCAGATGTTTAAATGCTGCCAAGGGTGAAGATTCTCCTTTAAAATCCAATTTTTTCATTTGCCCTGTTTCTCCTCAGGATGTCCCGAGGGAAGATTCTCTCTCTGTCACACTAAAGGTTTTCTACCTGTTCTGACGCTGAGCCCCGCCTCCTTCCACCCACCTGTGTCTCAGGGAGATGCAGTCCTCGGCTCTTGGCGAACTCGGAGTACAGAGCCTCCACGTTTCTCCTTCTCCCTCTTCTCCTCCTCAGTGAATCATCTCCCCTCAGGCTCCCATTGACTATCTGACCTGTGACAGGGTGGATGAGTCCTGCCTGCAGTATCCCAGACATGTCGATTCCCACGGAGCCAGGCAGTGGAGCTGTGATGGGAGGAAGCGGAGGCAGCTTGTGACTGCTTCCAGCTCTGGCGTTATGGTGGCTGATTCCAGCTGCTTCATTCGTCCCCACGCTGCTTGTGGGGCTAATTTCGGCAGTGGATTTAGTTAGATCTATTGCTGCTTCCTGCCAACCATTCAGCATGGCCCCTGTGCGGTGGGAGGGAGGAGCCACCACCGGCACCTTCTCTTCAGTGGAGCTGCTGGTGGCGGTGGTGCTGGTGTGGCTCGGCGATGCAGATTTCCCAGCTAAAATCTTAGCAGCTGCTGCAGCAGCTTCGTAGTCGAAGGACCTGCGACCTCCTGCTCGTTTGAGCTCAGGGAGGAAGGGAGGAGCCACGAGCCTCTCCTGCAAGAGAGGCAAGGAGGTGAGGCGCCAAGCTCCGCGCCCACATGCGCCGCCCCGCGGCACGTACTGTTAGGGTGGACAGGGTGGGTGAGACAAGGATGGGAGAGAGATGATGGCTTTGGTTAAACATACATATGGACTGAGACACAACACAGGGGCTGCTGTGGATTCAGACCTGGGTAAGATTTAAAACTGTTTTAACTGTGTGCATGAATCTGGGCGGTTTGAAAGCTGCATCAGGTGTTTGGGTTCGGCCATGCACCGCTTCATTGACACTTATCTAAATAAACTTCACAGAGATCATTTCATCTCCAAACACAAAGTACCATTTAGGACAAATGCATTTCAAATTATTCAAAAATTATTCAAAATAAACTGTAATTATAACCAATTCTGTCTAATCAGAGCCAATTAAACAGTCAATTAGTGATATTGGTTTCTTACCAAGTCATTTTAAATAAATAATAATCCAGACTGATCCAACTGTTATAAAATATAAACAATCCAAATCACTTTATTTATTATAATAAAGTAGTGTTTAAGACATGTAATACCCGAAAATATTCATTTAATTCCAAATAATCTAGTCAGATTGTGTCCATTGTTCACCAGTTAACAGTCCAGTTCAAGCCGAATGCATTCCCAGTCAAGCCAGTTCATTCCAAATAAAGTAAGCCTAAAACTAGCCAACTGGAATAGAACTCGTTCAGAGTAAAGTCCAGTTTAACACCATTTTAATCCAGTTTGAACCAGTTCATGAAAAAACAATAATCCAGTTCAATGGATTAAAATAGGAACTGTTCATTTTTACAATGGTTCTAATCTGGTCTAAATGTTCAGTTCATTTAAAATGACTACAGTCCATTTCATGTAGACAACCTAATTTAGGTCCGATGTGGTCCAAACCCTTTAAAGTTCCTACAGTTTCATTTACCTCGACTGCATCACGATTCAACCCAATTTGTTCTCAATCGAACCAATTCATTTTTAACGGCTACAGTCCAGTTTACATTTACAATCAATTCTGATCCCGTTCATACTGGATCAAAACGGTCCAATTCCTTTTCAGAACTGATTTGTGCCCATTTCATTTAAAGTGTCTTGCAACAGTATTCATCTACCTAGAACTCTTCCACATTTTGTTTCCACAACAACAAAGCTCAATGATTTAATTGGGATTTTGTGTGACAGATTAGCAAGAAGTGGTTCATAATTGTAAAGGGTAACTAAAATTCTACATGTTTAACTTCAATTTTTACATAAACACTCTGAAAAGTGTGGAAAGCATTTGAATGAATCATTTGTAGAACCACCTCCCACTGCAGTTACAGCTGCAGATCTTTTATGTCTCTACCAGCCTTGAAGACCTACAGACGGAGATTTTTTGCCCATTCTTTTCTGCAAAACCTATCAGGCTCAGTCAAAATGGATGAAGAGCATCAATGAACATCAATTTTCAAGTCATCCAATAGATTTTCAATTTGATTTAGGTCTGGACTTTGACTAGGCCATTCTAACATACGATCGGGATTTGACCTAAACCATTTCATTGTAGCTCTGGCTGGATCTTCAGGTGAACCTCCGCCTCAGTATCTAGTCTTTTACCACCTCTAACAGGTTTTCCTCCAGGCTTGTCCTGTATTTAGCTCCATCCATCTTCCCCATCAACTATGCGCAGTTTTCCAGCATCCCAAAGCATGATGCTGCTACCACCATGTTTCACAGCTAGGATGGTGTCTATAGTGTTAGTTTTCTGCCACATACAGAATGTATGAAACCAAGATGGCGCCGACGATGGCAGCCTCGGAGCTTCGCTCTCTCTTTGTTTTTGTAGTTTGTGTGTTTATATGTTTTTCGAGCCACAGTACTGTGGTCTCGGGCCACAATTCGGTGGTCTCATTCAGTAGAGAGGAACTTCACAACATCAGAGAGTCCTCTTTTGGGTTTTTTTCACCATCCTTCATTGATCCGAGGCTCACTGAGCTTCTGGCAAGCGGAGCGGCGGCGCTCTACAGGATACCGCGCCGGAAGCGTCGGAGGGGAAAGCGGGCTGGCGCCCTGGTAAAGCTCCGCAAAAGAGGACTTCGCACAACACTGCCTTCAATACATCTGGCAAATGTCCGCTCTCTAAGCAACAAGATGGATGAGCTACTTCTTCTCACCGGTAAAAACTCGGACCTCCGCAGATCAGCGGTTCTCTGCTTCACCGAGACATGGCTGAGTGAAAACATCCCGGACCGCTCACTGCTGATACCGGACTTCCAGCTGTTCAGAGCGGATCGCAGCGCGGAGCTATCAGGGAAGAAGCGAGGAGGCGGAATCTGCTTTTATATAAACGAAGGTTGGTGCAGAGACATAAAAGTGCTGGGGAAAACATGTAGTCCGGATCTGGAGTCATTTTCCATAATCTGTAAACCGTTTTACTCACCAGAGAGAGTTTTCCTCGTTCATAATAATCGGCTCATATTTTCCTCCGCATGGCTGCACTTCTGCGCGGAAAAACATCTTGCTGAGCTGATTACAGACGTGGAGAAAAAACACCCTGACTCTTTCATCATAATACTGGGAGATTTTACAGCGCAGATCTCTCTAATGAGCTCCCTAAAAAGACAGCATATTAAGTGTCCCACCAGAGACAAAAACACACTGGACCACTGTTACACAGCTTTTAAGAACTCATACCATGCTGTTACCAGGGCTGCTCTGGTGACTTTCGGATCATTGTCTATCCACCTCATCCCAACTTACAGACAGAAACTAAGAGCTTCCAAACCTGTGGTTCACACTGTTAAAAAGTGGACTGAGGAATCGAAGCAGATGCTACAGGCCTGCTTTGAATGCACAGACTGGACTGTTTTTGAAACCTCAGCCACTGATTTAAACAAACTAACTGATGTTGTGACATCATACATCAGTTTCTGTGAGAACATGTGTGTGCAGACCAAGACCTTCTGCACCTTTGGGAACAACAAGCCATGGTTTACTCCACACCTCAGGAATCTGCGCAGGGACAAGGAAGAAGCTCACAGCAGTGGAGATTGGGCGCCGTACAGGCAGGCCAGGAACAGACTAACAAAGGAGATCAAAGCAGCCAAGAGAAGCTACAGTGAGAAGCTGAAAAACAGCCTTTCTACTGGTGACACTTCGGCTGTATGGACTGGTCTGAGAAACCTGACTGCCTACAGAAGCCCCACCACCCTTCCTGAACAAAGTCCTCGCCTGGCTAACCGTCTGAATGGCTTCTACTGCAGATGACAAGAAGACATTCACACCTCAAACCAACTCCTCCACATCCCATTCAGGAACAAATTCGACCATTAAAGCAACCAACCCCCTACCTTCAGATCCTCTGCCTGCACTAAAGATCTCTGAGGGAGATGTAAACAGGCTCTTTCAGCGCATGAAAACAAAGAAAGCTGGAGGACCTGATAACGTCTCCGCATCATGCCTGAAAACCTATTCACATCAACTTGCTCCAATCTTCACCCGGATCTTCAACAAGTCTCTGGAGAAGTGTGAGGTCCCCTCCTGCTTCAAACGATCCACCATCATCCCAGTGCCCAAGAAACCCACCATCCTAGGATTAAATGACTACAGGCCTGTAGCCCTGACGTCTGTGGTTATAAAATCCTTTGAGCGGCTGGTGTTGAAGCACCTGAAAGACATCACAGGCCCTCTACTGGACGCCCTGCAGTTTGCGTACCGAGCAAACAGGTCGGCAGATGATGCTGTTAACTTGGGTCTACACTTCATCCTGCAACACCTCGACCACCCAGGGACCTACGCCAGGATCCTGTTTGCAGACTTCAGCTCGGCCTTTAACACCATCATACCAGACATCCTCCACCAGAAGCTCACTCAGCTCAACGTCCCAGCCTCCACCTCTCAGTGGATCAACAGCTTCCTGACGGACCGACAGCAGCAGGTGAGACTGGGGAGCATCTTCTCCCGAACCAGATCAATAAGTACCGGTGCCCCCCAGGGGTGTGTTCTATCCCCACTCCTCTTCTCCCTCTACACAAATGACTGCACCTCAGCGGACTTGTCCGTGAAACTTCTGAAGTTTGCAGATGACACCACTGTCATTGGACTGATCCAGGACGGTGATGAGTCTGCATACAGACAGGAGGTGGATCGGCTGTACACTGGTGTAGTCAGAACTGCCTGGAACTAAAACCCACTCAAGACTGTGGAGATGGTGGTGGACTTTCGAAAAACACCACCTCCATACACCCCCCTCACCATCCAACAACACCGTGTCGGCTGTGGATCACTTCAGGTTCTTAGGAACCACCATCTCTGAGGACCTGAGATGGTCTTCACACATAGACACTGTTCGAAAGAAGGCCCAGCAGAGACTGTACTTTCCTGAGGCAACTCAAGAAGTTCAACCTTCCACAGGAGCTGCTGGTCATCTTCTACACTGCCATCATTCAGTCTGTCCTGTCTTCATCCATCTCCGTGTGGTTCGGTTCATCCACAAAAACAGGACAGGTCCAGACTGCAACAAATAATCAGGACTGCAGAGAGAATCATCAGGGGCTGACCTTCCCTCCATCCAGGACCTATACAGGTCAAGGGTCAGGAAAAGAGCTGTTAAAATCTCTGCAGACCCCACACACCCTGCACATAAAACTGTTTTAGAGTTCTGCCTTCGGGGGCGACGCTACAGAGCGCTGTTCACAAAAACCAGCCGCCACAGAGGACAGTTTTTTCCCCAGGCTGTTTCTCTGTTGAACATTCAATAGAGTACAAAAAACAGCATACAGATGTTGCAAATGCACCTTTTTATTTATTTATATATGTGTATATTTTGTACATTGTAAATATGTATATTCTGTAGTGCAAAAACAAAAACCAAAGAGCAAAGTGTACCGGAGTCAAATTCCTTGTTTGTATGTACAAACTTGGCAATAAAGCTGATTCTGATTCTTCTGATTCTGATTTTTTGCTGTGTCTCATAAATGGTTGTGGGAAGCTGCAAACATGACCTGCAGCTCCTCCAAAGTAACCACGCGCTTCTTGGCTACTTGTCCTATTAATTCTCTCCTTGCTCTGCCTGTCAGTTCATGGCAGGTTTGCAGTTGAAGTGGGGTAAATACAAATTAGTGCCACAGTTTTTTATTAGTGAAAAATGTTGACAAACAATACGTCCTGTACGAGCGGAGCAGGAGTTTGGTCCGCATTGCCCGCACTAAGTCGGACCTGTTCCCGGTGCGTGTTGGACTCCGGCAGGGCTGCCCTTTGTCACCGGTCCTGTTCATAACTTTCATGGACAGGATTTCTAGTCGCAGCCAAGGGCCGGATGGGGTCTGGTTTGGGGACCAGTGAATTTCGTCTCTTCTTTTTGCAGATGACGTGGTCCTGCTGGCCCCCTCTAGCCAAGACCTACAGCATGCACAGGGGCGGTTAGCAACCGAGTGTGAAGCGGCTGGAATGAAGATTGGCTCCTCCAAGTCCGAGGCCATGGTTCTCGACCGGAAAAGGGTGGCTTGTCCTCTTCATGTTGGAGGGGAGTTCCTGCCTCAAGTGGAGGAGTTCAAGTATCTCGGGGTCTTGTTCACGAGTGAGGGAAGAATGGAGCGAAAGATCGACAGACGGATCGGTGCGGCTGCCGCAGTAATGGGGGCGCTGTGCCGGTCCGTTGTGGTGAAGAGAGAGCTGAGCCGAAAAGCGAAGCTCTCGATTTACCGGTCGGTCTACGTTCCTACCCTAAGCTATGGCCATGAACTTTGGGTCATGACCGAAAGAACGAGATCCCGGATACAAGCGGCTGAAATGAGCTTCTTCCGTAGGGTGGCCGGGCACTCCCTTAGAGATAGGGTGAGGAGCTCGGCCATTCGGGAGGGGCTCGGAGTAGAGCCGCTGCTCCTCCACATCGAGAGGAGCCAGTTGAGGTGGCTCGGGCATCTATACCGGATGCCTCCTGGACGGCTTCCTCGGGAGGTGATCCAGGCACGTCCCACCTGGAGGAGGCCCAGGGGACGGCCCAGGACACACTGGAGGGACTATGTCTCTCGGCTGGCCTGGGAACGCCTTGGGCTCCCCTCGGAGGAGCTGGAGGAGGTGTCTGGGGAGAGGGACGTCTGGGTGTCTCTGATGAGTCTCCTGCCCCCGCGACCCGGTTCCGGATAAGCGGAAGACGACGAGTACGAGTACGAGTTACTTTGTGTTCATCTGTCACAAAAAATCCTACTAAAATACATTGAAATTTGTAGTTTTAACAAGACAAAATCTAAGCGGTATGAATACGTTTGACAAGCACTACACATGGAGTCACAATATATGATACTTCTGTGGATCCTCTAGATTTGAATATTTAAGGCAAAAAAATTAAATGTTGAATTTTTTCTTTCCTGAAGGTTTACTAGCAGCAGATCGTCTGCAGGCAGTTTGACTACAAGCACTTCTGGAGACAAAAACTGGACAAAACTTGTGTGAGCCATGGTATGAAAGACAGATACATGTAGACAGGTGATAGATATGTAAAAAGGGGAAGAATATATGAATTCACTGGTTTATACAGAAGGTCTCACCTTGGGTAGTCTTGTAAGAGGTGGAGGGACGGGAAACCCTAGTCCAGAACTGGCCTGCTGGACCCGAGGCTGGCCTGGGATGGTGCCAGAGGCTGTTGTGGGGAGGAAAGCAGTTCGGTGATGGTGGTGCTGGGCTAAGCTGTTAGCCAGACACGAATTAGCTGCCAGGGAGCCCGGTGAGTCATACTGCTCACTTGACGAAGGCCATTTTCCCTTCAGGATGGCGTGGCAGATGCTGTCCAGGCGGTTGATAATAACTCTGTCCTACAGGGGTGGATCCAAAAGATTTTGTTTGTGTTCGTAGTGAAAACTAAAAACGTCTTCAAATGCAAGCAACCTCTAGAAAACTGTGAAGCAGAGCAACACAGAAAGACAAAATATTGGAATGCATCGATATGAAAAATTGGGCGAATATCGATATTAATATTGCTTTTATGGCCGGTAACCACCTACCATTCTGACACCGTGAAAAAAAAACTACCTCGCCGCTGACATCGCTTCTCTGCCTCAGTTAAACACCCCACAATCCTGTGCTGCATCACCATCACTGTCACGTGACCTAATAAACGGCCAACTTCCCCTCCCCCTCCAGTAAACATTTTTCTCCAGTAAAACCAGTTTTACTTTTCGGACCACTGACAATATGTTAAAAAATTTATCGGCTGATACTGATGTTAATGTCGATATACATATACAACTTTAATATTAGAAGCCTTGAAACATATTAAAAAGGGAAAACAGTACCTTTGGCCACTCTGAGAAGGAGTACAAGGCTTTTTCCTGCAGCAGCTGGGCGATGGTTGGCTCCCTGCTCTCATGCAGGCTGTCAGGAATCTCACACATGGAAGCAGGAGCTGCAAATCTTGGACTGCCAGGATATCCTTCCACCACAGGCACTACAGAGGACAGCAGACAAGCATGCACCCATCTGCCTTCAATGAAATCAAAGCCTCTGTGTAATTGGGATACAACTGAGAACGTTCATACCTGGGGTACTCGGCCGCTCCTCCTTCACTTGGCCTTTCAGGAGACTTTCCGAGGTGTCCAACGTCCCTTCGATCTGCTCGAGCTTCGGGGTCAGGACAGTGCTGTCCGCCTCCAGCATCTCCCGCTTCATCTCAGCCTTGACGTCAGGTAAGCCTGTAAACTCCAGAGCCTCTGGCTTGATCTCCGGCTTTATCCCAGAGCTGTTTGAGAATGTCGTGAACTCCAGACCGTCGGGCTTAGCTTCGGGTTTGATGGCATCTGGAAAGCCGGCTAACCCTAAACCTTCAGGTTTTATCTCCGTCTTAAACCTCCCACCATCTGGATAAACAGTAAACCTGAGGTCAGGTTTGACTTCAGGTTTGATTTTGCTGCCATCTGAGTAAGCTACAAACTGGAAAGTCTCAGGTTTAACATCGAAGTTCTCGGACTTCATGGAGAGGCTGAGATCTTCAGGTTTCACATCGAGGAACGGAGCTCTCAGTGGATACTCCAGCCGCTCAGCTTTGGTCTCTGAACCCTCAGATTTTATGTGGAAGGAAAGAAAATGAGAATGTTTGATTTCAGAGCTGTCTGGGCAAACATCCTCAGTTTCTTCTGCTTTTGTCACCTCGACCTTTATTGGTACCATGAACTGCAGTGGTTTCTTTTCTTCACTGATTTGTTGGATGGAGAATTTAAGATCTGATGACTTTGTGTTGATGTCATTTACATTTAAAGTCAAATTAGTTTTCATTTCATTTTGATCAAGAAGATCATCTTTGTTTTCTTGATCCAGAGAGAAAGACGAAGCGTCACTCCGACAGTTTCTGCTGTTGAGGTTCTGATCCAGTGAGATTTTAGCCTGGGCTCCATCACGTGCTCTGGAGCTTTCTAAGGCCGAACCAGAGGGGCTGCAGGGTTCTGCTAATTCAGACTCAGTCTCTCCCAGCTCCATCAGACTAGTTTTAGCCCCCTGGTTCACTATCTTCTCCACTATTTCATCGCAGCCTGGTTCTTCTGCAGCATCACCCAGAGAGACACAATCCAGCTGGCCTTCAGAGATCTCATTAACCTGATCTGCACGCTCTCTGCTGTGCACAGCAAAACCACCCCCAGAACTTTGTGAAAACTCTCCAGTTTCATTACGAATAAATGTTTCAGCGTCAAGAGAACTATCCATTGACTGTTCCTCTTCAGTCTGATACAAAATCAACCCATCGACCTCCTCAGGAGGATCCTCAATCGACTCAGGACACACCAAGCTACCCTCCTGTTCCAGCTTTTCCAGATAAGGCTGCACCTCATGGGATAAATCTTCATTATCATCCGAGTGCTCAAAGTTCTCCTGAAGGCCAGAAGATACTCGTTTTAAGACCTGCGTCCTCTTATCCAGTCCAGGTGGTGGTTCTCCATCATCTCCTATCTGAGCCTCATGACATGTTGGATCCAGGACACCCACAACACAGCCTGCACCTTTGGGCAGAAACCATAAAAAGCATGATTGAAAGATCTTTTTTTTTGTGTGCGTAATAATTACGCAAACTGGTGGTTTGGGAGACATGCCATAAACAAGCCTTTTCTGTCCTACCATCACAAACGAAAGCATTAGGATTTGTTAAACTCTTCTGGGAGCTTAACTTCCTTTGATCCGATGCAACTAACAATTGAGTTTTTCAGCAACAAACACTGCAGCTGGGTTTGATGTGAAAGAAGAATAAATATGCAGAAAAGCATCCTATATGAAATATGGTAGCGGATCTGTGATGCGGTGGGCTTATTTTTCCTCCGAAGGCCCTGAGAACAGCAGGGGTACCAGAAATATTACCTGAAGTTAGCAAAAAAAAACATTTCTTTTAGGATTTATCACATCTTTACCAGGCTTACTGGTCCTTACTTTGTTTGTTCCTGAAATCTGGAAGCGAAAGGCGAAAGAAAAAGATTCCCTGAGTCATGTCTAAGTTCTGGAAGAGATTCCTAGAACATGTGTGCGGAAAACTGACTGAAGACAACAACTGGAAAAAGAAAGTGGAAATGATAAAAAATAGATCCACCCCACTGCATGAAGTAGTGTCTGAAGTACTGACCCTACCTTCTGATTCTGGGCTCACAGAGGACCTTTCAGCTATCTAAAAGCAAAAGTCCAAACTCTAGAAAAAATTTCAGCAGTGGTCAAAAAGCTGATTAAATATGTAATAAGAGTAACATTCTGTCAACATAACTTCGGTCAACATACCTTCCTTCTGGTTATTTTCTTCTTGCTGGCTTAATTTCTCTGCTTCCTCTTCATCTTTGTCTTCAAACTCAAACCCAGCACTTCCTTCCTGGTCGTCTCCCGCCTCCCCAGGATTGGTCAAGCTCTCAGAGACATTGGAGTGTCTGAGTCCATCCTGAGGCTCGTGGCTGGTGATATCGGACAAGGATAGGGGTGGAGGTGGGACGTAGGGAAGAGGTGGACTTGCTGACAGGTCTGTTTGATCCGGACTGGCCTCTTCGTTCACTCCAATGTCCTGAATAAATGAACGTAGGAGTCTGAATTATTGTAGGCTGTCCCATTAGCTGTATTCTGACCATATTTCTCATCTCTGAGAACTAGTTAGTGAAAAATGTTAATCTGATGACTCATGATGTTAAAACCCACCTTAAAGAGCATGTAACTCGATGACAGCGGTTCGACTGAATCCCCCGTTGATGGATGAGATGGAGAGGATGAAGGTGGGAGGCCTAAACACTCCTCCAGAGTCCCACCTTCCTCTCCTCCTCTGTCTCCTCCCTGAGCCTCCTCATCTTCCTCCTCCAGGAAGCCCGTCTCCAGGCCAGAGGGACCAAGGATGGGATCAGACTCATTGAACATATGCTCAGCTGGACTGGTGTGATCCGTGCTGTCCCAGGGAGCCTGCAGGAAACCAGGTCAGTTAACTTATAAGGACATGGAAAAAAACAGCAAATACAGAGAAAATAACTATAAGCCAAAACTAGAGAAAAAAACCATACCAAGCAGCAAACTATACACTAAAAACATGCTATAACAGATAAACCAGAACTGACCTGCCTTTAAAACAAATATAAATCTCTAAATAAAATGTTTTCTAAAGGAAATCCTCCAGTTCTTTTGTCCTAACTGCTGAGAAGTTTGATCTTAATCTATTGAAATGTGTGTAAAAAAGGACACAGATGCAGAAAGCTGCTGATTTTCACAGCATGATCACAACATGCTGATGTTAGGTGCCCAACTCTCTGAATCAGACTGAAAAGTCTCTTAAACGATGTCCCAAGCTGCTGCTGTTGTCAGAAAACTGTCAGAAAGGTTCCTGAAAAAGGCAAAGTCTCGTTTATAACAGCTGTTCAATCAGAAACAGAAGCATTCGGTGGGGAAAAACATGCCTTATATTTTAAAGTTCACTTTAATCTTTCTAAAACCTAAAGCAACAGATAACCTGTGACAAGAGTAAAGACTGACGTATGATAGACAGGTTAGCAGGAATTCTTTGCCCCTAGGTGGCGATCCATACCTGTAACTGATCCAGCTCCACCGATGGTGCCATCAGCCCGGTTTCCTCTGACGAGCCCTGCTCACCAACGAGGACATCACTCCTTAGCTTCGAGTCCAGGTCAGCTCCGCCCACTCCGTAGGAGTTGAGCATGCTTTGACCCCCAGCGGCTGAGTTAAAAGGAAAACCGTTCAGGGCGTCTTTGGAAGCCTTCCCTCCGTGCAAAGAGTCAGCAGACATGGCGTCGTGCTGCAGAGCGCTCAGTTCCAGAGTGTCATCCAACGGAGCACAGTCCAGGAAGTCCACCCGTGACCCGGGAATGATACCCAGGTTTGGTGAGCCAGAATCCTGGGCGTCCAGGGGTGGAGGGTGGAGGTGGGGGTGAGAAGAGGAGGATGAGGATGACGAGGGAGAAGGGGCAGGTGTGGGTGGAGGCTGCTGGTGATGATGATGATGGTTGGAGGCCTGGTGGGGATATTCAGGAGGCTGAGGGGAGTGATGGCCGAGCCCCGACTCATACAGACAGCAGTGAGGTAGCTGCCCGTGGGATGAAGAGGAGGATGACATCGCAGGATGGGATGTTAAGCCGGCATAGTGAGGGTGTTGGTGGCTCTGTGGATGAAGATGAGCAGGATGCCGCCTGACGTAGTTCCTGTGAGCCTCCAGGAAGCTGAGCTGTGGGTCATTGAGGATGTAGAAGTCAGTGCGGCTCAGGCCGTGGCGAGCCGCCCCGACCAGGAGGTCCCGGTCGTGTTTCCCACTCTCCCACCAGACAGGGAGGTAGAGGGAGGGGCGGCAGAGCTGGAGGCGGGCCGAGAGGAGCGGGTGACGGAGAACCTGCAGAAGAACAAGCTTTTCACATCGATTTCTGACAGCTTTAACCAGTTTTAACATTTTATCTTTTATATTAATATGTGCATTTGTCTGACTTTGCTTGTTTATGTTTCTCTTTAGTTCTCAGAGTTTACCGTCGTTAGAGGGGCTACTTGCCTCGTTAAACTACCCCTCCCACAGAGGTCATTTAAGGTAACATTTCCTATATAAAACAGTTTCAAATATTATCCTTTAATGAGACAAACAAAAGGATCTTATTTTCACAAGCCGTCATTTCTGCCTCTACAATGTTCTGCTCTCTCACTCGCAGCGCAGAATGAAGAAGGGATTATTGTTAGTAATAATAACGTTTTTTATATTAATGTTCTGTCAGATATTTGAAACGGATTAAAGCATCGGATCGTTATATTACTGTTCTTAAAAGAAACATAAAAATCATGAGCGGAAACCTGATGCCAGCGTTTCTGACCTGCTCTCTGATCTTTCGCAGCAGCTCAATGCGGTACAGCGTCCTGGCGGCTCGCTCTTCAGTCAGAGGCTCCACGAGAACGCCGGGATCTACCAACCCTGATAAAACATGTGCATGACATCACAATATTGGAACCAGGGAAAATCTTTCAGTTAATCCATAAAGGATGAGCGTATCGGGACATAAAATCATAATTCATTGTGAACCTCTGTTTAAAGCTGGAAAATGACAGAAATGCCTACTTCTATGTTTTTTAATGAATTATTCTAAAAACAACAAATCTTAAAAAGAGAAGGGAAAACCGCTCTGCACGGCAACACAGGATCAATTATTTGATTAATTTAAGTCAAACAGGTTAAAATTCACAACTACATTTATTTCCATTATTAGAAAAAATTGAAAACTTCTGCCAGTGTGGAAATACTAAATAAAAGAAAATTATTTTTTTTAACATATAGTTATTAGACGACACCAGGTCATCAAACTCTGTCTGTATATTCACCTTATCACTGCTGCTGTAGATAACTGGGAATTTGAAGCTTTTCCCACTGCTAATTAAAGATAGGCAGGTGCATTGCTTTGGTGTGGAGAACTTCAGGTAGGTCTCCAGACCTACGCCGCAGTAAATACCACCTGTCTGTCCTCCTCTGAATGACAGCGCTGAGGCCCTTCAACTAATCTGTTCTATCTAATCGCATGAAGGTACAAGCAAGCTACTTAAAATTTATTCTTTATTTCTCAGCCAAGAAAGACAAAATTTCCCCATTTTGATTATCAAACACACTGAGGTGGAAAATGTTTCTGGTTTCACTCTCTCAAATACATAAAATGCAGCATTAGTCCAACCAGCAGGGGTCACTGCTGGTGACCTCTGCTGGTGTCACAAGGGCAGATCAAAGTCTGCTAATGATTGCTTTTTTTTTTTTAATCAGCGGATTTTCTTTCTTGTTGAGCTGTAAACATGATCGCCATGAATTACATTTCAAAGCTGATATTTTGATATTTTTACTTCTAAATCCTTGGTACCTTCTTCCTTTTTTGGAGGAAGCTTGCAGGCCGTCCTGCACATGTTGACAAACGAGTTGAAGTATCGCTCTAAACTCTCGTCCGTCTTCCTCTCCAGTCGGGCCAGTGCTCTGAACTGGGACCAGTCAAAAGCTTTCCTCTCCGGATCATACACAACCCCGAATGACGAAACGGTGCGGTAAAAGTCTGCCTGCTCTCGACGGGTCCACCTTCAACAGAACCAGAGTGATACAGATGAATCCCTGCTGTGAATAACTGGTTGTTGATGTGAAAATAATCATCTGCAGCTTCATCACCTCCTTTGCCACTCCAGAAACAGGGGGTCTGCCTCTGTCGAGACCACCGAACACCTCCTCAGCTCCTCACCCAGCTGCCAGGCCAGCGGCCCGCCAGTGTGATGGCTGTGAGCGGATCCTGCTCCTCCCATCGCCATGCTGACGAGGCCGTCGTGCAGCAGGAAGTCGTGCCTCAGCAGAGGCTCTCTGCGCAGCGTGAATCGCTGGTAGGCGGTGATCAGGCGGCGAAAACGAGCCGTTAGCGCGGGGCCGGTGGGCCACAGGGGCCGAGCCTGGATGACGTGGAGTGCTGCCACCCCTGACCCGCTTCCTGTCGTCGTCGTGGTAACCAGGGGTCCATCTTGGTTGCACTGGTCAGCTGATGCCTGACAGTCTGTGGAGAAAAAACAACCTTCATATCAGGATGGTGAACACAATGCTTTAATTAAATATTCTCCTGTTCAGACAGGCTGACGGCTCCTGTTATCCTCTAAATATACTGGTCAACTGTTTTCTTTGACGTTTAATAAACTATTCTGGGTGGATATTAGAAAAGGTTACTATGATACAAGGC
Source organism: Crenichthys baileyi (assembly GCA_036173005.1). NCBI lineage: Eukaryota > Metazoa > Chordata > Actinopteri > Cyprinodontiformes > Goodeidae > Crenichthys > Crenichthys baileyi. Next base: position 143,513 of record JAHHUM010001804.1, read on the forward strand.
AAATTATTTTATATAGCACCATTCATACACCAGGTAATCAAAATTGATTTTCACAGAATGAAAAGTAAATATGCTTCCAAGCCAGCGTAGCTGTGGGAATTGTCTTGACAACGTAGAAGCATCGTCTGAAAGCAGAAGTATGTAGAAGGTGATGTTAAAAAGCATGTGTTGTTTCTTTTCATGGAGACTCACCTGGAACGTCCTTCTGTTGCTGGTCAGCTGCCTCACCCTGAGCTGTACTGTCTGGTTTTTCTGACGTGTCGATGCTGGGGCGGGTTTCCTGCCCCTGAGAGGAACATAAGTGGTCTTAATCAATAAATCTCCATGTTTTCTAACATTTTTTCAGACTTTGACTGCTTTTCCGCTCAGTTAACGTTCAGCATCCATGTTTTCCTCTATCTCTAACCTATGGATTATTCAGCCAATGGAAATCCACTGTTTTGTCAACACATAACAGACAACTGAGCATAGAACCAATTTTAAGAAGGATCTTAGGGCTCTTTGTTGCCTGCAACAATTTGTACCCATTTCTGTTTGTCAGACAGAATTTACTGCAGTTTCTTGGATGTTTCTGCATTTTTAACTCACCGTTTTCTTAGCTGCATTGCCTCAAGGTCTCTCAGCGACCATAAATAAGCAATAAAAAGCTAGATATGAGATTTTCCTAAACAGTGCAATCTTTTTTAATGAGTTCAATCTGTAAATCAGTTAAAAAGCACCGTTACCCCAAGCAGGATTATTTTTACAGCATCCATGGAGCAACACAGAAAGCAAAAACATTCATGGCCTCGGTGAACCCCATCAGCTCTTTACCTGTCTGTTCTCATCTTGATCCTCCTCTCCATTAGCTTTGCTTTCCAGCTTGTCCTTCGCCTCCTCAGTTTTACAGCTGCTGACAAAAAAGACACAACATTGAAGATAGGGAGTAAAGTTAGGTAACGATGACAATGCTTCAATAAAACACAGAACAGAAACAAGAAAGATGGATCATCAGAGATGCAGACGCACAGCAGAGAGGCCGGTCAGAGGGAGTTCACTATCAAACTGCTGCTGTGGGATAAAAACTCTGTAAATCAGAAACAATGCAGCGGAAAAGACAACAAAGCAACAAATGTCTAAAGCAAACAGAAATGGGTTTTTAAAAAGTCCTGACCTGAATCTGATAGAGAATCTGCGAAGGGAGGCAAAGATTAGGGTGATGGCAAGGAGGCCTTATGTGGCCTACATACACTTGTGAAGGAGATCCTGAAGAAGGTGCATTCTCTCCGTGGGTCGGGGGAGACTCGCTCCATACCCAAGAAGAGTCTTCCAGGGAGCTCCACACCACATGGAGAAATGCAAACGTTTTCAAGAATTTCTAGAACCTAAACAAACTGAGCTAAAACCAGAGCTGCAAACCAGACCAGACACCCTCAGTGTCCTGTTCTTTAAAACCACAAATGAGGCGCAGATCCCAACACGCACCGTAAACCAATTTGACCCTGTGTAGAGGATTCGGACACAGCTCACAGCCCACCAGTTGGTCCACTGGGACCATCTGGTGGGCTGTTTTCTGCATAGACTGTGCTGTGGGATCCAAACAATGTAAACATTTTCAGAAATCATTACTGAAAACCATCAGTGGGTATGAAGCCTTGTAGGAGTTACTGTCCCACTGTCTGTCTGCACAGTTTAATCCTCTAAACATCAGCTTCCTGAATCCTTTTATTCACCTTTCTGTTCTCTTCAGTCCGCGTGTTCAGCTGGGAACACCTGAAGAAATGAGTCAGCCACCATGTGTCATCTTCATCCAGCTCCCATCAGGCAGAGCAGCAGCAGAAAACACTTTTCCAGCATTACGTTTTCTCCATTTGTGCCAATCAGTGAAATCTCTGAGACATTTTTTAAAAGCAACAAAATCACAGCACCCAGGATGAACCTGGTCTTATAAACAGCTACACACCAACAGCCTTTTTGTGTATTAGCCATCATTAGATGTGTTGTTGAAATACAACTGCGTGCAGTTCCTTCTAGATCATATCTCTCAGCTGACTATCGGTGTCTGAAGCAGAAATGTGGGCAGGAAGGTGGCAGCACCAACAAACACAAACACCAGAGAGGACAGGAAGAGCTTTTTTCACACCAGCGTTTAGCCCTGCTGTGAACACAACTACAGACAGCAAACAGACTGGAGGCAGGAGGAGGAGAAGCTCTGTGGTGCAGAGAAAATAACTTCATCCTGGTCACCAAAATGGCAGAGAAGACCACTGGGTGCCCTTTCCCTTCACTGGAAGACACTCATGGCTCTCACTGTCCCTGGAGAGCGACCAGCCAGCATCCTAACGGACTCATCCTAGCTGGATATTCTCTGTTTGAGCTACAGCCATCAGGGAGACAGTACCGGGCCATGAGAGCAAGGACAAAGAGACTGAAAACTGCTTTCTGAATCTGAACCAAACACACCCAGAAAGTCATAAAAGCAGATTAGAAACTCACCAAACGTGAGAAACATTCAAGCTCTTCAAATGCTGGATTAATAGGAATGAACAATTATGGGTTTAAAACATTCACAGTTCATTAAAGAGATTCGCTCAGAGATATCAGGAAGCAACAATAATAAAGGCCAACTGGACTTAAAAATGCAGGAGCTAAGCTCTGGGCATTAAATTTATTATCCAAGTGTGGAAAATCATCAAACGTTTCACTGCCAATTTAAAAACGGGAAAAAATAATTATTTTTGATATAAAAATGTATCTTTATTTAAAAATGTTTTAAATGTATTTTATTTAAGTCCATAAAAGAGATGTATTTGCCCTTTTCCCACAGCTTTAAGCAACTTTTGTCCTGTCTGAATAAAAACTCTGACATCTTTAAATGCAAATAGAACAGGACATTTTTTCCAATCCCCATTTCACCTGTCTGTCAGTTCAGCAGCTGTCTCCAATCCTCCCTGTTCAGCAGACAGAGCTGTGACGTCCGGCATGCCAACTCTTTCCAGGAAACACAGGTCTGGATCGGCCCGCATGGCGTTGTATCGCTCATATCCTGTCAGGGGACACAGACCGAAGGAATGAGACGCAGTTCAAACGCACAGAGAACACAGAACAAAGAGCTACGTTGCTCTGGTCTCATTAAATGAACGCAAAAAGAACCCAAAACACTACAAAATGGATTGGGACGTATTGCTTTCAGGTGGACTTCGAGCCTCAGAGGGAACCTCTTTGTGTTACTCTCCACAGTGATGGGATGAGTTGACAGGAACTTCTCACCGTGTTTGTGGACCCCAATGAGGAGAGACTTGTCAGCCTCTGAATCCCACCATGTCACTGGAATCTCGATGTAGTCGATGTCAGGTAGCGACACCTCCAGTTTACTGTCAGAGCACAAATAATCCAGCGGTCATTGGCAAATTCGGACCCCAGAAACAGTTTCTTTTACTGCTGCATACCTAGCAGGTACCCCCTCCTGAGCTTGATTAGCAACCTCACCCAGGACCTCCACCTTTAGGTAGTACAGCATCCTCACCCTCAGCAGAACCCTGTGACATAAACATGGGAAAGGTTGAAAAACGTTTTGCGTTGTCTTAATACCGACACTTTCTTACGGTTAGAGGTTAAACTGAAGCTAAATGCTGATGTCAAATCAGAGGAAATCCGTAAGTAAATGATGTTTAAAGTTGGTAACTCATATCCACGTCCATCAGAAGGCTCAAAGTGGCAATTCAACATGGCTCCTACTACTTTCCACTCTAACAATTATTGCAAAATAGGCATGAAAATCTGTCCAGAAACAGATAAAGAATTTCTTCTAATAATTGAAAGCAGGATTTGAAGAGTTAGGTTAATGGGAATAAATTTCTTGTTGTTAACAGGCCAACACAACAGTTTCAGCCCTGAAATGACACCTCGCAGTGCATGAAATTCAAAATGGAAATCATATCTTTCTGGAAAATGGCACCACGTAAAGGCAAGGCAAGATTATTTATATAGCACATTTCAGGAGCAGGACAATTCAAAGTGCTATACGTGAAAAATAGAAAGACATAATAGGAATGAACACAAATAATTAAAGAGAATTAAAATGAATAATTCAAATGACTGGACTCCGTGTTTATCCGTGCCTACTTTCTGTCCACCCAACAGACAACAACGGTCGCAGCAGAAAGCCGCTCATCCAGAGCCTGGTTCAGGTTCTCCTGAAGGTTTCCTTCCTGTTAAAAAGGAGTTATTCCTCTCCACTTTCGCCATGTGCTTGCTCTGAATGATGGGTTGCTGCAAAGTCAATGATTCAATGCAACCCGCTAGCTTTCTTTGGATAAATAACTAAATTCCCAACTGGCACTGTATCAGAATTGGACTGAATTTAACCAAATCTGACTGGCATGAATAGATTTTATCATTTATTCCTCAATCATTTGAAATGAATTGGATCTGTTGGTCATGCAAAACGCCCCAGGAGGAGATTTGTTCGGAGTTAGTAGGGTAGCATTTAAGATATAAGGAAGGGAGTAAAAATGTTTTAGTGAATATTTAACATTTCAGAGCAGTTCTCTGTTTATTCTCTGTTTGCTCAGCTTAAATATGCTTGAAAAACTTTGCAATTACATGAACACCTTTAGAAAAAACTTCACTTCTCACTAAATGACTGCACAGCCAGTCACACTTTCTGTGTTTTCTGTGTTCATGGTTCTGCAGTTTTCCATCACTCCTTGTTGTTTGTCTCTTTTCATGCCTTCCTCTTGATTGTCTCCATACCTCCTCATGTGATGAATGAAGGGGGATTTAGTACGGAATTAAAATTCAACCATTGACTGTAATTAAAACAAACTGCTGTGTCTTAATTCATAAACCTAGTTGTGTTATTTTTGTTAATGTAAAGTAACATCCTATCTTGCTTATTAAGGCTTTAGTAAAAAAAGAAATAAAATAAAGAGAACAAGACATTTAAAAGGGTGTTGGAGGAACTGGTGCTCCAGTTTCTTTAAAACCATCTAGATAGCAGAACCCTTTGCCAGCATCGAACCCATCCGAGTCTGTGAGCGTGAGCTCTTAAACTGACTTGTTGCAGTGCTGTTTGAGGTGTTTCTTGTAGCTCTCATCCTGCAGCACCACCTCAGGGTTACAGTGGACCAGCCAGTCAGCGTTTTTAACATCAGGAACGTTCAGCTGATTCTTCAGCTTCTTCCCCTTCCTGCCCCGAGGAACCGGAGCAGACAAACCTGCACACACAAACGATGCATGACATGAACTGGCAAACTGATATAAAGCAGAGAGTGTGGGTGGAGAAAATCTAACCAGAGTGGTTAAGCAGTGCCTGGTCCTGTCCGTCTTTAGAAGGTGAGATCAGATCCCAGATGAAGCTCTTGATCTTGTCATCACCTTTGTAGTGTTTCAGGCAGTAAACCAGCAGAGCCCTAACAGATAAAAGAGCTGAAAGTGCCATCTGCATGCTGGTTTTATTATTTTCCTGTTTCAAAACCTCCACGGCTTTTCTTACCTACAGATCACCTCCATGTCTCTCTCTGCCAGGTGCCATTTGAACCGACCGTGGTTTAGAATGTCCTTCCATCGACCCCATCTGGAAACCAAGAAATAAAAACATAACTGATCCAGCTGCAGCATCCAATATGAACATCTGCCTCGAGGGCTGCAAGAATGGGCACAGCTGATGAATGACCCTCAGTGTTGCTGTTGGGAGCTGACCCTTATGGTCTCTTCTGGAAAATTCTATTTTTCATATCTTTTTTTTAAATATATTTCACATCTAATCTCCATGTGTGAAGTACCAGCGGCTACTTTGAGTGTCAAAGTGAGCGGCTTCAGTATCAACTGCTCCCAGTCTGATTCATGTCACTGCTATGAACGTGACTTGGTCCTAAAAGCCTCTTGTTGTTAGTTACAGCTTCGGTCAGACGTTGGGATGCCATACCCGAAGATTAGAAGATTTTTCTCAACCCTGAAGCACTCGGCACGAAGGTACCGCCTGCTGCGGTCACCCAGGCGACGAGTCCGGCAGGGCCGCTCCTCCGAGTCGCTTTCCAGCTCCGAGAACTCCATCAGCTCGTCATCCTCGAAGGAGTTGTAGTGACGGGTCTGTTTCCTCACGCGGGGCGTGTCAATCACCAGGGATTCCTGCATCACAAAGGTCAAAATAGGAGGAATAAAAGTGGAGAACTTTGGGTTGGGAACCAAAATTTTTAGTTCTAAAGTTCAAATTATGTCAGAATCAAATTTCCAGAGGCCATGCTCATTTTTTCCTTTAATTTTAAAGCGCAAATATAAATGTTCACTATGAATATATGGCAGATATTTCTACAGTGGTCAAAGTATTAAAAGCGCCCAAAGACTTTATAGACGAATAGTTAGATGGAAAAATGTAGGGATGGATGGACTAATGGATGGATGTACTGCTGGACAGACGGCATGGATGGATGTAAGGGAGTTTTTCCTCTCCACTGTCGCTACATGCATGCTCAGTATGAGGGATTGCTGCAAAGTCAACGCCAGTGACTGTCCACTGTCTCTACATGCTCATCCGGGAGGAGTGAATGCTGCAAGTCACTGACTGGATGCAATCTGCTGGGTTTCCTTAGACAGAAAAACTTTTTATCCAATTTAAATAAATAACAGAATCTGACTGCACTGTTCAATGATTCGGATTAATTGTAATGTATGTACCTGACTTTTGTGAAGTGTCTTGAGACGACGTGTTGTGAATTGGCGCTATATAAATAAACTGAATTGAATTAATCTGTTTGGAGCAACTCATTTATATGAGTTCAGATATTTATCATACAGACAATCAGACGGGGGAAGACTTTTCCAAATCTGAAAATTACTTAAACTCCATATTTTATAAACTGTAGACATCCAGTCTGTTTTAGGCCTTGAGTTCCCAATATTTTTCATCCAGATGGAGATGTAGGAAGTGCTAAATGCTGAGCCAGTAGGTGGCGTTACTCTAAATTACACAAAAAAGGTTTTTATTGAGTATTTTATGTTTTCCTTCAATCCATCTTCCATTCATACCTTCTCTGATCTGGAGTCGATTTCCACCTCAGCGATCTTTGCCCATTTCTGCCAGAAGTTGGGATCGTCTAAAGAAATGTCTGTTCTGTTACCAGAAGAGACGAAGCTGGCCTGAAGAACGACATGATGAAAGAATGAGGAAAATATTAACCACCACTGTCACAAACAGAGTCATTGTAGCAGAAAAGCTTCAGACCTTCGCAAACGTGGAGCCTTTCCCTTCAGACTGGATAGTGATGGTCTGAGTTCGTCTCTGAAGGATCTGATCGATGTCCTCCTCGCAGAACTTGGAGCCCTCGTCTTCTTCATCCATCAGCGCGCCGTATGCTCCTTTTTTCAACAAATCCTCTACTTCCAGTTTAGAAAGCTGTTGTACCTGCAGCAGCAGACAGACACAGGTCAGAGTTCAACCTTAAGCCATAATCCATCCTGGTTTTCCTTAAACTGAGGAGATTCTTACCCCATTGAGGCTTCCTTTTCGGTTGATGTCTTGAAGGACGGCTTTGTCCAAGCCCAGCTTCAGACTGGCTTTATCAAACATTTCTCTCTCATACGAGTTTCTGGTGATCAGTCTGTAGACTTTTACCGCTTTGCTCTGGCCGATCCGATGGCAGCGAGCCTGAGCCTGGATCAGAGAGGCAGGAGGAACATTAGTGTGTGAGACAGGAAGACCAGAAGGTGGAGCAACATAGCTGAAAAGTGGCTATAATGATACAAAACAGTCCTTTAAAGCGGTCAAGAGTTTAAACTTGCAATATTTCCATGAGAAAATATAACTCGGATAAAGCTTTTGTTTTTTGAGCTTCCTGAAGAGAAACAGGTATAAAAATTCACAGATAGTGTAGTCAAACGGGTCTGAAATGAAATGAAAAAGATAAAACATCATGACAAAAATACATTATTTATAAAACTAGATATTCGTCCACGTTTGTTCCTGAATCAAGTAGCCCCTGAAATGTAAAACAGCAGAACCCAAACAGAATGGGACCAATAAAAACTAAACTGATTTAACCAAACCCTGTTCGCTCTGAAGTTAAATGAAATTTTACTTGATGGATTTCATCCATCAGATGATAACCTAAACATACACGTCTGGTCGTGTCACTCAGCACTCTAACCCACCTGTAGGTCGTTCTGCGGGTTCCAGTCCGAGTCGAAGATAATGCAGGTGTCAGCGGCCGTCAGGTTGATTCCCAGTCCTCCCGCTCTGGTGCAGAGCAGAAACACGAAGCGGTCCGAATCCGGCTTACAGAAGCGGTCGATGGCCGCCTGTCGCAGGTTCCCTCGCACTCGGCCATCGATGCGTTCATACGTGTAACTAAAGTCCAACAAACACAAACATATTTTTAAAGTGGAGGGATAAAAATGCACAGTTTTCAAAATATATTACAAATAAAGCCTGAAAAGTGTAGTATGCAGGTGTATTCAGCCTCCGTTACTCTGAAACCCCTAAACAAAAATAATCTTAGAATCTGAAAGTATAAAAGCAGCTGTTCTGTTTTTTAGACGCCACAGCAGACAGGTCTGTGATAAGATTGTGGAGACATTTAAAGCAAGTTTAGGTTAGGAATTATGAACGCCTCCCTGAGATGACCATCATCTGAACTTCAAAGCTACCGAGACATGGTAGTCCACCTAAACTAACAGGCTGGGTAAGGAGAACATTCATCAGAGAATCAGCCAAGAGGTCCATGTTAACCCTGGAGGAGCGGCAGAAATCCACAGCTCAGGTGGGAGAATCAGTCGTGTTGAAAGAAGCCATAAAAAGTCCAGTTTGTTTCAACCAGTGTAGGGGACACAACAAACACGTGGAAGAAAGTGCTCGGGTCAGATGACACCACATTTTTTCCTTGAATGGAGGATAAATAACACTGAACATCAGATTAAACACAGCATCCCCACTAAAAGCATCACGCTGTGGGAATTATCTTTTCTTTAGCAGGGAAAGGGAAGTTCATCAGAACCAAGGGGAAGATGTACAGGGCATAAAACGTGCTAAAGGTCATTTGTGCTGCTCACCGCCTCTGTATGAGGTAGTCCTCCAGGATATCCAGGCAGCGGACCATCTGAGAGAAGATCAGCACTTTGTGTCCTCCTGACAGAAGCTTAGGCAGCAGCTTGTCGATCAGAACCAGCTTACCAGCCGCCTGGATCATGGCCTGCAGCTGGAAGTCTGGTGAGTCTGGACTGTGGCATTTCTTGAAGCTTTCCAGAATCTTTTCCTCGGCTCCTGGGAGAAAAGAAGGAAAAGATGGAAGAATTTTTTACATTAGCTTAGTTTTGAAAATCTCTGCTTCAGAAATGCTTCAGATCAATAAATAAATACAACTTATTCAAACAATCCTTTGAGGATTTGATTGGACATGTGTTTTCCAGTCACCTGTGATCAGGTAGGGGTGGTTGCAGCACTTGCGGAGCTCCATCATGGTGTTAATAAGGTTCGGCATGTTGTGTTGGTTTGCTCCTTTAGAGAGGAAAGAGAAATTCTTCTCCAAGATGGCCCGATAGTACTTCTTCTGAATATTTGTCAGCTCCACCTGGACAAACAAACCAGAAAGGAAAACTCTTAGGCCACTATAACCTTTTTAGAGACTAATGAACATTAAAAACAAAACTCCGCTGGACTGAGGTCTGGTTTGGGGTCTTTCAACAGGATACTGATCCATAAAATACTGTCAAATCAACACAGAAAAGGTTCAACAGCTGAGGAAAGGAGAACATGAGAGAGGATTCCAGGACTCTGGACCATCTAGATCAGGGGTCTCCAACTCCAGTCCTCAGGAGCTACCATTCCTGCAACTTTTAGATGGATTCCTGCTCCAACACACCTGAATCACATGGCTGATTTTGCTCATCAGCATTCAGTCATTCAGCTCTGCAGAGGCCTCGTAGAGAGCCATTCAGTTGATTCAGGGGTTTTAGAGTAGAACTGCATCTAAAGGTTGTAGGATGGTAGCTCTCGAGGACTGCACAAGATCATGCAGGGCACCGGCCCACACGGACAAGAGTTTGTAAAAAAAAAAAAAAAAAAGCTGAAAGTATTTTAAGGATTTTTACAGCTTTTTATCCCAGGAGAGCCGAAACATGTGGCCAGGACTGTATACAGTCTGTCCAGTCAGATCACTAGATGTGTGCAATTATTTCTGGATGTTTTACTAGAAGCAACGTGCAGACAGAGCCACACCTCGATGATGGTTTCCTCTTTAGGCGCCAGGTTCTTTTCCACATCATCCTTCAGTCTTCTCAGCATCATGGGTTTTAAAATGGACTGAAGCTTTTTCACCTGTTGAAGAGCAGAGAAGAATTAAAATACATAAACTTCTGCTGTTTTACTTGGTAATTTGCTTGTTGCTGTCCTGCCTGACGTTCTCAGTATCTCTGGTGGCGTCATTAAAAATACTGCTCACCTGCTCATCAGTCTTCAGGTCTCCAAACTCCTCCAGGAAGGAGCTCTCCGAGGGAAACTGCTGCGGCTCCAGGAAGTTCAGCAGACTGAACAACTCCTCGACTGAGTTCTGCAGAGGGGTTCCAGTCAGAAGTACCTTGTGTTCCTGTGAGGATGTGGGCCAGAACATATTTTAGAGCATGCCTTACTGCAGCAGAAGCTGGAGATTGTAAAGACCATGCACACACCAGGTTCATGAGTTTCAGGCCCTCCAGCAGTTTGCAGTTCCTGTTCTTCAGTCGGTGGGCCTCATCGATCACCACGCACCGCCACTGCAGCTTCTTCAGCTCAGGGCAGTCGGCCATGATCATCTCAAAGGTGGTGATCAAGCCGTGAAACTTCAGCCCACCTGAGACTGTGTTACCCTGCAAGAGAGAAGCACTGGGAAGTCAGGCATGAATGGCCTTTCACCTTTCAGGTAAACTAACGATGAGCAGTGTGAGATTCTTGTAGAAACCTCAGAGTTACCTGTGCGTCTCTGTAAAACATCTCATACTGCAGGATCATCTGGCGGCTGATCTGCGAGCCGTGATAAACAATGACGTTCATGTGCGTCCACGTGCGAAACTCCCTCTCCCAGTTGGTGATGGTGGACAGGGGGGCGATGATGAGGAAAGGGCCGCGGATGCCCATGTTGAAGATCTCGTACAGAAATGTGATGGACTGGATGGTCTTTCCCAAACCCATTTCATCTGCCAGGATGCATTTTTTCCTAACGTGGAAGACAAGAAGAACATAATATATGACTGACCGTTCCATCTGCGGCGAACAAAAAGGGGAAATAAAATCTTTCCAAAAAAGACTGAGGGGGATTTAACCCCAAACTTTTTGGGTTTAAATGTGTCTGGGGTTACCTGTTTAACCATTTTAACATTTTCCAGTTCATTCCTCAGTGGTTATTTTCTGAGGGTTTCCAAATTTTTGGGGGTCTTTTGGAGCGCTCCCAAATTCTGCCACTTTTAGGGGGGTGGGGGCGTTCCTGCCCAAAAACCAAAAAAAATAAAACAAATATGTTCTTTCCAAATCCACAAGGAGGCAGATATTACCAGCCCAACAAAAACACAGCAGAACCACATCAAATAATTTGATTATTTTATAGAAAAATCCTAAAATCTGTGTGAAGATATATATATAAATATATATAAATAAATAAGTCTAAATGTCTATATCTATCCATCTATCTATATCTATAAATATATAGATATCTATATATCTATATATATAGAGATATATAGATATGCATATATCTATATAAATATATACACACATTTGTATTTTGTGTAAAGAAACAGGAATTTTATCCCACATTTATTCATCATTTATTTTGTATTAATCTGTTTTATTTATTAAACTTTTTCCCCAATTTTTCCCTTTTTTTATCCTCAATTTTTTTTTTAAATTTTAAAATTTTGAAATTTTTTTTTTTTTGGGGTTTAATTTTTTTTGTTCTTTTCTTTTTTTTTTTTTTTTTTTTTTTTTGGGAAAAACCCCTTTTTTTATTTTTTTTAATTTTTTTTTTATTTTTTTCCATTTTTTTAAATTTTTTTTTTATAAATTGTTTTTTTTTTTTATTTTTTATAATTTTTTTTTTAAAGGGTTTAAGTTTTTTACTCCAAATTTTTTAGCATTTATTTATTCAAAAGGGTTTTGAAGACTCTATTGTTTTTGCTTTGATTTATTTCAATGTTTTTTATATATTTATCTATACTTATCAGTTCATTGTTAATTCATTTTACTCATTTATTTCTTTTTACATCTATTTTAATAATTAGCTTTAAAGCAGCTTTCCCTTGTTGCGTTTTGTTGCCCTTTATTTACTCATGTTGTACTTATCTATTTATTACACATTTGTCTTTACCATGTCCGACACTTTGTTCAACATTTTGTTGTTTTCTTGTTCTCAAAAAATAACTGGACTAGATTTGACTAGCAGCTATTAATTTCCCTCTAAGGTTTTGGTGGAAAACAGGCTCTGTCACTTCACTGTGACGTGATGATGCTGAATTAGGGCAAAAAAATAAGACCAACATTTCAGCGATTAAAACTGAATATTTAAGTTTTGTTAGACTGGTGAATCACTGAAACAAAGCTGTGTTGCTAACATTCAGCATGTTGACTGTCAGGACTGCAGCTTCCTAAGAACATTTCAACCATTTCTGAGAAGGCCACAGTGATGAAGAGTAGTTGGAGACATGAGGACAACACAGGCTGCAGATGCAGTTCTTTGATCTTCCCACCATCATGAAAATGGCACTATATTTCCTCCCCCTTGGGGTTTCCCGAGATGTAAACTGAAGCACCCCCCTGCAACCTTTTTCAGATCCAGAGGTTTTTAAAAGAGAATAAAAACGAGTCTATCAGACACCCCCCAGGAAAGGCCCCCCTCCTTTAGGGTGTCCAAGCTTTGCTCCACTCTGAGTGGAAACATCATCTATAGATATGTTCCTACTCACCATGTGTCTGAGGTCTGCCGGCGGCTTCTGGATCTCCTCGAACTCCCTGATCTTCTCTGGGTCCAGGTCCTCCTGCAGCTCCCAGGTCGCCTCCTCATACGACAGACTGCACCACTTAACGAGGTAATGGGTCACCTCCTACAGCCACACACAGAAACAGAGACTGCATCGCTGAACTGACTACCTTGCAGGAACTGAGCAGTGTTTGTGGGACGTACCTCTCCTGTCTCTGTATCCGTGGTAACGGCCACTTCCAGGACTCGGTCCACCTCCACGTAGTCTGGGTTAAATAAATCCTCATCAGGCTGAAAGGAGGAGAGATGACATGATAACAGCGTGGTCTAAAGAACCTCTGTCCAGATTAGTTTCTGCAGAACGAGCAGAAAGTGATTCAGTTGTGTTTGTTAGCTGGAGCGTTTAGGCAGAGCTGAACATTCAGTCTCTAATCCACAAAATAGCAGCAGCTGAGAATTGTGACTGTAAACGGTAAAAAAAGATGGTCTTTTTAAGATGAGGGTAATGAATCAATTAAACAATTAAAAGTTTTTCCCTAAAATTTGCGGGAAAGATAAAAAACAAAGACAGTTTTCCCCAAACGAAAAAAAGTAATCAGTTTTTAGCCCCAACTACTGAAGACTATTTCTCATTAAAAGGCGAACAGCAACAGCAACATTTAGGTAAAGTTCACTTTACCTAAACAAAAATTAATTTATGAAGCTTAGAGAATCGATGGAAAAGGGAAGTGATGCATCAGTGTAGATCTGCAATGGAGAGAAGCCACCCTATAGAAAATATGCCAAGCATGACTATATATCACATGATAAAATAAAAAATGATAGTCTAAATATTTCTAAGACTATTAAAACATATATGAAGGAAAACAAATAAATTATAGAAATTATAAATAGTTCTATAAATACATTAGGGAAAGAGAATAAAACACCAAGTATATAAAGTACATGAGCAAAAATGAATAATAGGATGAAAGATGAAAAAACAATTGCTCCTAAACTCAAAGTTTAAACTAAAGTATAAACTAACTAAAACAAGAAGATTATGGGTCAAATAAAAACTCGTTATGTTAAATTCAAAAGATGTGTTTCCAAAGAGAGACCATTCCAGGCATGAGGCCTAGCCGTATGTTCTGGTTCTGGGTTTTGGGTTAAATAAAAACCTAATACCAGAAGACTTGAGATCTGAATGGCTCATAAAAAAAGAACAGTTCTGATAAATAAAATGGACCAACACCATGAAGCTCTGTAAACTGGTCCACAGATTAATTCCTGGAGTTAAAACCACTGCATCATCACAAGCAACCAGACGTCTCCTCCTATACTGGACTGATGAACAATGCTTCCACTTCATCAGAGCGTCCGTAACAAAGGGTTCTGCGGCTTTCCAACACATCCTGATTACCTTCAGTTCACTAAATCATCAGCTAGATTGTTTCCATTTCTGACATCACTATATGATGGATCAGTTTGCGCACAGTGACTAAGGTTTACCTTTTAGTGGGGCCCGAGGACTGGAAGTTTTTTTCCTCATGAACAGGGTTTATCTGAGCCTGTTTTTGGGCCCGAAACGTTTAATTTCGGGGATTCGGGATCCTTCTCCGTCTTCCCCCAAAGTGGCCCATTTGCAGTGCATGTAGGAACTAAAAAGTACAAAACAGAATGAGGAGAACATTTAATTCATAAACTACATGCAACGTTCGTCCATTGTGGTTTCAAACTTCCCGGGTTTCCAGAGTTTCGTTTGATTTTTGATCCCGTTTTTACTCAGAACAAACGTTTATTAGAAATTTTGGCAAGCCCATACTGCCAACAGAGGGGCCACCAAAAATCAATGAATTCTGGCGTTCCAATCACTTTCATGGCTGCAGGTGTAGAAAGGTTGGGGTGGAGAAACTTGACTGGCCTCCTCTAAGAATAGTTAAAGTTGATGTTGCTGGCAACTGAGAGTCCATCAATACATTGGACTTTATGGATTAAGAATAGGATGTCATTAAGTCATGTACATGTAAAAGTAGACGGAAAAATACTTTTGGCATCATAGTGTATTTCTAGAGAAGTGAGGCTTTAAATATAGACCCTAAAAAAACAGACTGACAGATGAACTGGTGAAGTGACTCAGTAACTGGATTCACTAATACAGACAGATTTTTCTGTTAGCTGAAGCCGTTATTTCTGTTAATTATAATGACTTTCTGTTTAGACCAAAATAAAATCGCCCAAATTTTAAAAAACATTTCAATCCAAAAACCGTGGGTTAGGGAAGATGCCACAGGCCCTCTAGAGTTTCTCAGCAGACGGGAATTAAAAATTTATCTGTGGACATCAGCCCCGGGAATTAAATTGGGGAAATTAAAAATTTTTCCCCTTTTTCCAAACAGGGCAGAGCTGGAAAAAATCCCTAAAATTCTTTCATTTTTGGGATGCGTTAAAAAAAACCCTGTATATGGACTACATTTACCAGATATTAAAGCTTAATTTACGAAATCTGGAAACTCTTTGCAGCAGAGGTTTAAAGAAGAGATCTTAGCCCTAATGTGTGATTTTATCCATGCTTCAAGAGTTGTTTTTGTTCCCTTTTTTCCCAGATTTTAATTGGTTAGATCCACACTCCATCTCCTGCCCAGACTTTAATCTGATTACTCTTTTAGGAAAAGGTTCTGTGATTAAATACAGACCAACTTTCCCTGGAATAAAAACACCGAAGGAAGATTTAGCATTGGTTTAGTAGAACATCCAACCTTCTGGCAGATGTTTGGTTGAAGGACAAGAGACAAAAATAAAAGTTAATTTCATTACTAATGCTGCATATGCAATAAAGACAACTGTGTTAGTAAAGTTTAGATGGAAACTATAGCTTAGAACATTTTTTAATGAAAAATGTTGAAATTGATTCGGTAAGATGTCCAACCCTGTAAAAATGTCTCACGTCAATTCTAGATTAGAAAGGCAGGAGCATCATTTAATCCATAAACCACAGTCTATAAATGAACAAATGTTAAATGTCACCACATCGTTCAGTTCCTTCAACATGCAGCTACTAAACTGCTGTGAATACTCTGCATCTTGCAGCTCATCATTTATAATAAAGATTTTACAAAAACACTTCATGATGCACAAAGAAATTATTCTTAATAAAGTGGTGGAAATGTAATGCTCCCATCCATCCAGTTATGTTTTATCCATCATGCCCGGAGAATAAAACAGAATAACTGCTGCATATTTGAGCGTCAAACAGAGGAATCTCCGGAGACGCTCTGACTGGCTGCAGGAGCTGAAGCTTTCCGCAAACGGATAATAAACCCCAGCCTCGGAACGTCGGCCCGCCAAAAAAACACAACAACAAAAGAGCATTTCTAGAAACTAACTGCTGTTTGTGTGCAAACTCACCCAATGTCAGGAAACCTGTTCATGAAGGGGCTCTAACAGCGTCAGAGCAGTTTCTGAAAGGAATAAAGGTGAGTCTCTAAACTTCCCTTGTTAAGCGAGCCTTAAGATTCACACCAAAACAGGTTGGGGGTTTTGGGAATGAAAAACCCACTTGAAGGAAAAAAAAAGCAAACCTTTTTCCAGCATAAAACCCGAGCATATCATCCAAAACCAAAAAGGTCCTGCAATCAAAACTCAACCAAATTCCCACGCAGCTAAAACACGGTTAACGGTAAACGGGAAAACAGTCATCCATCTATCAGGAGCATGAATGTCAGTTTCTCAAATCCAAAAGTACACTAATACTAATACCCACTAATACTTTGCTAAAAATCCCAAAACAAGTTGCACCTCAACCAAACTATTTATGCAGCCAACAACCAGCATCTGGCCTCATTCTAGCTGAATATTTGAGTGTCTTCCTGTCAGAGTTGGCAGAGTTCATTTAAACTGGTCGGTTCCTTGGCACAGAAATGGATTTTAACACTTTCACAATGAGCTTTTCCACAAGCTCAATGTTAGTAGGGATGCACTGGTGTAATAATTTGGGCCCATGTTGATATTGCTTTTATGACCAATAACGATAAAGGGAAATTGGTTAGGATGTCCAAGAGCAACCCAGGAACCAGTCAGGCTCAAGCCGGCCGAGAACTGGAAATTGATGGAACACCAGCAAATGTGACCTCAATGAGGACAGAGAGGGGTCCACTAAGACAGAAGCCCCTGCACTTTGAAACAAGACTGAAATTTGAACAAGCCAGATGTTTGTGGAGAAAGATGTTTGGGTTAGACAAGACAGACTAAGCTGTTAGATCATGATGATAACAAGAATGTTCGTGTGACTCAAAAAGAGGCTTTCAGACCTAAAACCACTCTACCAACTGTCAAGCATAGAGGGGCAGCATTATGCTGTGGGTTGT
Source organism: Crenichthys baileyi (assembly GCA_036173005.1). Classification (NCBI taxonomy): domain Eukaryota; kingdom Metazoa; phylum Chordata; class Actinopteri; order Cyprinodontiformes; family Goodeidae; genus Crenichthys; species Crenichthys baileyi. The sequence continues at coordinate 160,779 of JAHHUM010001804.1, forward strand.
TTTGCAGCCAGTGGTGCCGGTGCGTTGTTCGAAGTGGATGGAATAAAGAAGAAGGACTACCTCCAAATTCATCAGCTTCACTTCTAACCGCTGGATGCTTGAAACCTGGACACTGTTTGGTATTCCAACAGAACAATATTCCTAAACACAGATCCAAACAGGCTTTGGGAAAGTTAAAGCAGCCAAGCACGAAGCGTCTGGTATTGTCCTCCCAAAGCTGTGAACTCAGCCTGGTTCAGCATTTGTGGGCTTTGCTTAAAGGCCGGGTCTCTGCCAGGAAACCAAGGAATTAAATGAGCTCAACTAATTTCGCCACGAAGAGTAGCCGATGGATGCTTAGCCAAATATTCCTAAACAAAGTGTGACAGTCTGCAATAAAACTGATGCCAATTTAATTTAGAAACCGCTTTTTAAACATTTTGAGTTGAACCAAACGTCAGGCGAGTAGAGATTTCAGTAAGTTCTATGTTATAAACACAGAGTGGATAAATAGACCAGAAATGGTTGGTGAACCAGTTGGTGAAATAAATGTTTTCAAGATATTTTTAATATTGAACAAAATCAAAAGCTTGAGACACTCACAAATTTCTGTATTTGACATAAAACTCCTCCATATCTTCTGTTTGGTCCTCCGACGAAGTCTAGAGAGACCGAAAGGAGACAGATTACATGGACACTTTTACCACAACCAACCAACCAATCACTCAATCAATCAAGCAACCAACCAACTAATCACTCAATCAATCAAGCAACCAACCAACTAATCACTCAATCAATCAAGCAACCAACCAACTAATCACTCAATCAAGCAACCTATCAACATTTCTTAATAAAGGGCTTTACAGCTAAATATAATATGAAATAAAACAAAGCACAAACAAAGAAAATGTAAAAATGTATTTTACCTCTGTCTTCATTTTCCTGACAGCCAGAATTTTCTCGATGATGTTGGCCTCGTCTTCGGGAGGTTCCTGAGATACAGAAACAGATCAGCTGCCAGGATGACTGTGAGCTCAGAAAATCTATATTCATATGGCAGCGAGGTAACAAGTACATGTGTCTAAAGAAGGCAAAACAACAAGATGCACTGCAGGATAAAAACTAGGAAATCCCAGAAGGGGTTCAACAATCATCCATCCATCCTTCGTCTATATCCCCTTATCTCTGCTGGATCACGGTGGCTGGTGCCCATCTCCAGCAGACGAGAGGAGGGGTACACCCTGGACTGGTCGCCAGTCCTTTACACAGAAAGCAACAGGACACACACAAGACAAACAGCCATGCACACACACACCCGCTCCATCGTTCAGCCCGGTAAACAATCAGCAGCACTTAAAACTAAATTCAAGATAAAACTAGTTTCCAAACGGATATAGCAAAAACAGACCAGGAAGCTAAGTGAGGGTCTTTGTCCACACTTACTTCCGCCTGCCACGCCAGTGCGGTGGCGTTGAGCGCCGAGATGCGTCCAGCTCCAAGAACTGCGATCGTCTCTCCATCATCGTCCACCACCTTAAAGTCCAAGTCTTCGTTGTACTTCCTCCTTTTGACTTGTCGTCCTGAACGGCGCTTCTGCAGAATGGGAGGGAAACATGGTTTTATCACCAAGTCCAAAAAGATGGGGAGAAACCAAGTTCTGGAAAAACTAAGGCTGGAAAAAGAAATACAATGGGAGACAATGGAAGGAATGTTGGGGGCGTAAAAATAAAGCTGTATATTCGCTACTGAAACTATTTCCCATCAGATCCACAACATCTAGGTCACCTCTAACCCTGCATATTTCTTCCTTAAATTGAAATCATTTGTTATTTCATATTTTATCGAACCTCAGTTACAGTTACAGTTAGTCATTTTCAAACTGTCAGGGTTATTTGGCAGATGATTTATTTTTATAATGTTTTCTGCATATCTATTAATGTTTTTGTGTTTTTCCTGCACACACAGCTACAGTTGTCAAGGTTATAACATTTCAAACTCAATAACGACATTAAGGAAAATACCCAATAGTCGATACCGCGGCAAAATTAATAATCTGACAAAAGCTTTACTTTCATATTTAGGGCAAAACCAATATGTAGGGGACGATTTAGCCCTTGTTTGGAAAAATCAATAATTGAAGTGTATCCATCCTGTCTGGTAAAACAGTAGACAAGATAACAGTATAAAGGGCAGAACATAGTCGGGCATGATTGACTGCGGACGTCCGCGAGTACACAAAGCGGACTCGAAGCAGATGTCCGCCGGACAAGTCCGTGCACGCGGTGTCACATAATAAACTGCTCGGCGGGAAAAAGTCTCCAAATCGAACTGTTTTATGTGTGACACACTGCTCTGATCAACTAGCCGTGAGTACTCACAGTGTCAGAGCCACACTGGCACCTGTATTCTTCTTCTTCCCTAGTGTGGTTTAATGGCCTTATATACCAACCTCTTTTCTTTTTCAAAAGCTACACGGCAAATTAGTTCTGCCTCCTCATCTGACGAAGCCATGGCAGGAAGTGTGGGAAATGTAGGAATTTGTCACCAGAAATGTAGGAAATTGGTATGGTTGACTATGAAGCCTCAAACATACGCGCGAAGTCTGCGCTGTTCACACTACGCCCGAGTGTTAATATCCTTCATGGCAGTATGCGAATTTGGTTGAGTTTTGATTCAGTTAAGCAAATATTTTATTTTATTATAACAGCTTCTATTTCTCTTTCAATTTGTCAATACTACTGAGGGAGAGATAAAGTGTTCAAACAAACATGGATCTGCTGCATACAAAAGCTGTTTTACAGAGTAAACCAGGATCTGGTCCATCCAGATGTGTTCAGCAGCAACAGCTGAACACATCTGTCTCTCTGCTAATGTTCCAGAATATTTTCTTCAGCTTATCAACTACAGCACCAAGGGATGTTTTTCTCCTCTGATTGTAAGCTTCAATCTGGCTCTACCTGTCTTATCATTAGCCACATTAGCCTCCAATGCCTTTATAACTAAACGGAGGATAGAGGAGGGGTCGCACTGGGTTGTTTCACTGCTTCAATAATCATTAGCAGACTGAGCCGACAACCGTTTAACATTTTCCTGTGTTAATTTGTACCGCAGTAGAACGGAGGGTTGCGTGGATCAGAACTGTGCTGCTGGGAAGCACATTTCGACCGAAGAGCTCAGACTGTGAGAACACCATCATTGGGCCATCCTTGCAGCTTTTTTTTAAACAGGAAGTCTTAGCTTATGTCGTCCAGGAGGTTTACTACTTCACTGGTTCAGATACAAGAGCTTTACTGATCTTTTTAAGTTTCTCTCGTAGGGTAAGCTTGTAGCGTTACCACAGCTAGCATGTGGCATTCTTCAGCATTTTGTTCTTTTCCTGTCGGTCTACCTCTGTGGAAAGTACCTTTGAACAAAGCTTTTGTGTTTGCCTTGTCGGCTACAGAAGTTACATAATGTTCATTTTTCCTAGATCTACTCGCCATATTAGCAAAGTTTAAGTGTTCAGCAGCAGCTCCTTGTTTTGCAGGGCGGGGAGGGGAGGGACATGTATCTTTGAATAATACATTTTTTTTATTATATCAAAATATGGATTATTTTTGACCACCCTACTCACAGCATTATCCAGGGGGTCCTGGCTGTCGTCCCCGCCCATGTTGAGAGCTGACGTTGAGGTGGTGTCATCACTCTCCGCCCCCACCTGCACAGCCAGCTCTTGGTTTCTCCTCTTCCCTTTCTTCTTCTTCTCCACCGGCGCTGCACCAGGATCTCTGGGAAAGGACAGGAATCAAAGATGAGTTGCTGGAAGCAGAATTAGTAAATCAGGTTTTTTTTCACTCCCTGAGCTGGAATGAGAAGGAAGAATCCACGACTAATAAGGCTTACTTGTGGAATACGCATTCCTGTCACATGAGGGAACTGATCCCTGTTTTACATAAATAATTACTTTAAGGTCATTAACTCTGAGGCGTAAGGTCTGTGTAGCAAGACATCCCACAATGCATTGCACCACCAGCAACAGTAAATGGAGAAGCTGAATGTAGAAATCTATAATTTTTATGCCATTAATTTGTCACAAAAAGTAATTTTTAAGATGTTTTTAACAAGAAAGTAGACCTCAAAACCAGTTCATCAAGAATGTGCCTATATTTTAAAATATGCTTCGGAGTTTTCTGAGCAGCAGAGATGCGTTCTGGCTCCCAAATAGGCGGGCGGTCACCGATATCGCAGCCCGATCTTGGCATGTCACTTTGTCATTTTCCCCTCCCCGTTATCGGTTTGTGGCGGCTGAATGTGGAATCTAAAGCGTTTAGTATATAAGGTGAACAACTGCCAAGTACCAGAGTATGACAATTATTATTTTCCTCTGGAAATTTTTGACATGTTAAGTTATTGTAGGTTTTTTGAAAACTGTCACCAGTTTTTCCTTACAATACGAATTAATGTTATTTGTCTTCCCAGTAATTGTTTGGCATGTAAATTACTGAAAGAAAAGTATTTTTATAGAGTACCTGTTAATGATCAAGCAGAGCTCTTTCATTTTTTCCTGCACATAAAAAATACACACTTCCCTAAGACTGGCTTTTCATGTAAACCTAACTTAGTGGAATGTGAACTCATTATTTTTCATAGTTTAATGCAGATGGCTCTGCAGGAGTAGAGACCACAGTTCCAGGTTAGGATGCAGTTTCCCAAAAGCTCCCAGTGATCATCTTCACCCTCGTGTTCTGCCATCCTCTGCTCCACTGTCCACGCATCGACGTTATATAAGTTTTTGCTTATGATAAGACAGTAAAGGTATTGATTTCCTGTACTTGTCAACTGATGATCTGGTTTTTATTTATTCTAACAAACAATATTTATTTATAAACAAAATTTTATTAAAAACATGTTCTCTTTGTTTGTGCTGTAGATGAGTGTAACTGATAATAAAAGAAAAAAACAACTGTGCTAGTCAGTGTTGAGTAGTTACTGTAAATGACTCATGCAGTGGTAAAGCAACAACTACTTAAAGTAAAATAATGATTTGCTTTTATGGATCCAATGCAACTTAAGGAATAATGGAAGGAATTAATGAACTCTAAAGCTGCTCATCATCAAAGCTAAATTATTCGCTAAGAGTCTTTTAAAGGCAGTAAAGGAATGAATCGTGTTGTGTTTTCTCCATCTTGTTTTGTGAACACATGGCAGGACACAGGCTTCTCTGACTCAGTGTTCTCAAACACAAGAGGATAAAATAGAGCTAAATAAATAAATCACAAGAAAGAAAGGAATACAGAGAGAAAACCTGTGTTCTTCTTGTCATCTTAATGTGTGTCATGTTCTGTTTTGTTGTTCTTAATAAAGGTTTGAAAAAAAGATACGGGCTTGCTTGTTTGCCACCCTTTCTTCAATGAATCATTAACACAGCCTAAAAATACCTGTTCTGCTGTTTTTTTCTTGTTGTCAATAACCATACATTACCTGCATTGTGCTTATTCATCTTCTTAAGGTTGCTGTTTAAACGCACAAATCTCAGTCATGATGGGACATTCTCCTGTTTTATTTATTCTGCTCCTCCTTAACTCTGTATCTTTTCTCTGTATTCTTTAATAATAGCCTCCCTTCCTATTATCACTATTATTGTTTTTTCCATGTCTCTTTCATTCCTCATTTAATCACACTTTTAATTTCAGCCATACTACATTTTATATTCATAAATACAGTGTTTCCGCTTGCTGCTCCACCCACAAATTTATCTGACAATTTATTTAAACTCATACAGACATGTGCAGGAATACATAAAAAAGCTGTTCTGTTTGGGTAAATTAATTTCTAACAAAACCAACCTTCACAGGTGTTGATTCTCTATGGTTATAATAATGTTAATAACCTTTTCATTTATCTACTAGTGCTTGGAAGGAATTTCATCCTCCTGATCATTTGCCTTTCCCGTCGTTTTTTGTGGATTTCATATTTTTAAAGACAAACTGCTTTGAGTCTCCTGTTCTGATGTTTTTCCCCTCATCTCGTTCTTGCTTCAAATTTCAGAGCTAGTTGACTGGAAACAATCAACCTCTTTCTCCTCATGTGTTGATTTATCTTCTCTTTTTCCATTGTTTAACAGATTTCTAGTTGGAGACATGTTTCTTGACAATCAACCAGCTGCAACAGCTTATCAAGGTCTGCAGGCAGTCTCTCTTAACTGTACACTCATTTGCAGAATTAGACTTGTGCAGGTATTTGTTTTAGAAAAGCAAGTTAAATGGTGATTACGTATTCATTTCTAGGTATTGGAGGGTCAGAATATTAAAACTCCACAATATATGTAGTCAAAATAAAGTCCATCTTGCACAAACAATATGGGCCGACATAGTTAGAAAACAAACTGGAGAGAGACTGTAAGCTGTTGGGGTCTTCGCTGTCAAAGACCACCCTTTTCTGACCAGGACAAACATTCACAAAGTGTGTAGATAGGGATATTACCATTACAGTCTTAATGACAGAGCGAACGGGTTTGAAGTATTTCTATGAAGTTTAAAAATAAGTCAGAAAATAGAGATTTGTTTCAATAATGAGTTAATCAGCAGAATGTAAGGTGTTGGATAAAATGCCACTGAAGGCCTATAAGGAGTGCCCTGCTGGTCCAGTCCAGGGGTCGGTAAAAGTGAAAGAATTCACACTTTCGGTTGGCCCGGTTTGATTGATTGAGTCATTTATTTTGGTACATTTACAACATTACCTGTTCTGTCACCTCACTTTCACTCACACTTCTAAGAAACATTGTATTCATAGGAGTTAAATATGTGTGGAATGACTTGTATGTACACTAGATGGCGCTGCCATCGCAAGTATATGGGTGAGGGGGCAACAGGTAGTTGACAGGTTTGACCACTGTGGCAGAGTTTTGCGAGGACACTAGTGTTATCTTTGGAAGTCTTTGTGTGTTTTCGAGATATTGGACAATGTGTACCATTCGTCTTGCTGGAGCAAAAATAAACTGGAAAAATGCATCCAAGACAAGCCTTTGGATTACGTAGAGCATGTCATACTGGAAAGTCTCTGTCTTTATGGTTTTTAATGAGATTATTAATTATTCTTCTAGAACCCTTAATACCATGTCTGTAATTTGCAATACCTGATCATAATAATACCTTTTTGTTTTCTCAAAACTGATGTTAATTTGTTTTTATATGCTTTATGTTTTCTTCTTTTTCCTGGGCTGGACACTTAATGAAATCCATATATAATATACACTCACCGGCCACTTCATTAGGTATACCTTGCTAGTACCGGGTTGGACCCTCTTTTGCCTTCACAACTGCCTTAATCCTTTGTGGCATAGATTCAACAAGGTTCTGGAAACATTCCTCAGAGAGTTTGGTCCATATTGACATGATAGCATCACACAGATGCTGCAAATTTGTTGGCTGCATCCATGATGTGAATCTCCCGTTCCACCACATCCCAAAGGTGCTCTATTGGACTGAGATCTGGTGACTGTGGAGGTCATTTGAGTCCAATGAACTCATTGTCATGTTCAAGAAACCAGTCTGAGATGATTCGTGCTTTATGACATGGTGCGTTATCCTGCTGGAAGTAACCATCAGAAGATGGGTACACTGTGGTCATAAAGGGATGGACATGGTCAGCAACAATACTCAGGTAGGCTGTGGCGTTGACACGATGCTCAACTGGTCCTAAGGGCCCCAAAGTGTGCCAAGAAAATATCCCCCACACCATTACACCACCACCACCAGCCTGAACCATTGATACAAGGCAGGATGGATCCATGATTTCATGTTGTTGATGCCAAATTCTGACCCTACCATCCGAATGTTGCAGCAGAAATCGAGACTCATCAGACCAGGCAACGTTTTTCCAATCTTCTATTGTCCAATTTTGGTGAGCCTGTGCAAATTGTCGCCTCAGCTTCCTGTTCTTAGCTGACAGGAGTGGTACCAGGTGTGGTCTTCTGCTGCTGTAGCCCATCCACCTCAAGGTTCGACGTGTTGTGCGTTCAGAGACGTTCTTCTGCATGCCTTGGTTGTAACGAGTGGTTATTTAAGTTACTGTTGCCTTTCTATCAGCTCGAACCAGTCTGCCCATTTTCCTCTGACCTCTGGCATCAACAAGGTATTTGCACCCACAGAACTGCCGCTCACTGGATATTTTCTCTTTTTCAGACCATTCTCTGTAAACCCTAGAGATGGTAGTGCGTGAAAATCCCAGTAGATCAGCAGTTTCTGAAATACTCAGACCAGCCCGTCTGGCACCAACAACCATGCCACGTTCAAAGTCACTTAAATCACCTTTCTTCCCCATTCTGATGCTCGGTTTGAACTGCAGCAGATCGTCTTGACCATGTCTACATGCCTAAATGCAATGAGTTGCTGCCATGTGATTGGCTGATTAGAAATTTGCTTTAAGGAGCAGTTGGACAGGTGTACCTAATAAAGTGGCCGGTGAGTGTAATTTGCTTTCACACAGATTGTTCAGACTGGACTAAACAAAGTGATGCCATTGCAAGGGACACATTCACACTGGACTGGACCAGCAGTGTGAATGCGTCATATGGTTGCCTGCAGTAAAGTAACTGCACCAAACCCCTGGATTTAAAATTAAAATGGGAAGAATCGGAGAGTGATTGGCATATAATGTGTGAAACGCAACACAGTACTACGTAACTCAAGACGCCTGGAGAGAATTTGACTCGAAAACCTTTTTTGTCTGACCTTTAATTGAAAGCAAACAGACAGGAATACAGCAACCCTGCCAGTGAATGTGTGGACACATAAATCCCAAAAGATACTCCTATTTTTTAGTCATGTGTCCAAGATTCAACTTCAATTGTTTTGGAAAGGCGTTCTTGAGCCCTGTGAATGCATCTTAGGTTGCAAGGCCCCCCGAGATGCTCACGTATGGTATCTGGGGTCAATTCCAGAAAAAATGTAAAAAAAGATTACTTGTATCTCTTTAAAATAAAGGTTGTTGTAAGCAAGATGTCTATAGCCAATAATTAGGCAAAAGCTGATGCTCCAAAACCAAAAATGCAATAAATGGAAATAATAGAAGAAATCTATGTTATGAAGAAAATCCCCTGCGAATCGAGGCGGGAGAATTTAAGCACAACTGGAGAACATGGTTACTCTTTAGGAACAAGGACAGGACCCACTGAGGTTTTCAAGAACTTCTGCCTCATTTTTGCCTTTGCTCTTTTTTTGTTCCTCTTTTTCATAAGTATTCATGAAATTGTCAACTCTTTTAGTAAATAAAATATAAGGAGTTTAAACAAAATGAAATCCACCTTGTTATCATCTTTTCTGGATCAATTAATTAGCATAAATCCCAATAAAAACGTGATTGCTTTAACCCCGACACCCTGTGCCATTTAGACTCTTTGACAAGCTTATTTTGAAGTACAACAAGTAGTAGTAGAAGAAGAAAGACAGGCTGGATGACAACACTCAATTACAAGAGATTTAATGAAGCCCCAACCACTTTCAAATCGCCTGTGCGGCAGCCCTTTGTGGGCTGCAGATGACAAACAGCATTTTGCCCAACTCTGGTGCATTTGCAGAAATGCAGAAATGCTTTAAAATGGTCATTCTGTCGGGTAGTTTAGTTGGTGGAGATCTGTGAAGCATGTTCAGACCTCTGAGGCCAGTTTGAGTACGACTGGACAGATCTGTGCTGGAATAATTCACCTCTTACCGGAGTTATCTAATGTCAGTAAATCATTGAGAAGTTTGATTTGGTAAAATGTAATTAAAATGACTCCATGCATTTCAAAAGTCAAGTTTTTAGCCCAACTATGATTGAAACTTGTTATTTTCCTTGAAAGCATCTTGTTCACAGTAAAAACACTTCTTTCTGTAATGAAACTGAACGACAGGGGCTGGGTCGGGGATAAAGGTCAGTCAGACTTTTTTCCTGTCCCAGTCAACACAGTGAAACCCTTACAAAGTGAGCAGCGGGAAAAGACAGAGCAGCAGATAAAGATGGAGTTAAATCTGGGCCATATGGGGGATTTCTAATGCCTGTTTTGAACTGAATTTCTCTTAAAAATGACCCGACAGAAGCAAAACGACCCAGTGGAAAGCTTCCTTTCTGTCCTCTCTCTCTGCCTGATCTTTAGATCATCATCTCTGCTGGTTTTCATCTTCAGTCTCTTTTCTTCATTACACTGACTAGTTTTTAATGTTGTGGGAAACTTTATTCTGTGAGGCTCGTTTTACTTTGATTCCTTTATTATTTTAACTGTAGTTATTCACTTTCACTTTAGTTAAGGCTTGTTAAACTAAATGTGATGCCACTCTCAAAATCCAACTTGTAAAAATGAAGTATTAAGTCATAAAAATAGTAGCCTGAGGAATTAAACAGCTCCTAAATCTGTAGGTGCAGCATCAGGTATTTCAGACAGCAGCTGGCTGAACCGGTTGGATTTGGGTTGGGTTTCATCTTTTAGGATCCTTCAGGCTCTTTGCAGACAGATCATAGTTATCTCTGATTACTGGTGTTTAGTAATCTTTTATTTACCTACTGCATAATCTGCATCTTTCCAGCCATGCACATCGGACCCTTTTCCGATCAGCAAATGCACCATACCCTGTAGCGCTGGCCGTAACACTCTTCGGTGTGGAAGTTATCTTTAAGTGCAGATTTCAGCTACCAGGAAGGGTGATGGAAAAGTTACTGCTCAGTCGTTTTGAGTTTTTAAACTCAACTTTTGCCAAGCAAGGTTAAAAACAGCTTAAAATGTAAAATCTACAAAATGGTATTAGCAGGTCAAAGCTGAAGATCATAAATAGGTCAAAAATCTCTGATTGGTCAATTTCTAGTTTGCTCATGTTAAGGTAGAGGGGTTCCTTTCCACTGTCACCTCGTGCTTTCTTTAAGGCAATCGTTTGTGCTTTATTTAAGGATTTCTACCATTTGACATAACATGAACGACTGAAGTTTAATGCACTGCATCATATTTGGGTCTGAACTGGACTGCATGTGTTTGGATCAAAATCTGCTGGATTGTATTGGAATGAATTAGAACCAAGTGGATTCTATATGAATCGGTTCTGTTTGTCTAGTGAAGTGCACTGAGTTGACATTTGCTGAGAATTCATGGCAAATAAATTAAATTAAACTACTTCCTGAGAATGTGTCTTCAACAATCGCTTTAATTGCGGCAGACTGAGCTATAACTGTGCCATGCTTCACCAAGTTCACCTTTAAATCACTGAAAAACAATACCTGAAACCAACTATATTTAGAGTCTGCTTTCCAAGCTTGTGGCTGTTCTTACTTGGGTTTGCGGCCCCTCTGCTTCGGCGTTGTGGGGACTGCAGTCTTGCTGTTGGCCTGGCCATGACTCTTTCCATGGATTTGGTCAGCCTGGGAGTTGTTTACTTGAGTGGAAAACAGGAAGAGGATTGGAAAATTCATTAGTCCAATCAAAACCCTTTTTTAAAAGGCATGGGGACACTGTAATAAGACTTTCTGACATTATTTAGGGGAGGAAACGCAGATCACAGAAGTTGATCTGAAGCATGTCGCTGTATTTGATGGAAATTATATCTGTCTACCAGTAAGAGCTGATATAAGATCAAATTCAAAACAACCTGCAACCACTGACATTAAATCTGATAATAAATGCTAGCATGTCTGCTTTTTGAAAGAGTGTCCCATTTCATTGTGAAATATTTTAACCACCATCTGTTGTGTCTCCAAACCAAGGGCACAGTTGTACAGGTAGAGAGATAAAAGAGGTAGAGAGGTAGGTGTAAACAGGAACTACACCTCTCTCAGTACAACCAACAAACATTAAAAGCTCTCCCCTGCAACGTCAATCAAACTTTAACTCCAGAACCAACCTAAATGCACTGAAAAACAAGCCAGTTGAGACGTTACTACGAACCTCGATTTGTCGGCACAGGAGGGAGGACTTTGACCTTTGGTTTACGTCCTCTTTTCCCAGGAACTTTGACGGGGACCTGAGCCGGTCCAGAGGCCGCTGCCGGGTCTGAATTTTTTCCGCCTGTCACATTCCTCAGATCCGTCCCACTCTCCTTCCTGCCTCCCTTTCCCTTTGCACGCCGTTCCTTCCTCTCTTTGCCTTCCTTGGGCTCTTTGCTCCTCCTCAGGGTGAGCACAGTGGTCTCCTTCTCCTCCTTTTGTTTCTTTGGTTTGCTGCTCTCCTTCTCCTCCTCTGCACCTACTTTCTCCCACAGCCTCTTATCCTTTTTCTTCCGTTTTTTCTTCACCCTGCCGCCGCCTCCTCCTTCATCCTCCTCGCTCAGGGAGGTGTGGGATCTCGGAGCTCCAGCAGAGTGCCTCGCAGTGTGCACGCCGACTGTGGCGCAGTGATTGGCCGTCGATGTGCTGCCCACAGGGGTGAGGATCCGAAGCTGGTCCTTGGAGCCAACCACCAGGTGTCCCCGTGGGATTGTGGGAACTGCGGTTTGTGCGTTGCTGCCTTGGTCTGAGGCAGAGGAGGCTGCAGCAGGGGAGGCTGGAGGTGGTGTGTGCTTCAGGAGGCCAGTGAACATCTGAAATCAGAGTAATTTACAAAGTCAATTCAATCGAATCATACAGATTCCAACTCAGGAACAAACACTCCAGTTGAGCCTAGTCATCAAACAATGCAATCAGATTCAGTTTATCATTCAAAATAGTTAAAAAGTTTTCCATCTAAGGAAGATTGCATCCAGTCAGTGACTTGCAGCATTCACTCCTCCTGGACGAGCATGTAGAGACAGCCTGATTCTGCTGGAGGTTTCTTCATTTGATTTAAAACATTTAATTTTATTCATCTATATCACTGACATTGCATTTCTTTCTGTTTTTGTTACCATTTGTTTCCTCCTTCATCCTGCTCGCTCAGGTTCTTCACCCTACCACCGCCTTTCACACCTTAGGGTGGAAGGCGGTGGTAGGGTGAAGAAACATTTTTCTGTGTCTTAGTTTCCTTTTTCAATATATTTAAAACTTTTTTTAAATTAAAACGCATTTGATTTTTTGTTTTTTCCTTTTTGCATTTTTCTTTTTTTAAATTGATCTACAGATTTTAGTTCTACGTCTTGTTTTAACAATTAACCATAGAACTGAGGCAAGATATCTTTGAAAATGTGTCATGGAAACAGAGATGTCTATACTATACTGATCCTTCATCGGAATTTTTTGTATTAATTTAAACCTATGAATGAGCTGCTGGACATTTTCTCCAAAAGGCTCATCAGTGAAGCCAGCTGCAGATTTCAGTCAAACTTCAAGGTGTGGATTTTGGAGAAGGGCCTTCTCTCTTGCTCCGCTCCCTCTCAGTCCATGTTAAACCCACTTTAATGTGGACAGAGATACTGGAGTTCCTGCAGTTTCCAGTTTATGATCAGCTTGAACTCTGTTGGTTCCTAGAGAAAATCCTGAACATGTGAGGGCTGCAGATTGAGTCAGATGGTTAACACTTGTATAAAATTGGATATTCGGTTTTCCTGGAGAGAGAACTAGTGCGACTTTGAAAATGGCAGCAGGTGCATATTATATAATCACAAATCATTGCAGTTGCCCTTTCCAAAGTGATCACACGGTAAAAAGATGACAAACATCTGGAGCTCAGGCAGAGATAAAGAGAAAGTTAACAGTGAGGCAGCTAAATGGATGATGTTGCTTTTTAAAATACTCATTCTCCGCCAAAACACGTATCCACAATCTTTTATTTAAGGACTATGGCTTTTTATAATTACTCTCACTATTCTATTTACTGCTTAAAACATGGACCAGGCAGGATTTTAGGTTGTTACTCGTAGCTCAGACTGTAGTTTTTCTGTTCACCGTTTCACCTGCTGCTGATGTTTAGGTTCCCTCTTGTCGATGCTGGTTTAAATAAACTAGACATGGGAAATTTAGAAGTACAAAGGTCTCCAAAGATTGTAAAGTTTGTTTCAAGACCGCAACAGTTTTCCTTGATAATGCTCTTGTAGTTTAATGTCCTTTTATTCAGATGCCAAACAATGGAGAAATACTAGTTTATTTCTGTTTTCATTACAAACAGTTCATGTTGTACATCGGTTTCTAATATTTCTGTGAAAATATCTTGATACAATGAAACCATGGCACTTATTGTACAGTAAGAATATCATATAGACGCCTAAAATTAGCTGGTTATAAAATAAGTGGCAGAGACAAATAAATCAGTTCAGGAAGATTTCTCAGAAGTTAAAATGAAAACTGAACATAATCAGACAGATACAGGGGTTGGACAATGAAACTGAAACACCTGGTTTTAGACCACAATAATTTATTAGTATGATGTAGGGCCTCCTTTTGCGGCCAATACAGCATCAATTCGTCCTGGGAATGACATATACAAGTCCTGTACAGTGGTCAGAGGGATTTTAAGCCATTCTTCTTGCAGGATAGTGGCCAGGTCACTACGTGATACTGGTGGAGGAAAACGTTTCCTGACTCGCTCCTCCAAAACACCCCAAAGTGGCTCAATAATATTTAGATCTGGTGACTGTGCAGGCCATGGGAGATGTTCAACTTCACTTTCATGTTCATCAAACCAATCTTTCACCAGTCTTGCTGTGTGTATTGGAACATTGTCATCCTGATACACGGCACCACCTTCAGGTTACAATGTTTGAACCATTGGATGCACATGGTCCTCAAGAATGGTTCGGTAGTCCTTGGCAGTGACGCGCCCATCTAGCACAAGTATTGGGCCAAGGGAATGCCATGATATGGCAGCCCAAACCATCACTGATCCACCCCCATGCTTCACTCTGGGTATGCAACAGTCTGGGTGGTACGCTTCTTTGGGGCTTTTCCACACCGTAACTCTCCCGGATGTGGGGAAAACAGTAAAGGTGGACTCATCAGAGAACAATACATGTTTCACATTGTCCACAGCCCAAGATTTGCGCTCCTTGCACCATTGAAACCGACATTTGGCATTGGCATCAGTGACCAAACGTTTGGCTATAGCAGCCCGTCCGTGTATATTGACCCTGTGGAGCTCCCGACGGACAGTTCTGGTGGAAACAGGAGAGTTGAGGTGCACATTTAATTCTGCCGTGATTTGGGCAGCCATGGTTTTATGTTTTTTGGATACAATCTGGGTTAGCACCCGAACATCCCTTTCAGATAGCTTCTTCTTGCGTCCACAGTTAATCCTGTTGGATGTGGTTCGTCCTTCTTGGTGGTATGCTGACATTACCATGGATACCGTGGCTCTTGATACATCACAAAGACTTGCTGTCTTGGTCACAGATGCGCCAGCAAGACGTGCACCAACAATTTGTCCTCTTTTGAACTCTGGTATGTCACCCATAATGTTGTGTGGCATTTCAATATTTTAGCAAAACTGTGCTCTTACCCTGCTAATTGAACCTTCACACTCTGCTCTTACTGATGCAATGTGCAATCAATGAAGACTGGCTACCAGGCTGGTCCGATTTAGCCATGAAACCTCCCACACTAAAATGACAGGTGTTTCAGTTTCATTGTCCAACCCCTGTATATTGCTGCTGCATTTTTTGGTTTATTAAAAACTGTATAAAGCGATAACATGCTTATAAAGAGCTCAATTTACTACGACCAAATAGTCAAATCTTTTACAGAATAACTGATATTTGTGAAATAAAAATTAAAATCCAATATGTAGCGTATCCCAAACTATCTCTGACTATGTATGAAAATATTTTCTTATTTGTTATAAAATTGGTCGACGAAGCCCAGAGATCTAGTCCCATTTTGGTTTTTTAAAATATATTTTTTTAAATTGTTTTATGACCCTCCTCTAGAGCACATTTTTGCCTTAATTTTAGCTTACAATTGTGTCAGTTCCCTAAAACATTAATCATCAGTAACTGTTGAGGGTCAGGATTACACAGAAACGCAAATACATTTATTTACCTAAATAAAAAGTGGGATGTAGAAGAAAAAAACTCTGAAATAAAACCAGAAAAAAATAAGGATTGAAACAAAAAAAGAAAAAATAAAAAAAAATAATTTCAAAAAGTGCAGTAACTAAAAATAAATTTTTTGAAAAAATTTTTTTTTTGAAAAAAAGTTCATGTAAATTTTTTATGAAATGAAAAGAGTTTTGTAAATTTTGTAAAAAATTTTGAAAATTAAAAATTTTTTGGAAAATGAAAGATTAATTTTTTTTTTTTAAATGTATGCTGATCAAAAAATTTAGGAAAATGATTTTGAGATTTAACCTTTTAAACAAAGTTATTGGTTGCAAATTTTTTTAGTAAAATTTTATGATCATGTTCAAATTGCAAAAAAAATTTTTTACTTTATAATGAAAATTTTCAAAAAAATTTTAATATATTTCAAAATTAAGAATATTTTTTTTTTTGGAAAATTTTTTTTGACATGTTTGTAAAAATTTTAAGCATTTTTGAAATTTGAATTTTTTTAAAAAAAAAATTCAATGCTGGAATAAAATTTGCAAAATTTAAAACTTGCATTTTTTTCAGTCAATTTTTGGTTTTTTTTTGATAAAAAAAAAAAAAAAAGTAAATTGTATTTTAAGTCAGGCTTTTTTTTTTTTTTTTGTTTGAAAAAAGTCAGAGATGACTTGAAATTAACATTAATTTTATAGGAGGTATTTTAATCAAAAGAACTTAGGAATGTAAAATGCAATGACTGTTCATGATGTTTGTTCACATGAAATTGCACATTATTTTTTTTCAAATGCAACATAAAAAAAAATTCAATGAAATTTTTTTTGAAAACTGCTGAATTTATTTTAATTTTTTTTTTATCATTCATAGCATTTTGAGATTTAATCAAAAAAAATTTGTTCAAATTAATTATTTATTGGTAAGTGATTAAGCTGTTTTAAAAATTTTATTTTAAAACATTTTATATTTACTGGTTTGATTTTTTTTTTTAAATTCCTTAATGAGTTAAATTTTTTTTCAAAAACAATTAAGAAATCAGTTTCTAAAAATTTTTTTTTTTTTTTAATATGCATGGAATAGTTTAAGTTTTACTGGGTAAGTTTTGTTTAACTTTTTAAATGGGTGTTTTAGCATTTACAAAACAAAAAAATTTAGAATGAGTTTTAATTTAGTGCAATTCAAATTGCATTTTTTCAATCATTGATTTTTGGGTTTTTTGTTAATTTTTTTTCAAAGTTAAGTTTTTTGATTCATTGTTGACTGTTTACAAAAGTTTTAAGAATTTTTTCAGAAAAAAGTTGATTTGATCTGAAGGACATTTTTGACTTTTAGTCAAAAAAAATGAAATTATTTTTGAATTAAAAAGGAAATTAACTGAAAATTTTTCAAAAAATGCACAAAAAAAATTTGAAATTATTGTGAGGACAATGAAATGTTGAAAAAGCAACATCATTTGTTAGTTTAAATTGAATGCCAGGATGCTGCAGCTAAAAAAAACAAAAGATTAAAAAAAGAAATGACAAAAACTGAAAATTTGATTAGAGTTTAAAAGTTTAAAAAAATTTGGAACATGAGTAAAAAATTTTAGTTAGTGATTGAATTTTTTTTTTTTGAAAAAAAAAATTTGTTAAGCTTTTTAAGTTTTAAATTAGTTTGGTCAATGTGTTTTTTTTTTCACTGTAAAGTAAATCATTTTTTTTTATTGTTGCCTGTTTTTTTGAAAATTTTTTATTGAAAATTTTTATGAAAGTTTGCATTGATAGAGTAGCTCATAGTTAAAATCAAATTGTTTTAAATAAAAAAAAAATGCTAATTTTTATCAAAAATTTATTTTAATTGAAATGGCATTTAATGATATAGGAAAAATTTTTGCTTGTTAATGCAGGTTGATTGATGAAAAAAAAGCAGAAAATCAAAATTGAAAATTTCTATTTTTTTTGTTTAATTTTTAAAAAAAAACATGTAAGTTTAAATTTTTTTAATGAAATTTTTAGATTTTGATAAAATGAATTAAAAATGATCAAAAAACTGCAGTTTTTTTAAAAAAAAATTTTCAAAACATGTTTAAATGGTTTCAAAATCTAAAAATTTAAACTTTGAAAGAAAAAGGATTTTAAATTTACAAAAAATTTTGTCAATGCAAAATGTAACTTTATGAGGAACAGGATCTCCTCTTGAACCAGACCGGAGTCCAGGACACCCCCGCCAATCCAGCTGGCAGCAAAATCCACCTGCATACACACACGTCTACAGTCAGGCCTTAGCGGTGGACCTAAACAGCTGTAGATCACCACAACTGTTGGCCACTTCTCACCTGAAGCATCCCTTTACCTTCAACCTCGATTTTGCCCTTTGATGTGATGTGCAGTTTTTGCATTGTAGCATTACACCTACAAGAAAACACAACAGTAATGAGAAGGTAATGAGATGTTTCATTCAGATGTTTGGACAGAACACTGTGGGTCAACCTAAGCTAAAAATCCTTCAGCTATAAGCTGCTTCTGCCTTTTGAACTGGATGCAAAGACTGCATTCCATGTTTCTAAAGTATAACAATAAAAAGAACATAATGGCTACCTTTAGGTCTTTCCTTCCTCTTGTCACTTCCACAATCATTATTCATAAAAGTGGAGCCATGTTTATGTATTTATGTATGCTTTCTCAATTAAATAATATACATGTACACTTACTTACGGTTGAATTGTGTTTAAATTCACTCTGAATAATAACATTTAGCATTTTGGTCCATAGGTCTCCATTAGTGCTAGCAAAGCAGTTATTTCTGGTTACATAAACTAAAAATGTCTGAAACAAACCCAAATAAGGACCTACACTGCAAACCAAAAAACTTTAATTCAATTCAGTTTATTTATATAGCGCCAATTCACAACACATGTCGTCTCAAGGCACTTCACAAAAGTCAGGTACATACATTCCAATTAATCTTAATCATTGAACAGTGCAGTCAGAATCTATTATTTATTCAAATTGGATAAAAAGTTTTTCTGTCTAAGGAAACCCAGCAGATTGCATCCAGTCAGTGACTTGCAGCATTCACTCCTCCCGGATGAACATGTAGAGACAGTGGACAGTCACTGGCGTTGACTTTGCAGCAATCCCTCATACTGAGCATGCATGTAGCGACAGTGGAGAGGAAAAACTCCCTTTTAACAGGAAGAAACCTCCAGCAGAACCAGGCTCAGTGTGAGCGGCCATCTGCCACGACCGACTGGGGGTTAGAGAGAACAGAGCAGAGACACAAAGAGAACAAAGAAGCACTGATCCAGGAGTCCTTTCTATGGGAAGGAAAAGTAAATGTTAATGGATGTAGCTCCTTTAGTCGTTTCACCTAGAAAGAAGGAACAGATAAACTCTGAGCCAGTTTTCAAGTTTAGAGTCTGAAGAGAGCACAGGGAGTTAGTCACAGTAAAAGCTCAGTCAGTAGCTATGTCTAGGAGAGAGAAAGGGTTAAACACTGAAAGACAGGGCCATGTGGATCATCGGTAGAGGGTGAGCATTAAGTTGTTGACAGCAGAAGCTTGGACGATGCCCCTCTCCAGAAAAACTTTACCTGTCACTTGTTGTTGTTAGTCACACTGTTATTTTAGTTTTCTCATTATTTTTACAGTCATGTGCAGAAGGATCTGATATATATATAAATTAATTGCAAAGAGCTTATTAGCTCAAAAGGTTTATGATAAAACAAACATTTTTTCCTTTGCTTCTGCTCAGATTCAAAATGATCAGCTGACCTCATGTCAGTTTAGTCGTGTCATCAGAACTGGTGAAGCTCTGAAAGAGTCCGGGGGAAACCCTTCTCAGTTTAATCAGCAAACTAAATGCTATAGCAGAGGTTGAAACCATCGTCGACTTATATTAGCGATAGTTAACGGTGCAGCCATCAACACTTTACAGTAGGGACCTCCTGCTAAGATTATTGCAGCTGAAAGCGTAGGAGGCTATGGGGCAGCCAAGAGTCAACGAAGCACCAAGACTATCTCTTACTGAGCAGTGCTCTCCAAAGTCATATTGCCACCAGTGCAGAGCCTGCTCACCACTGGCAGCAGTGAGCGTGTCTGTATGAACAATGAAGTTAACAGCCTAGAAGCACAGCATTGAAGCCACTTCTGTCCAGGAAAAACATCAATCAAGAACACTGAATTTCAGCAGGAAGTACAAGGATGGACAGCAGCAGACAAAGCTAGTTATGTGATGAATCCTCCTGATTGTTTTGGGACATCTGGAAAATGGTGTTCCTCGAGAAGAATAGGTGAGAGTGACCACGAGTTACCATGGGGTGCCAATAGAGAAGCAACCTACATAATTCATGTGTGGTGGTGCTTCCCATCCAAAGAGGTCTTCCTCACAGTTCTAATAAATACGTGGATGATCTGTGTTTTTTTCATCACAATGTCACAATAGAAATGGTGTAAAGCTCACCAGAGGTCAATTCAATGGAGAACCTTTGGAATGTTCTCCTAACCCAACAAATGTCCTCGGAAGATATTTTACAAGAAAAACAGCAGTTAAAGTATGATCAACCAAAGACACTAATTTAACAACAATGGGTCACCATTAGTCAGCTGATTTCCAGATGTTATGAAGAAGGATCAAAGCTAAACATGGACTCTCATAAACTGCACGTTTTCTTTATAAAAGCCTCTGAATCTACCTACTGTATCAGTAGTTGCTAAATACAGTAATGAAGTGTCTAATTGATTCGTGTGTGATTGCATGTTAGTGGTTTTTATCATAAGACTATTAAATATTTTTTTAAATCAGGCATTACTTTTCCCATTTAGGTACATCTGCGTGAGTGAGGCAACGCCTCTCAAACGTCACCAGTCCCTCTGGTTTAGATTCTGCAGAGAAATAAACAGACAGTTACAAACCTCCTGTGACGTAGCTCACAGACACAAAGACGTGAGGCGGGGCTTGCACTCACTCTCACCTGTCACCACATTGAAGTACTGCATGATGGCCTGGAGCTTCTGGGTCTTCCGCTTAGACTGGTTTCCAAACAATCTGTGTGCAGAATCGAAATAAAAAATCAGCACATGGGATGTTAAACAAGACGAAGATAACAAGTGACCCTGTGTTTGGTGACCTGGTGAAGTTTATGGACGGGTAGTTGTGGTATTCTGCATCGGGTCTGGTGGTGTTGCGGTGAGGGAAGGTGCAGTAGAAAGCGTTGGCGAGCAGACATGAGATCTGAGCCTGTGATAAAGTGATGGAGGCAGGTTCCTGGTGCTGAAGCAGCGGGATGGCCTGAACCCATAGATACACATCATCACACTTAGGGCGATTATACAATGACATTTAACATGCAATGAACCTGGCTTTTGTAAACACAACACCTTCTGACATGTTTTTTTTCCTCTACAGGCAGCTTGGGCAAACACCATCAGTGGGAATGGCTACCTACAGTGTTGGAGCAGATTTTATCTAAAAAATGCAGATGAATGGGATATTCCTGCTTGTAAAATTGCTCATTAGTTTTAATGTCTCCTGTCTGTCTTATGTTCAAGCAGAAATACAGATAATATGGTATAAAACTCTGCTCCTTCTTTTATTTACCTTTATTAAAATTGCACTTTGTTCAACAATGATATGCTATCAACAATGATAGCATAAAATGTTCCCAGAATTTTTTTAATAACAATAAGTTTGGCTCTTGCCAGATTCCCTTTATTTTTTTCTCAGAAGAGCCAAAAGGCTTCTTAGAGAAATTTCTGATACACCGCCTGAACTGTGAAGGGACAAAATTAATCATTTACTTAATGAACTTACAGGCTTGCTTTCACCCTCTTATTTGAGACAAAGATTGTTTAAAGAACAAGTCCAATTCAAATCTGAAGTTTTTGCTTTTGTGACTTAAATCTAAGCTTTAGACTTGAGTCCCTGTCTCTGCCATATGCATGTTTTTATCTTTGCTAATGAATCATTTAACGTTGCTTCCAGATGGTACCTTCTTTACTTGTTCAGGCAGCTTCAAGGCCAACGCAGCAATCTTCGGAAACAGTGTTTCAAAGTGCATTTTTAAAGGAGGCTGGAAAGAAAACATGAAACATTTCTCATCACCAGTGGGTTGAAATAGTCACAATACTCATCGAGTCACTTTAAGAGATGACCACTGACCTTCCCCAACATTGCTAGTGCATCAAACGACCACTTTCCTTTATAGCAGGGGTTGTATTTGAGGATAGATTCCTGATGGAAGAACATTAACCTGAAGCATGAGTTGAGTTGAACATCTTAGATTTCTCTGTGCAAGACTTCAAACCTACCTTCACCTCCTCGACCGTCGCTGCTTTCTTACTGGCCAGAGCACTCAGCTTGTTGGAGATCAGCGTCCACCTCGACACTTGGCCTGGTCCAGTCTGCAACATTATTTACTTTTTAATATATTTTTTAGCATATTAATGTCTGCTTTGTTTGACCAAAATCTGTTGATTTTGAGGACAAATTGTCCTCATGCTTTTAAGTCAGATAGCAGAATTAATGGGGTTAATACAACAGTTCAATTTACAGAAATCCCCAATAAGAAAGTACATTTCTTATTGGGGATTTAAGCTAACATTCAAGCCAATTTCTGCAACTTTAAACTACTCCAAGTCAGAACGTTCACCGTATCTGACTAACCGTGGCAACTAAAGTTAGTGAACTGGTTGTTTTGTGAATGACAATGTGAGTGAATGTAAGAGAAAGCTAAGAAGTACTAAATGTGAATCATACCCTTTGAGTTATATGTAAAGACATAAACATGAAAGTGTTAAACATTAAAGTTAACCTTACAAGAGGACCCCCTCTGTTTATTCCTAGGAACTGCTAGAGGATTGTTAACTATCTGTTTTGGTCCAGACGTTAGAATGGAAAAACTCTTGAGGTTTAACCAAGATCGGTAAAGAAAGAAAAGTCTGATTGTTTAAAGAGACTTTTCACTACAGTTGTGCCATTTGGGTCTATTCATTTTGAAGGTTTCAACAGCAACAAGACAAAATAAAATAGTTGCTGTACCACTTACTGCTTTCTATCCAATTCATGCAGATTCTGGAATCTTTGGTTTTGCCATTTACGTGCTTTAACATCCCTTCATGTTGTAATTTGTGTTCTTCATAATTTCTTTACCTTTATTTTCACCAGACCCACTTCAATATCTGGTTTCGGTGACCAGCTTGATGGTGAACACGGCATCTTGACATATTTGTGATGCCACATGTCCCTCCCTTCCTGAGGACGAATATCGCCACAGCGAAAAGCATTCACCTGAAAAACAAACAGGAGAGAAAACAAATCAAGCAAACTTTATTTATTTATTAAAAAAACAGTGGACCTAACCAAAGTGATGAACTCATATACAAAAGCATTTAAACACAGATACAAGTAGAGGTCTGGGTCCAATAAACACAGTCAATGATTGGTCAAATAATAATTAGCTAAAATAATCCGAATGTGAGTCAGCCTGCCATCAGTTCAAGACTTCAACATATGATGGCAGCAACGTTATCATTGGATCCCTGCTGTATAGTCTGGTTGGCACTTAGGTAACTCCCATAATAGCGATACATAGGGAGGGAGGTAGGAAGGAAGGAAGGAAGGAGGAGGTAGGAAACAAAGAAGAACGAAAGACAGGAAGGACGGAAATAAATGGCAGTAGGAAACAAGGAAAAAGAGAAGGAAGGGCATAGAAAATACGTAAGGACACAAGGAAAGGCAAATATTTCTCCATATGTTTATGTTCTTTTTACATATTTATGCAGACCTGGAAATTTCAGACTTTTCCAGACTGCGTAGGAACCCTGGAAAGTGTTATTTTCCTAAAGCTGTGGATCTTTCTATGACACCAAAATGCAAAACAGATATGCAATAATCTAGTAAAGATATTAAACATGGATCTGCTGCATTGTGACACGATCTGTTTTGTATGGGTTTGGTTTGCTGCCTTTCTCTAACAAGTAGGAACAATTAGAGTTTCTTCATTTAAAGTCGTGACTTATAGGAAAATAATATATCAAAATTCTAAGTTATTTTTTTCCTCCAAATCTTTTTACTGAAAAAAAACTTGTTTTTTGTAATACAAATACACAAAATTAAAATCCGACCTCAGATATGAGAAATAGAATAGAAACAAAATAAAAGCAACACATCAGGGACAGTAATGAGACATAAAATGACCTCCTAACAATCTACTACTAGATATAGTTTCACGTCACGTCACGTCACATCACATCACATCAAGTCATGACTTTAAATGAAGAAACCCTACTTGTTCCTTGTTCAGAACATTGCTTAGTTTTTGCAGCACAGGCTCCAGAGAGAAGGCGGAAACAACTTACATCTATGAGGACGACGTGAGACTTTGTGAAGCTCAGTTTTCCCAGCTTGAGGTCACACTGTGGAAGTTTCTTCAGGTCCTCCAGCTGACAGCATGACGAGCCGACTTCACTGCTCTGCGACCTCCTCACCTTGCATTCGCTTGACTTACCTGCTTTCTCAAGATGGCTATTTCCAGACGTGGATAGTTCAGAAGACCTGGTCTCCTCTGAGCTGTCCTTCCTGTTCTCTTGCATTTTAGGTTTGGTCTCCCTGTTTTCAGGTTTATCAGGTTGGAGCACTGTTGACATCTGACAGCTGTCATTTCGCTTATTTTCCCCGGACATATCTGCAGGAAATAAAACAAGGTGATCACGATGGCTGTCAGTGTGAGTTTTATGTTGCTTCTTATTTCAGAGGTTGTCACTCTGAGTACACATAGGAATAGGGGTGCACCGATTGCAGTTTTCTGCCGATCATCGATCTTTAAAAACCCTGACCTGCCGAATCCAATTTTGGCAGACACCAATTGTTTTAATAACTGACACTGTCAGGTGTTATGAGGTCACAATACAGTTTTAATGTTTCATTATTTTATTGAAAAACATTGAACAATACCCATTAAATAATATAAGCTTGTTTTAACTGCACGAGGTGGTGCTCCCAAATATAAATGAAACGTCTAGAGCATTGCAGTTCCTTTAGTCTTTCATTTTTCACATTTTAAAATTTTTCACATTTTTCACATTTTAAAAACATCAGTTTCACATGAAAGTATCGGCTGATCACAGATCACCCAAAATGAGGAAAATCAGGGCTGATCGACTGGCCATCAATCGGTGCACTCCTAGTTTTCATGTTTCAACTCCGCTAATCTCAATGAAGTTTTGATTCCAGCTTGGATAGTCAGGTACTTCACACAAACCAAAATCCAACATGGCTGCCACATGCATTAATCATACTGATAGCAGCAGCAATGAGCTGTTTATTAGAACTTCTAAAAGTTAGTTTCTTATTAAATCTCAGCACATATAATGCCCGTTAGCATATGTTATGCCACAGAGTTTCAGTGCATAAAATGCAAAGATCTACTCCGCAAAAAACCCTGAGCATATTTACGTTCAGTTCTACGTCATTCCTTGATCTGAGGTATGAATTTGGTTCCGAGACAATCATTATCAGTCTGTCACGTTTCACTGATCTTGTTTGTAACAAAGCTAAAACTCCTCTAGTTTTTCCTTTTTGGTTTTGAACTAAATTACATGTTTTTAAGCACCAGTTCCACTATTTTGACTGTTCTTGGAAGAATTTGCTCGTATTTGTTTCTAAATGGACTCACATGTTGGTACAGTTATAAGTCACTTAAAATATGTTTCCTTCATTTTATACCATTTGTTTTCATTGGATGTACATGATTTTGGCATGTCCCTCACAGTGCTCTGCTGACTACAGTATGTGTAATAAGTGCTTAAATGACACTAAATCAAACATTTACATGGCTTTATTGTCCACAAAATCACATTTGATAGAAATTGTCATTTTGATTATGCATACACTATTTCCATAACTATGTTAAACATTTTAAATGTGCCACTGAAATTGTTGTTGTCATAGCTTTATAAAACCCAACTCGTCTGCTGACAGTATTTTTATGCGGCAGACGTTTCTTAAGTACTAGGCTAATACTAGCCTGATTGTTTTATTAACATACTTGCAACATATGTCAATGTGGTTCCAGTTAATCGTGTGCGGAAAAATGTGTCAAAAATGTTGATTTCCTAGTTTACACATTTAGCACTTTGCAATGAACTATGTAAAATTTAATAGCTAGCATTTCAGCTGCTATCTGTTCAGTTCTCCCTCCACAGACAGTTATTTGAGCACAGCACTGAGAGCAGGTCACAATACACAAAAGGAAGGTGCACCACTCAATGCAGTCTTACTTGCACAGCGAACAACACTGTAAAGGGAAAAACATTTGAGTTGTTAAAAACACCTAGATCTGTTGAATCAACATTATACACAGCTGGAAAAAATAAAGGAGCTCTTTGAAAACACATGTTGGGACCATGGATTTCAACATTAAAACTCTGGTATACACTTTTCTGGAGTTGTCAAAATAAGTTGCATTTAACAGACTTTCATCACAACTTCAGAAGGGGAAAAGGGGGGTAACAGCAGACTTCCCATGATGCCACTGCTACTGCTACTGGCAAAAAGACTTAACTCTTCAAACTGGATCCAAGCGCCTCATATGATCACCGATCATATGCAAAAGTTGATTATGGAATGAATTGCTGTTTGTGTATCCGGTATTCATTCACGAACGGGGAATTGGTCATGATTTTCAATCATCTTTAATCAACTTGTTTATATTGTACATAGCCCATTAGTCTGCCTTATTCTTTAATTCTGCTTGGTAGTTTAGTTGGATTGTTTTAGCATAGCAAAGAATTTGTTGATTGAAATATGTTTGACTTTGAGTTGACTTATTTTTGTTAATAAATTCTTGTATTTTAAGAAATTGTGTGAATTCATTCCATGTGTGTGCAGAGTTTATGCTGTTCAATAATGTCAGAGCTTGGCTCACACCTTTCAACTTTGTCCTAATACCATCGCCTTACTGGGCTGGTATTCACAGGACAACCCTTAACAGACCGAAATATTATTTGATAAAATATTAATATTAAATAATATTGTCAGATTAATAATCACAACATTGGCGTCCCTGGGTGGGCATTATCATGAGCAGCTTGCACTGTACATAAATGTGAATGAATAAACCACAACTGCACATTATTGATGTACCAAGGGATTAGCTTAAAACCAGCTGCCACTGGTCACAATAGGACTCAAAACATCAGTTCTAACATCAGATGTCACAGATTACATGTAAGAGAACATTATAACTCGTGACATTACAGGAGTTCACAATTTTAGACTTTCGTCAAATTAATAACTCCAATATCTCCGTGCTAGTAACAATCAACTCTGCTACATAGGCAAATTTGAGATGTTCTGACTCAGTCTGGTTTCTTCTGTGTAAGCAATAACATGAGACTTGGTTTAACTTCAGTTAACCTCACTGTCCAGACAGTTGCTGTACATCTGTATCCAGAGGTTGTGTTTTGTGTAAGACCACAATCTGAAACTTAATTAACTTTGCAGTTAATTTTAGTATCTGACCTAATTTTGACGCATGTATCCATTCAGTAACTTTATAGTTTGTTTTATGTTTTGAAAGAAAGGATTTATTGCCAGATTAAATCCCAAATTTAATCTAATCCACCCTGCCATAAAGGGGGGGTGAACCAAAATCCAAATTGCAATTATTACCCTTAGGAGGTGTAGCAATTTTCTGTTTCCTTTGCATTTTTAAACAAAATTCCCTTAAAGGTTAAGAGTAGTGTCTAATCACTAGTTCCTCCCAAGAAAGGTGAAAAATTAATGCTAAAATCACAAATATCCTTAGAGAAAGGAGTAGCATTGTAACAGAGCATAGTGTTGTAACAAGTCACAGGTTGAATGATCAACTTCTGTGCCCATTTTACACTACAAATGTTTGCAATATATGTATAGTCAAAAATACATATTTAGCTGGACATACATTTGTTGGATGTGTTGCTTTTAGCTATTTCTCATAACTTTGTTGTTGTTTTGTAGTGTCTGCCAGAATGATGGAATCTAACTCCATTATGAATTCAGCAGACGTGCAGATGGAGAAGGTTGTTGTTGCTGATCTCATCCGTTTGTCTCCAGATGAGCGGGATGCTTTAAATCAGTTTGACCTTGCTGCATGTGATGAGAGGATTCAGGAGTTGGTAAACTTCATTAAGTGTCTGACTAGAGATGCTCTGATTTCTGATGTTCTTTGTCAGCTTACCTTGTTGTATCAGCAGAAATCACAACTGGAAGCTAAAAGATATCTTCAGTTACAGACTGACCACCAGATGACCCTTGAAATAGATAATGCTGTGAAGCTTGAGCTCTCAAAAGCTGAGGATGGAGAAAGCTGAAGCAAAGTTAGAGGACCTGAAGGCAGATGAGCTCAAGAAAGCTTCATCCCAAAAGGGGGGGCGGACCCCCACCTTCCAGGTACCTAATTTCCATTTTCACTCACAGCAGCCACAGCAGGGGGCAGACTCAGACAGCAGCCATCCAGCACCTACAAAGTCTCCCCTTCCTAAATTTAGTCCAAGTGTTCAACTTACTTCCACAGACCTTAACAGAAGTGTTGGAAGTCAGATGGTCTCCAGTGTTGTCCTGCCAAATCCCATTGCAGTGAACAACCACCAAGATGACCGAGTGCCAGACTCAGCGTGCACAAGTGGTACAATTAGGTGGAAGGAGCACCCTTCCGGCCTGATCGGCACCCCTCTCCCTTCTGACTCTGTGTCGACCCCTAGGAGCCAGGAGAGACGCACATGGCTCTCAGGTGACTCAATCCAACCTGACCCACCACCACTTGCACGGGTCCATTCATTAGAAAGCTCTCATTTAAATCATGAGAAAACTTGTTTCCTTCCCCAGAGGTTAGATCATGATCTTCCACCATTTCATGAACTTAACCAGCGTGACTTCTCAGATGGACGTGGTCCACCTTGGGAGCATGGTGTACGTTTCAAACAGCTTGAATCCTTTGCTAAGGACATAGAAGTTTTTGATCCAGGTAGCCAGGAGTCAAATATTGATGCTTACCTGTGTGAGGTTGAACATTGTCTTCTTGACTTGCGTTTTCCTTCTGATCGTGAGAAGCTGAGGCTTATTTGGAAAACAACAGCTAAGAGTGTTCATGTGTTCATAAAAACTCTTCCTCCCAAAATTAGTGACAGTTATCCAGCTCTCTGCCAGGCTCTTAGAGAAGAGTACCATGTTTACAGAGATGAAGCCGCTGCCACTATTGATGCTTTGACAGTTTTCCAAAAACAGGATGAACCTCCCAGAGAATATTTCCACCGTTTGAAGACAGCTTATTTTCAGGGATGTTATGCTCCAGGTCTTGAAGAAGACCACACTTTTAAGTCCTTGTTCCTTCACAACCTCCACGTTAGCGTGCAGTATGAAGTGACCATGCATTGCATAACAGAGAATCTCTCCATGCAGGAGACTCGTAGATATGCTCAGCTTGTGTGGGAAACACGTGTCAGTTCAGACAGAGCAGGAAAAGGCAAAGTTAGGGTGTTAAACATTCAAACTGAGAACAGGCCTAATAAGAAGCGCAAAGTAAGTCTCCAAGTGATGCAACAGAACCAGGGGGGTGGTCATTGGCGCCAGCCAAAACCCAGGCCACCAGTTAAAAGACAAACACCTTTTCACAGTGGAACATCGAACTGTAAAGTTGGTGGTAAAGAGTGGAGCCACTCCAAAGATGTCATCACAAAGGCGGAGTTGAGATGATCTGCAGGTGTATTAAAACTGAGGTAACGGCGTCCAGAATCAACCCTGTAAAATCTATCAAACAAGGTATGAAGATGGTAAATAATTTCCAACACCCTATATTCTGTTTTAATCTTTTTCTTTCTTATGGTTTTGAACTTGAGAAATTATTAAGGTTTAAAAGCAGTAGTACGATGGTGTGAAAATTATCACATGACTTTTGTTTTGTTTTGTTTTTCTTTAAAACATTTTATTAGTGTTAGTCTCTGCCCAAGCCTGCCTCACTCCTGTCCAAACACTAACCTCTGAACCAAAAATTAACTGTTGAACTCTGCCTACCTACAGGACCCCAGTGACTCTTTTCTCATGGCTGAGGATGGATTGTTAGCCCCAAAGACTGTGGACTTCATCCAACTAAAAGGGGGGATGTTGGGACCATGGATTTCAACATTAAAACTCCGGTATACACTTTTCTGGAGTTGTCAAAAAAAATTGCATTTAACAGACTTTCATCACAACTTCAGAAGGGGAAAAGGGGGGTAACAGCAGACTTTCCATGATGCCACTGGCTGTATAAAAACACCCCCTTTCCAATGGCCCGATCTCTCCAAGCCGGTTGACCATCGGAGCAGGAGCAGACACAGCGCGCTGAAGTCTTTTGCTGGCAAAAAGACTTAACTCTTCAAACTGGATCCAAGAGTCTCATATGATCACCGATCATATGCAAAAGTTGAGTATTGAATGAATTGCTGTTTGTGTATCCGGTATTCATTCACGAACGGGGAATTAAGGCACCGGCATTGTTGACTTTCTCTCCGAGCCCTGCAGACGCACACGGTGTTCGAGAAAAGTCCCCAGCAGAGACGCGGTCTCTACAACCCGAGTGAAGCGGTCTTCCTTGCCTGAGAGAAGGACGACGCCGCATCACCGGTAACGTGCAGTTTTGTCCGGCCGACAGAACGGCCCCCACCCACAGCTTCGTTAGGTTAGCCGGGCTAACCGCTTGTTGACTGTGGACGTTTCTTCAAACTTCGCCGCCCCGGACATCTTTTCCTCAACATGGTCAGAGGTTAGGTTTGGGCAGAATAACAGTTAGGATGAAATTATCTAAACGTTTTGATTATATGAAGTTTGGTTTTGTTGTGTGAAACTGCTATGTTAGTGCTAGCAGGCTATCTGCAGCAAACGTGATCAGCTTTGTGTTCTGTGTTTATGGGTTTATAAAGTTAAGACAAACTTTATTTAAAAGGGTGATTTTAAACACAGAAGGTTGCTCATAACGCGCCGTCCGCACTTATGCATTTTAACCCTTTTGTTGACCCTGGTATTTTAAAGGTATGTGTTGCTAAGCTAAGCTATCGGCCTCCTTTGTTAGCTTAACTGCTAACAGCTTTAGAACACGTGTTCGCTACAGAATATTTAACAGGAAGGTTTAGTTTTCAAGTTAGTGAATAATAATCTCTAAACATTATTTTACTAAATCTGATAACTAAGTAAACACCATTAAGCCCCATTTCTCCAGAAAGATATGGCTCTTTTCCAAATATTCCCTTAATAATATTTCTTCAAATATTATTTTAATAAATAAAGGCAACTAATTAGACACCATTGAGAAATTATTCATCCAGAAGGTTGGTTTTATTCAGCAGATCATTCTTGAAAACATTATTTTATTAAAATAATATTTTATCTGATCTTGCAGTATGAATGGTTGTCTAAACGTTTGCTAAATATTGTCTAAGTTGGTTCCAAGACTAACTTAACTTCACTTCCAGAGTCTTCAAGATAATCCTTGGTTCTCAAACATAAATAACATTGCATGGTAATGTTGCATCACTCTTCTGGTCATGGTTTTCAACCATCTTTAATCAACTTGTTTATATTGTACATAGCCCATTAGTCTTCCTTATTCTTTCATTTTGCTTGGTAGTTTAGTTGGGTTGTTTTAGCATAGTAAAGAGTTTGTTGATTGAAATATGTTTGACTTTGAGTTGACTTATTTTTGTTAATAAATTCTTGTATTTTAAGAAATTGTGTGAATTCATTCCGTGTGTGTGCAGAGTTTATGCTGTTCAATAATGTCAGAGCTTGGCTCACACCTTTCAACTTTGTCCTAATACCATCGCCTTACTGGGCTGGTATTCACAAGACAACCCTTAACAGACCGAAATATTATTTGATAAAATATTAATATTAAATAATATTGTCAGATTAATAATCACAACACACATCTGATCTCAGTTGAAAAACAAAATTATGCTGGATATCCATACTGATATGGAATAGGTAATGTGTTGGGAACAAAGGGATGCCACATCATTTGATGAAAATTAAAATTATCAACCCACAGGGGGCTAAATCTGAAGTCATCGTGAAATTTAAACTGAGAAACTGATCCTGCAGGTTAGTCCAAATTGCTGAAATGTCACTGCAGCAACTCAAAATGTTCCTCAGTAGTTTGTATGGCCCCCACGTGCTTGTCTGCATGTCTGACAACGTCGGGGCATCCACCTTATGATATAACAGATGGTGTCCTGGAGCATCTCTTCCCAGATCCTGACCAGAGCATCACTGAGCTCCTGGACAGCCTGAGGTGCAACATGGTGCCGTCAGATGGACCTAAACATGATGTCCCAGAGATGTTCTATTCAATTTAGGTCAGGGGAGCGTGGATGCCGGTCAATGGTACTAATTAATTTATCCTCCAGGAACTGCCTGCATACTTTTGCAACATGAGGCTGGGCCTTATCGTGCACCAGGAGGCACCCTGGACCCAATGCACCAGCGAAGGCTGTAACAATGGGTCTAAGGATTTCATCCTGATACCTAATGGCAGCCAGGGAGCCATCGTTTATATCCTGTACAGGTCTGTGCTTCCCTCCATGGATGGGCCTCCCCAGACCAGCACTGACCACCCATAAAACCAATCATACTGAATAATGTTGCAGGCAGCAAAACGTTCACTGCAGCTTCCAGACCCTTTCACCTCTGTCACATTAATTCAGAGTGAACCTGCACTCATCTGTACTAAGAACAGGGCACCAGTGACAGAACCTGCAAATTCCAGTGTGCTCTGGAAAATACCAGTCGAGCTCCACGGTGCCGAGCAGTGAGCACAGGGACTACTAGAGGATGTCGGGGCCTCAGGGCACCCTCATGAATTCTGTTTCTATTGGTTTGGTCAGAGACCTTAACCCAGTGGCCCACTGAAGGTCACTTAGTAGGGCTCTAACAGTACTCATCCTGTTCCACATTGCACAAATAAGCAGATACCGGTCCTACTGATGAGTTAAGGACCTCTGAAGGTGACTATACTTAAGTAGCTTTCTGAAGTATCTGTACTTCAGAAAAACTTCAGTGTATTTCTTTTACAGATGACATTTTACTTTTGATACTTTTATCTTTACTTTCTACTCCTTACATTCTCAAAACGGGCTCTTTACTTCTATACGTATGGATAACATGACATAAAGTCATAAGACAGGGGGAAAAAATTATTTTCTCGTTCTTCTGCCTCACAAATACCTATTGTACCGAGCCCGCGAAGGGACACTGAGAGATTTTTTTTCTTTTGCGTCCCCACGCAATACTTTTTCTTCCCCACGCAATACTTTTTGCGTCCACACGCAATAGTCTTTGCGTTATCTCGCAATACTTTGTGGCAAAGTTTCCAAGCCAGATAACTGCAAAAATGGAACAAACACTACACCCGTCTTTGAGATTTATTGAGTTTTATTTTGAAATCGGCATTAAATAAAAGGATATTCAGTCAGACTTAAAGACAGTTATTATCCACAAGCTGTCAGACTACTGAACTCTGGACAATAATACTGTACGAAACCACATCTGTGGCACTTTATTAGCTTATTGCTGCTGCATGATGTGTACTTTTTTATTGCACGCCATTAGTGCTTTTATTTTTATAGTGAGTTGAACGGTTCTTCTTATCCCGAGCATTTCATTGCATTATTGACTGCGTGTTAACTTGCATATGACAAATAAACCATACCAATGCCGTATCAGTGCTGTTTGTTTTGTGAGCAGTTTGTCATCTGTGCTGCTGTTTCAAAATGCACAGCTTTCTCAAGGCGATTAACAACTTTTGTGAGGGAACACAAAAGTATTCCGTGGGGACAAAATAAAAAAAATCCCCCATGTCCCTTCGCGGGCTCCGTAGTATTGTGTGCTTGCTCATGGAACATTTCTTTTTTAGTTAAGATGTCTTGGTGATCACAATGTAATTTGGGTTCTAGCTATGAGGTTTCTGCAAAAATGAATCTTGAACAGATCGTATGAAACTTTATCTTCTACTAAAAGCTTGGTAAACTAAAACTGAAAATAATATTTCATAAATAATTCTTAGTTGTTAGAATATAGAGATTTAAGAGAAGTGGATAAACCAACTTAGAACATGATGAAGGAGCAGGCTTAACATAATAAATGGCTGACAGTATAAAAAAGCAGAGCAGGGTCATTCAACCAGAGCAGAAAAACACCTCCAGTCTCAGCTGATAAATAAAAAACACTTAGCTGACTGAAGCTCAAGCGTCTCGACGATGGGAATCGTTTGTCTTGAACTGGACTGATAAAGCAGCCCAGAGTAAAGTGACTTCTTTAGCTGCATTTTCGAGGTCGTTTTTCAAACCAACATGAACCTGAAAGCCCATATGTAGCCGTTGGCAATATATTAAATCTATAAAGCACTCTGCTACAAAACTCACCTTTCACCAGAGACTGCGTTGGATTTGTTCAAATGTGGCGTAAATCCGTTTTCAGCGTGTTTCATCGACGTAAATGTACCCAGGACTAGCCTAACACAGTTAAGTTTACTTTAGGTTCGAAGCGAAAACGAAAGTGAGCTGAGTCCAACTGCGGCTGCGCGCTAATATCTAATCGGTTTGCCTAGAGACGAGCAGCGCAGGTTTCAGCTCTATGAAGCGGCTATTTTTTATTTGTTCTTTATAGCGCCATTTGGGAGTGAGACAACTGTCCTCTCCTGATAACAATGCTGAGGTTAAACTTGAGCTAATTGCTGGACTTTCCAAAAAAAAAAAAAAAAAAAAATCTAAATCATGTTAGATACAATTTGTGACCTATAGATTTGTATGTACATCTCCCAGAATTAGTATATTGCATAAAAGTAAATTTTTTGCCAGTCATTTCAGAAAGTGACATTTTATTGTTCTTTTATAGAGATTCATTCCACATAGGGTAAAATATTTCAAGCTTTTATATATTGTAATTTTGACAAATATGGCTTACAGGTAAAGAAAACTCAAAATTCAGTCCCATATGCCGTATGTCCTCTAGACACACAATATTGCCAAAAGTATTTACTCACCCATCTAAATCAGGTGTTCCAATCACTTCCATGGCCAAAGATGTATAAACTCCAGCAGCTAGACATGCTGACTGCTTCTATAAATATATATGAAAGAATGAGATGCTCTTAGGAGATCAAAGAATTCCAGCATTGTACCATTATAGGATGTTACCTGTGCAAGAAGGCCAGTCGTAATGTTTTTTCACTACTAAATATTCCACAGTCAACTATTAGTGGTATTATGACAAAGTGAAATTGCACAAAGCAAGCTCAATAAAAACTTGACTTAGCAGGTTTGCTGCAGCAGAACTTCAATGTACTGTGAGCCATGCATTCTCGTTCAACATCAGTGTCTGACCTCACAAATGCCCTCCTGGAATAATGTTTAGAAAATCCCATAAACACACTAAACCTTGTAAAAAGTCTTCCCAGAGGTGTTGACTCTGTTATAGCCGCAAAGGGTTGGCCGACATCATATTAAACCCAATGGATTAATAATTTAATGTCAATCAAGGCAGATGAGTGAATACCTTTGGAAATTTGATGTAGTTTTCATGACACATTAGAAAAGTGCTGTCAAACTCCTGTAATTATGACCACTATCTTATGAAAAGTACCCAAGAGAGAGAAGAGTAGGTGTAAAATTGACATTAGTAAATTTATCCCAAAGGGTACATGTATCCGCTGATGTGTTATAAATAATAATGTAAAAAATACACAAGATATTTTTTAGGGTGGCTTTAGGGCACAACAACCAATGAAAAATTATATCTACCTATGTTTAGGTTCTTTAATTAAGAAATGTATGGTACACCAAGATTATGGAGATGTTAAATACTGAGTCAAAAATACCTAACTGAGATGCAGTTAATATGTTCTTTTAGATGTAAAACTAAACATAAATCTTTCACTGTGTCTGTTGTAGTTTCACTTTTTAACAGAGGATGGCAGCATTGAACCAGAACATGTAAGTTAAAACCAGGTTTTCCACAAGATTACCTCTGTATTTTAGATGTAAACTTCTTTTAAAAGGGACCTTATATACCCATTTTTTGGGTGTATATACACACACCTTGATTACTTAATGATTAAAAAAATACCTTAAATGCAGATTCTGTTACTTCCTTTGGTTCCAAAAACGGCATCAATAAACTGCATTTAATGTAGAATCACTGCTGTCCTCCTCTGTCAGACCAGACTATTCCATCCTCCAGTTGTCTCAGGCCAAGGAAAATCAAGACAAATCACTAAAAATGATAGACTTCCCTCTAACACAGAGATGGGCAACTCCAGTCCTCGATGGCCAGCGTCCTGCAAATTTTAGCTGTGTCTCTGCTTCAGCACACGGTAATCAAATGTATGGCTCATTACAAGAACCCGTGCAGAACTTGACTGCATACTTTAATAAGTAATTCAGTCATTTGAATCAGGTGTGTTGGACCAAGGACACATCAAGGACTGAAGTTTCCCACCCCTGCTATGGGGCCTCTGAAGCTTTTCTTTGTTAAACAAAGAAAGATCACCCAAAATACAAAATCTTAATGAGTATACCTTCTTCTTCATATCAAATCATTGAAAGAACAAACACTGAGATTCCTGTTATTTCATCCATATTTAAACATTTATACATTTACATAATTACTTTTACATTTTACAGCTTGGCAGTAGCCTAATATCAGAATATTACTGGCCAATGATTTGTCCTGATGTTGACACAGTATAATAGCTGACTGCAAAACATCTAGGATACTTTCACTGTTCCACAGCAAAATATTTCACTCAGAAGGATTCTTTACAGACTGACATGAGTAGGAAAATAAATGTTTTGACATGTGCTTCATCCGTTTGGTGCTAATTACTAGAGTCCTACTCGTCCAACTGCTGAGGATTTTGAGATAAATGCAGTTATGTGAAGACACAGCGACAAAACATTTAATTTACACTTTTGTTTTCATTTAATAGAAATCAGAACAGAAGGATATGCAAAGCCTGTGGTGTCAGATGAGCATAGATTTGTCAGGTTAAAAAGAACAGAAGGTCAGCAAGAGTTTATTTGAATTGGTACAAACTGCTCTGAAGCAGTGAAATAAAAACACACCATCAGATGATCTGAACAGTTAGTGTTCACACCATCTGTGTGAACGGAGGGTCACACAGATGGTGTGAATGGAGCTGAGTAAAGAGATGTGTGGAGAAGCCTTCATTGAAAAGAAATTCTTGGACTTAAATTATTTAATAGTTAATTTTAAGGTGTTGAAATGTGTAGAAAGAAAGAAAGAGTAATCATCCTAGTTAACAAACAATGCAATCAAGTCAAGTTCAGTTTATTATTCAAATTGGTTAAAATGTTTTCTATCTAATAAAACCCAGAAAATTGCATTATGTCATTGACTTTGCAGGGCCATGTGGATCATCGGTAGAGGGTGAGCATTAAGTTGTTGCCAGCAGAAGCTCGGACGATGCACCCCTCCAGAAAGGTGTCACAGGTAAACACTGAGTCAGGCCAGGTGTAGCTTCTAGGAAGAGAAAAGAGAGAGAACATAAAGTTAAAAGCTGAAATAACAGCAAATAATGCAAAATTGGAGAGTAGTGTGAGAATGTAGTGAAGAGGGTGAAAGTGGTTATTATGTCATCCAGCAGCCTAAGCCTATAGCAGCATAGTATAACTACACAGAATGTTTCAGTTCAGATTAGTTAGTTAAAGACTCAAAGACAGGGCCAAGTGTATCATTCTAAGAACGACAACAAGAAGTCTTTGGCAGCAGTAGCTCAGGCGATGCCTCCCTCCAGGAAGGTGTCACAGCTAAACGGAACAGCAGGCCAGATGTAACATCTATGTAGATAAAAATCAGAGAGAGAACATAAAGTTAAAAGGTGAAATAACAGCAAATAATGCAAACTTAGTAGAATGTAGCTGAGTGAAGAAAGTGGTTATTGTGTCATCTAGCAGCTTATGCCTTTAGCATCATAATTACACTCTAACTATAAGCTTTATCAAAAAGGAAAGTTTTAAGCCTAGCCTCAAAAGTAGACAGGGTGTCTGACTCACGGACTAAAACTGGTAGCTGGTTCCACAGTAGAGGAGCCTGATAACTAAAGGATCTGCCTCCCATTCTACTTCTAGAGACTCTAGGAACCACCAGTAAACCTGCAGTCTGAGAACGAAGTGCTCTGTTAGGAATATATGGAACAATCAGATCTCTGATGTATGATGGAGCTAGATCATTAAGGGCTTTATATGTGAGAAGGAGAATTTTAAATTCTATTCTGGATTTAACAGGGAGCCAATGAAGGGAAGCTGACTGAAACTCTTCAAACAGATCATTACTGTGTAAATGCTCACACCCTAGCAATTAATTTTTCCTTTAGATAGGAAAGGAAGACTGGATATAGGTCTGTATTTTAGCAAGTCATTTTGATCAAGAGAAGGTTTCTTAAGCAAAGGTTTAATTACAGCAACCTCAAAAGCCTTTAATAGATATCCGTTTACTAAGGATAGATTAATCATACCTAAAATGGGGGTGGTGCACTTGCTTAAATAATTTGGTTGTTATTGGGTCTAACATATAGTGTGTGTTAGGATTTGTGTAGCGAAGGACCCCGGAATGCAGACTAGCAGGCAGCATGATGGTAAGAGGAAAAAGATTTAATAACAAAAAACTCACTCACTAGGAGGCAGGAACCAAAACAATAAACGGACAGGCAAGACAGGCAAAACTGACATGGGCAGGCTGGCAAGACAGGCCTGGCGTGAACAGCAGGACATGAGCATGATCCAGAAAGCAAGACATGAGCATGATTTGAAAATATTTCCGTGATGAATAACTGAACAGGTGTGTATATATGGAGTGTGAACCGGGTGGAGCAAGGAGACAGATTAGCTTGGAGCAGGTGAACCAAATAAAGAATGATTGACAGACAGAACAAAACGTGGCTGGAGAAAAACAGAGACTCTTGAAAACAAACTAACAGAAACAAAAAAAAAAACATGAAACTTAAGCATAACCAGATCCAAAAAACAAACTTGACAAAACATGAACAAGACGACAAAACTAAAGCATGACCAGAAGCATGATTCAAAATCTAACAAGAATAATAATAATAAACCGAAGAACGATTCAAAACCTTAACTGTGAAAAACATAAAGAAAAAACCTGACACCAAAAACCAAACAACCCCAAATCATAACAGTGTGACGGTTTAGATGAAGCTAATATTTTTGATAACTCAGGAAGCTCCACTGGATCAAAACAGTCCAAACACAGATCAGGTTCTACAGTTACCTACCTTTCTTACTTACTGAGGATGAAGCAATCTTGCTCAGGAGGATGGCAATGATTTTATTTAAAAAAATAAAGTTTTAAGTAAATTTCATTTAGAAAGAATCCCATGAAGTCATTACTCCTGACATTTGATGGAATGGGGTGCTTAACAGAGCTATGACTGTTTAAGTTTGGCAAATGTACTAAAATGTACTAAGATTATTCTTATTCCCCTCTATAAATGATGAGAAATAAGTTGTTTTAACTTAGCAAAGCATATTTTTATACAACAGCTAACTATTTTTTCAGATTAAGTAGGACTCCTCCAGATGTTTAGAGCACCATTTTCTCTCCTATTTCCAAATGTTGTGCTTTAAAATATGCAGCTCTGAATTAAACCAGGGAGCCAGCATCCTATGAATAATTACCTTCTTTTGCAATGGTGCTACATTATCTAATGCACAACGCAATGAGGTGTAACACTGTGAACAAGAACATCGATTTGTGAAAGATTAGAAATTACAT
This sequence comes from Crenichthys baileyi, assembly GCA_036173005.1. Classification (NCBI taxonomy): domain Eukaryota; kingdom Metazoa; phylum Chordata; class Actinopteri; order Cyprinodontiformes; family Goodeidae; genus Crenichthys; species Crenichthys baileyi. Next base: position 200,437 of record JAHHUM010001804.1, read on the forward strand.
ATCTGCCCTTTGCTGTTTTTCTGTGATACTGAGGAAATAAAAAATGGAACCGATTCTTTAAAAGGTGTTACAGCATTGTCTGAAAATAAGCTACTATGATTAAATTTTCTTTCAGGGGCGAAGTACTCGCATAAATAAAATTAAAAGATTACTAAAAAAGTATGGTTAGACAGGACAGGGTTATGAGGAAAAACTGTTATCTGTACTTAATGACATAGTATGTCAGCACAAGGTCCAGAGTATGAAGACAGGAGTGAGCAGCTCTGCAAATGTTTTAAACAAAGCTAATGGAATCTAGGATAGCCTTATAGCCTTCATTTTAGTATCCAAAATCCCCAACTATAATAAACCATATCAATATTAAACATTAATCAGATAAGAAATCTGAGAACTGATCTAAAACTTGAGAGCAATGGTCTGGTGGATGATATAAAAGAACAGTAGTGGTTTTAGTGCTTTGCAATTTGGATGAGGAAAACTAAGGGTTAGAATTATAGCTATTAATTGGCCTGGGATTAATCAATAAATCTGACTGAGAGATGGTTGCTACACCTCCTCCTCTTCCAGTATTTCGAGGAATGTGAAAATTTGAATAACAAGGAGTTGACTCATTTATACTAACATTATTCTCTTACTTCTGCCAGGTTTCTGTGAGACAAAATAAATCAATCTGATTATCAAAAAGACTTTAAAGAGACAGATCTTATATTCAACAAACCACATTCATTTTATTTTTCTGTTCAGTAAGAACATTTTATAACTAGCAGCAGTATCATTTTAGATTTACTATGTAAAGGGAAACATGCATTGCCATTTGGCTTTTCTGTTAATCACTAAACTAATAACTAGTTGTATAACGACTGTTTCTTAGAACTGCTTCACTTGTGTGTTTCATGGAGTCGACCAATTTCTGGTTCCTGTGAACAGGTATTCCAGCTCAGGATGATTTGACTACATTCTAAAGTTCCTCCGCATTTCTTGGTATTGCCTCAGAAACAGCATCTTTGATGTCATCCCACAAGTTTTCTATTGGATTAAGGTCCTGGGATTGGGCTGGCAGCTCCATAATGTTAATCTTGCTTTGATGCAGCTTGCCTACTGGTATGTTTGAGGTCGTTCTCAGGTTGAAACACTCAAAAACATGACCTCTTCAAGTATTTTTATTTATTAAAACTGATCCATGATCCTCAATATGCAATGAATATATCCGACACGATAGTATGAGAAACTTCTCTAGAGCGTGATGCCTAAACCACTATGGTTCACAGTGTACCGTGGCTTTACTTCAAAGTTTTAGGGTCATCTGACAAACTGTATATGGCTTCTAGATCTAAAAGAACAATCTTGTATTAATCAGTCCACAAAATGTTCCACCATTTTACTCAAGGCCAGTTAATGTGTTCTTTGGCAAACTGTAACTTCTTTTCACATTATTGTGTAGCAATGGGACATTCAAAGGACTTCTTGCTGATAGCTTGGCTTTACATAGGCATTTTCTAATTATTACAGCCCTCACAGGTAACAGCAAATCCTTCCATAATCTCCTTGGAGCTACATATTTGTTGAGTTCTTCTATTAGGATGGTAGATTTTTGTTTTCTTCTTTGTCTTTTTGGTTTTGGTTTGTATTTTAAAGTATCAAGATCCTTTTACCAGAGCAGCATATTATTTTCTTGACATCATATATAATTGAATGGAGAGAGAACACATAATAAAAGTACACTGTTCTTCTGAGCAATGCCTAAAATTACCTATTTTACTCAGGTTTTCATAGAGAAGTGTTGAGACAAGCATGTACATTTGCTGCCTTCTTCCTTTTTAAAAATTTTATAAATACAGAGGAGACACAGCCTTTGTAGTTTTGAAACGCGGAATGAGCTGCCGCAGGTCAGGTGGGGTTCATCTCTCATTGTTTTTAAAACTCATTTAAAAACATTCCTTTCTCCTCGGCTTTTAACCAAGTGTGAGTTATTAACTGTATGTACCTCTGCTATTTTAAATTTCTCTAACTCCTATGTATTACCTTATAACTATTTTATTGTTTTATTCCTGTTCTCTCGCTTACATTTTTGAACAGCACTTTGGCCAGCTGTTATGCTAAGGTATGGTGTCCTTAAATAAGGGCCTCTGATGTGAATCACAAGTTTTTTGACTCAGACTGAATGATCCGACATAACTGAACCCTGCAAATTTATTTTGAACCTGTTCGTTCCAATTGTTGATTTAATTACACAGAATCAGCACCATGCAGTCATGACTGTTGGATCTGTTGATTTTCTATTACTCTGCTATAGTGGTAAATTATTTTCTGTGTAGAAATATAATTTTGGCCAAAAACAGTGATTAATATGGTTTGTGTTGGATGGACTGCTACTTATTTGAACACAACTGCGTTACTGAAGAGCCTGCAATGTATAGGGGTGAAATTATATTTGTCTTTTTTTGTATCTTGGACCAATCTTGGTGTTCCATCTTTCAGAAACATTTAGAAGCAAGAACTCTTTTGTTAAAAACCCAGTTCCAAATAAAATGTAAAGTACCTCCAAATATCCAAACTCAGAACAAAAGGGACCCCTATTGGTCTAATTGGGTCCTTTATGTCCACATGTGTCTCTAAGCCAAAGATTTCCGGTAACACTCTCTCCCAAATTTCTTTTAGGTTTTAATTAGCTTTGATTCATGTAGAAAAAGAGCCCCTGTTTCATTCTAACTCTCAATCAAGAAGTACTGTGTGGTTTACAATTAACTATTCATTCCTTATATCAGTGATTTATATTATTCTTATTGGTCAGTCTGGTAGTAATTTTTGGACAAAGTTTTATTAATATTATATGTTATATTTTCCTCTATAATCTATAATAATATATGCAACTCAATATATAGGCAACTCAATGGGAAGGTTAATAATTCTTCAGATTAATTGTATGGATTAGCCTTCAGACTGATCTGATATTGGTTGAATTATAAGCACTATTTAATCCATCATCTGAACACAGAAAGAGTATGGCACAGGTGCAAGCCTGGTAAAACATGCCTGTCCATCTAAACCGACAGACAGGAAAGGAGAGCATTAATGAGAGAAGCTGCCAAGATGCCCATGGTAACACTGGAGGAGCTGCAGAGATCCACTGCTGGGGTGAGAGAATCTGTTGACATTAAAATTAATATTTGTGCCCTCTATAACTCTGGCCTTTGTAAAAGAAAGAAAACAGGGGAATCTTTGGAGAAAACCTGTTACGGGCTACAAAAGAGAAGATTGTTCTACAAAGTATCAACTCAGGGGTGTGGAAAACATAGGCGTGCCACACATTTCAAATTTGCTTTTGTAAAAAAAACAATGTGACATTATCCTTCCACTCTATTTTGGTTGTCCATACATCCATTTATCTATACCCGCTCGTTCCTGCACGGTCACAGGGGTACTGGTGCCAATCTCCAGCAGTAATTGGGCGAGACAGGTTGCCAGTCCATCATAGGGCAACCCAAATACACACAGGACAAGCAACCTGCACACTAAGGGAAATTTAGAGTATCAGGTTTTTTTTTGACTGTGGGAGGAAGCAGGAGCTGGCAAAAACTCACACATACAGAGGGAGAACATGCAAATGCCATGCAGAAAGACCCTAGGAAACTGAACCAGGGACTTACCTAATGCAAGACAATAGTGCTTCCAACTGTGCTACTGTGCAGCCCCCAGCTGAGTGGGTCTATTTTATATAAATACAATAAAATGCATAAACATTTTAAAAAGTTCAAGGGGTGTAAATACTTTCTCAAGGCAATGTCAGTTTTTGTTTCATTCTTAAAAACCTTCCTTTCAATTTGTTTTTTACATTTAACAGAAAAATATGTGTCAGAGTGAAAATGTCTTAAAACAAAATAATAGTTGCACCCTCTAAAGTGTGACAGTCAGTTTTTCATATTATTTTCCATGATAGCCAAATACAGACTTGCATCATGGAAAATACTTGGTTATGCAGCCTGAGAAGATCCCGTAGGGCTGGAGGACATGACAGTGGAGTCATGGAGGAGCTGGAGGGCGAGTGCTGTCATGTGTTCTTATGATAACAGTCATATGAGGCTTTGCTCCAGCTGCATCCACATAGTGCATGGCGTGGCCGTGTTTTTCCACATGAACAGTAAACAGCAGTTTCAGTAAGCCCGGCCAGCGAAAGGGTGGAGGACCTCACTGCCTCAGTCATCCTGAGTCTGTGTGTGTTTGTATGTATGTGTGTGTGTGTGTGTGTTGTGTGTGTGTGTGTGTGTGTGTGTGTGTGTGTGTGTGGTGTGTGTGTGTGTAAGTGTTATTCTAGGTCAGCCATTTCCCTGGAATGTTCTGCTGGCTGCCAAAGAGAAGTCACTACAAAGGAATGCACACATAACACTGCAGAAACACAAGGATGACTTAAAAAGGACTGAAAGTAAGGAGACGTGGGCAACATTCATATTTCTTTGTATGCCTTTTCCAGGTAGTACCTTTGGCCGTTCAGAATAAGACCTACAAAAAAAGTAAATTTCTTTAATTCTTTTCTTTTTTGTCACCCTTAAATGTTTCAGATCATTAAATAAATTTAAATATCAGCAAAGATGACCAGAGTAAATACCAAAAGCCAGTTTCCAAATGATGATTTCACATATTAAGGAAAAAATACACACAGGACTATAAGAAAATATGATTGCCCGCCTTGGTAAATCATTAGTGAACAGTGATTGTTTAACATTTTTTAGACAGATGAGTTACATTTTCACATAGGCCTAATTACTGCCACACCTATAGAATCAAAAAGGTACTTACAAAAAACCTGTCTGACAAATTGAAGTAGGCTAAAGATCTCAAAAAGCACTGAATCATGACAATAAATAAAGAACAGATAATAAACAAAGTAATTGAACAAGTAATTGACATATATCTCAGTCTCCAATGAACCACAATGAAAAAGTGATGGCCGGCCTATTAAAATCACACCAAGAGTACATTAAGAAGTCATTAAAGAGGTCGCAAAGAAATCTGATTGCCTCGGTTAAGGTCAATGAATAAACGATAAGAAAGAGATTGAGCAAAATTTATTCCCATGGTGAAGTTCCAAGGCCAAATTCACTGCTGATCAAAAAAAAACAAAAAAAACACAAAGACTGGTCTCACATTCGCCAAAAACATCTTGAAGATCCCCTGGACTTTAAGGAAAATATTATGTGGACTGACAAGACAATCATGGACGTTTTTGAATGGCGTCCACCCTATTATCTATGACCAAAAACTAATACCATTCCAAAAATAATAACAAATCTCCAGTTAGGGAGAGGTGGTGGGAGTATAATGGTCTGGGACTGTTTTGCTTCTTCAGGACCTGGAGGACTTGTCGTAATTGATGCACAATAAAATATGTTCACTATCAAAAAATCCTGAAGGAGAATGCTTGCCCTTCAGCTCATGACCTTTTAAGCTCAAACGGGCTTGGGTTACACAGCAGACTCAATGGACTAAAGCACTCCATTAAGTTCAAATTTGAATACCAAAAAACTTAAACAAACATCTTGAAGTGACCTAGTCTAAGTCCAGACTGTGACACTGAGACACTGTGGCATGACCTTAATCATGCTGTTTATGCTAAACAAAAAAAACCCCAAGTGGCAGAATTAAAACAATTCTGCAAGGATGAGTGAGATCCTCCACAGAGGTGTAGTAAACTCCTTGTCAGTTACTAAAAATGCTTGATTGCAGTTGTTGCCACCAAGAGTGGCAAAACCAATTGTTATGTGAAGGGGTCAATTACTTTTCCACACATAGCCAGGTTGTTATTAACATATGTTTGATGACACTTAAACGTGAAAAACAGAAGAAATCTCTAATCTCTAGCAATTACTTTTCACATCACTCTTTATAACCAACTGTATGAAACTCTTATGGCCATGATTCATGTCAGAGGAACATTTTCAGAAACCGTTTGCATCTGCGCTGCCACCAAAAACAGAGACCAATCTAAACCTGCTTTGTTTTCCCTCTTTGTCTCTTTAGCCCTCCCTTCCTCCCTGCTCCTTTCTCTCCTTATGGAAGCAGTGATGGCAGCTCAGCTTCTGATCTGAGTGAGGGAAGGGTCAGCACCTTGGCAGGGTGCGCCTTCTCATCTTTTCTGCGTGACTATGTGCTATGTCGCCTCTGTCCTGTGACTTTGTGAAATGACTGCAGTAGATTGGAATTGTACGTGATTGTACAATGCGGCAGGTCGTGGGGGAGGTAGCAGCGAGGCAGCTGCAGCGTGTGGAGTGTAGAGGTGGTGGTGGGTTGAGATGGAGAGAGAAGAAAAAAATGAAGAAATGGGAAATCTCGGGAACCTGTTTCCAGGGCAACAGAGGTCTGAAAAACACAGGCAGGTTGGACTGTGTATTTGCCACGCTGCACTGCCCTCTGGCAAGATACTGCAGACACCTCTAATGACTGAAGCGCTGGCTGGCCCTGCTGCTAACGCACCTTCAGGCTTTAAGGGACACAGACACTGCCTCTGTCAGTGTGTGTATTTCTGTCACACATGTTCATAAGGGTGTTGCAGGTAAAGGGACATCACAGGCCATGCTGCATGATCCATGCCCCCATACATGGTGATCATCTGCAGGTGACGTCATGCTCCTCCTCCTCCTCCTGCTCTTCCTTTTCTTTTTCTCTAAAATGATCTGCTCTAATCTACAGTCATTCAGTCAGTAGACTTCCGGAGGAGGGAGGGAAAAATTATTTTCTCTGTGGGAGACATTAGCCCTGTGATCTCATGAATATATTATAGAGGGTTGTTGAGCAATGAGGAGGGCACACTGAACTGCCAGGTTGTGACCTGCAATGTCCTGTATTGTTATATTAGTATTAAACCTTCAGATAAGTCAGGGTTTTTTTGCACTGAAAAAAGGAGTGCAAAAAACTATAACGATTATAATTTAGCATTTTTAAAATGAAAGAATTATATTATCAGAGACAAGAAGCATTTATCTAATTAACAGCTGAGCTATAGCAGTCGCATCGTTCCTCAAGCGGCATCGCCTTCTCTGTAACCCGACTGCAGTAGGAGATAACGCTGCGTTTAATGACCCTCGGATATCCCCATTCCCTTTCCCTCCAACACCTGTGTGTGTGTGTGTGTATGTGTGTGTGTGTGTGTGTCCCAAATAAACAGTTACAAAAGAGTTCATTGAGGAACTGGTTGGAAACGATGCACAAGCAACAGGGATAATCACTGCTGGGACCAGAGCTTCCAGAGCCACCAGAAAGACATATCCATTACAGGGGCTACAACCGTCACATTCCTTGTGTTAGGCCAGACTGCAGCAGAGGCAGTGTCAGAAGTGTTTTACCTAAGCTGAGGTGAAAAAGGACTGAATTGTTGCTCTTTCAAATGATAGTTAAATTTAAATGTCATATCAAAATCGAGGTCCTAGAATGAGGAATAGCTTTTTGGAGATGGTGACTTTTCAGCAGACACTGGTTAAAAGTACCAATACCTGCCTTAAAGACCGTAGTATCACTGTGCTTGATCGGTCAGCCAAATGGCCTCACCTGAACTCAACACAGAGCCTATGGACTATTGTCAAGAGGAAGATGACAAATAGGCTACTAGAGGCAACAGTGCAGCTAAGCTGAGGGCTGCTATCAAACAAATCTGAGCTTCCATTTCACTTCAGCGGAGACACAGTCTGATTGTCTCCACGCCCCGCCGCACTGATGCAGTATTTCATGCGAAAGGAGCCTAAATCAAGTAGCTATTGAGTACAGTACAAAGAGATGTACAGTAAAAACACATACAAAGAATTTTAACGTTTCATTTGGTCTAAGCCATAATCTTCAGGAAAAAAAACGCTTGAAATACATGAATGAGTCTTATGAGTTTTTTTATTGAATTCATTTACTGATGTAAATTAATGCATATATATATATATATATATATATATATATATTATATATATATATATATATATATATATTATATATATATTAAATATTTATTTCGGTTGACAGAAATACGAGTTCTCACAGGTCCTTGAATGCAGCACTAGCTTATCTCAGTTTAGCTAAGCTAACATAGCTGTATACTATAAAGCAGCTTCATTGTCTGCCAGCTAAAGCATACCCACGGTAAGCTCCGGGGCAGTTCACAGAGTCAGTGTTTTAAAGTGCTTAGTTAGCTAGTGTTCGTTACCATGTAGCTAACTTAGTAGCGCCGTACAAAGGAGCGTTCCACAGGGTTACACAAAGTTAATGGTGTGAGTTAAGTAGCCCTCAGTTAGCTCAGGGTGGCAGCCAGCGGCTCAGCCAGCAGCGTGTTAAAGCCCCTCCACAGACAGCTCACCGATTCCACTCCTCTACTGGCACTTAACACAGCGACACCTAACCCAAACTTAAAGCGGCGAGAGGTTGCCAAAGCAGCACCTTCTCCACTCCTTCAAAACGGGAATACCTGCACCTATTTCTTCACATTTGTGCTTGTTTTAAACGGCGGGCTTCATCACCCGGAGCGCTTACCCCCGCGCAGCCCGACAAGGTAAGGAGAAACAAAACAGCTGCTATTCTGTGTTTTAGTGACGGAGGGGAACACGCGCGCAGACAGAGAGGCTGGTCTCATCCACTCCGTGCAGCACACTGCTCAAATGCTTTGTTCTGCTCTGCTGCATGTTTTTTTCTGTGCACTCTTCAAGATGCTTCTACAAATCAGGGTATTCGTGTTTGCAAAAAAAGCTGTACCGTAATGAAGACGTATTGCGTTGTTACAGCAGTACACGGCACAATGAAATTACAGCTAGATACACGGATTTCATGAGTTCATTAGACCTTTTTGGGAAGAATTACGTTCTGTGATTGGGTTGATATTGCGAGAGAAGGCAGCTACAGGAAAAAACCAAACACGCGGTGTAGGGGACTTTTAATTTTGATCAATAATGCTAAATAAATATATTTTTGATGGGCAACAGTCGTCTGTTAACTTTAGTGCTATATAATTTGTTGAGTGTGATTTGAAGGGCCCACTATAAAACAGGTGAGACCTCTGCTCTCTGTCTGAGGTGATATTTGGAGGGAAAAATTTGTTGACTGACCTTTACTGCAATGTATTTATATAACAAGCTTCCTCGCAAAAGTATTCACACCCTTTGAACTTTTTAACATTTTCTCACATTGCAATCTCTCTGGATAGGTTTTATTTAAGACCAACACAAAGTAGTGTATGAATTAAACAGGAATTAAATTGTTAAATTAAGTCTTTTTTTAATACCAATAAAAATCTGAAAAGTGTGGCGTGAACATGTATTCAGCCTCCTGAGTCAATCATTTGTAAAAACAACCTTTTGCTGCAATCATAGTGGCAAATCTTTGGGGGTATGTGGGTAGCTGTTTGCATATTTAGAGACTTTAATTTTTATTTCCAATATTCTTTTGCATAGTAACTCAAGCTCGGTGAGATTCAATGGATACTTCATTGGATTCAGGTCTGGACTTTGACCGAGCCATTCTAACACACAAATAGGATTGGATCTGAGTTCTTCCATTGTAGTTCTGGCTGTATGTTTCTTGTTGTGTGTTGGGAAATGAACTTTCACCATGTCTCAAGTATTTTTTTACCCTTTAGTACGTTTTCTTCCAGAATTGCCCTCTATTTAGCCCCATGCACATTCCCTTGAACCTTCACCAGTTCAATTGCCCTGCTCAAGAAACTAATTTCCCACAGCATGATTCAGCCACTACTGTGGGATTTATCACCACCTAATGTTAAGAATAAATAATAACTATATAAATTGTAATTATATACATTGAAATTTGTGGTGGAATTGTGACAAAACGTGAGGAAGTTCAACAGGTGTGAATATTTTTGCCAGCCATTAAATAACAATGTTGGTGCCTGAATAAATAATTATGCAAACTAATTGAGTTGTGGTATCAGTGGTGGAAGATTACAACCAATGAAATGCCTGATTTTGTTTAGCATTATCTGTCTTAAAGGCACATGGTTTTATTGCATCCAAATCACTAAGCAATCAAATTCCCTTGACTGTTTTAGCTGAAAAGCTGATAAAGCTCTATAATAAACATCTAGTTTATCAGAGAAGAAGGTCTTGAAGTGTGAGGAAGATTTGCTTCTCTTTTGGATCAAGCAGCAGAGGAAGCTGATTGATGCATGTTAACCCTTTTAAAATCTGGGAGTCCATGTATCGTTTTCTACATAGAGTGGGTTCTTTCCACGGCAACAACAAACATGAAGTTACCTAACTCATCCAGTTCACAGATGAAACCTTGGGTTCTTTGTGGTAGAATTTGGTTGCTGCAGGCCATTTCTTGTTGTAACTGAGTTTTTCTCTCCAGTGTTTCCAACTGGATAATTATTATTCATTAGGGAGTATTATATCCAAGTAAAAAAAAAAAAAAACGAAATCTGTGCAATCTGTGTGCTTCTGTAGCTTAACATATTTATTAAAAACCATCATTTTAGAACTGCATGGAGTCTGTTAAATTGAATGGGATTATAATTGGATTTAATTGGACTGTGTTGGATTTCACTGTACAGAACTGGACTGAAAGTGTTTAATTTTGATCTATACCACGCTAAGATGTCTTTTATCGTGGATTGGAACCTTAATACGTTAACTGAATTAATATTTATTCATGTGTATTGGTACAGTCATTGTCAGAAATATTACATTTAAGGACAGCTTCTTAAAGCTAATGAAACTGAATTAGAGTTGGAGTGATGTGTTTCTCTGATTTAGTGCAAGCAGCAACACTGGAAACCAATTATTTGTACATACTGGGACCTTTCCAGAGCTTTACTGGTTATCTTATAGCCAAAACAAGAGAATATTGCAGTGATACTGGATCCGTGAGGCATGGCAATATTTTTTAGACGTTTAAAGACGAGAGAAAGCAGATTCCCTGGAGGATTTAAAAATGTGACCCAAAAGAGAAGATGGAAGCTGTAGACTTTGGAGGAAGGACAGATAGAGCAGCAATCAATATGCAAAAGGATATCTTCAACCTTACAGTTAAGTGCCTGTGGGACCTGAAACAGAGACACAGTTTTACTGTTGTCAAGTTTAAGTAGACCAACAGACATCCAGGCTTTGATGCTCAATAAGCAGTTAAGTGTTGGGGATGCTTACTTGATGGTTAGGTGCTAACAGAGGTTTGTATGCTCTTCTCATATGAATAAAATTGGAGACTGTTTCGAAATGTGACAAAGTGGTAATGGCCCAACTATAGAGCTCTGAGGCACTCCTTGATAAGGGCTGTAGGAGCGCAAGAATCACTGATGGTGACAACTAGGGGTGCACCGATTGATCGGCGATCATTCACAATATTTACTATGAAATCTAATAGCAGCTTCTTGTCTTACAGTAGAATGAGCCACCTGATCTTCTTGTGAAATAGTGGTACTGTGACACCATTTAACAACCTCTCAGATCATTAAAGCAGTTTTTAATACTTTTTAAGACAGGCTGTCACAGCAGGGTTCAGGAGAGAACCCGGTTACACCCTGGACAGACCACCAGTTCTGCTTATGCAATGATCTATAATGTGAACAGGGGTGTGACTTGACATGGTAACAACATCGGTACACTTTGTTAACCTCATAAACATGGTTAAAGATGACGTGTGTGTTGGTAAGGTATCAAGTTGTGGTCTGAGTTTCATTTTTCAGCTAATGGGACACAAACAAATTCAAAATGGTTTCAATGGCACACAAGATGGTTCAAAACAGTCATTTTAACAAGCATGACATGTTGTTTTTGAGCTGGAGAGTGTCTCTGAGGTGAGGGAGCCGGTGCCTGTTTTTCCTCTTTGGCCATGACTTCCTGGATGTATGGGCACAAAAACATGTTGTCATGGCGTGAGGCCAGGCTCGGTTACTTCGGGTCTGTGTTGACCAAAAAACTCAGACTCCCCTTTTTATTCGTCCTCATAAACCGAGCAGAAATGGGGAAAACAATCTAACTCTTAGGGAATATTTAAGAAATGTTAGTATAAAGAAAGTGTTGATATGCTGACACTGAATTTGATGCAGCCAGTGTTTCTGTGTACTTTCTCTGCAGATCAAATACTCCGTGACGACGGCAGGGAAGTCTAGTTCAAGCACTATGGTTTCAAAAGAAAGAAAACTGTAAAGTAAACTCTCTGTAATATTCACCGTGTCAGTGTATTACCATCTGGGCAAAATTTCTCTTAAATAATCCATTCATAATTTTATTTGAAAATGCATTAAACTATTTCTTACAATGTTTCAAAGGCAACAGTTTTTTTTAATCCAAATCCTACAACATTTACCTGTATATGATGAAATCAAACAACTTCATTTATTTGAAATATATATTTTTGAGGATTTAAAAAGTTGGCACATTTATTGTGCTTGAACTTACAACACTTAAAAATACAAATAATTAATTTAAAAGTAGGAATAAAAGAATAAATATGTGAGCTTTTATGTTATTTTAAATTGTCACGGTGTAGTTTTGGGGTGGACTGAAGCACAGGCAAGAGCTTGGCAGCAGCATTTTCATCACAATCTTCAGCTTTATTCACAAGTCATGAACAAGCAAAAACATAGCAGAAGTCACCGCAGGTACAAGGCATGAGTACAATCGAAACTTACTGCGTTGTACTGCAGGAACGTAGCAAACACTGAGCAAAATCAGGTAATGTGATCGGAGGAACCAGCAAAGGACAAAGAAACAAAACCAACTAATATACTGAGGGAGAACAAAGGCAGGTAATCAAAGGAACTAAGACCAGGTGAGACAAGGAGGCAGGAAGGCAGAGGGAGCAGGTGAACCTGATAGAACTAACTGAGGAAAAGGACTAAAGACAAGATAGTGAGCAGACCCTAAAAAAAACTATAAACCAATACTGAAAGAACAAACTGTGAATGAGGCAGAGGAAGCGAGGACGAGAATAAAAGTAATCAATAACAAAAGCTAACCTATAAAGAGGGACTGGAGAATTAAGATAAAGAGAACCAGACTGGGAGGACTAGGAAACAAAGACCGAATACAGTATAACTGAAGAGTAACAGAAAAAGAAACTGATAAGCAGAAGAGTGCAAGGGGGAAGAACAAATACCTACCCACAAATAAAAACACAGAGAAACCAGATGGAGAACTAATTTAAAGAACCCAAGGAAAACAGAGCACAATCATAATAATAATGGCAACAATGACAACAAAGAGAAAACCATACTAAGTCATAAGAAAAACAAGCTATGAACAAGGGGGGAAGAAACACAACCAAACACTCAAAATAACACAAAGCCACCACAGAGTCCAAAAGGTGACAGATCCTGACACAAATATGCAAAGAACAAAAGTAAACAAGGAAAATAATTTCAATAATAATGAATATTCAAAAGACACAGTCCAATAATTTACATACACTATATTGCCAAATGTATTGGCTCACCTACCTTGACTCACATATGAACTTAAGTGACATCCCATCCCTAATCCATAGAGGCCATAACAGCTTCAGCTCTTCTGGGAAGGCTGTCCACAAGGTTTAGGATTGTGTTCATTGTTTTGACCATTCTTCCTTACACTGATGTTGGATGATAACGGCTGGCTCTGAGTCTCCACTCTAATTCATCCTAAAGATGTTCTGTTCGGTTGAGGTCAGGACTCTGGGTCAGTTAAGCTCAAGCTGACGCATTCAAAGTTCCTTTCACTGGAACTAAGGATCCAAGCCCAGCTCCTGAAAAAAAACAACTCCACAGCATAATCCCCCTTCACCAAACTTTGCACTTGGCCCAATACAGTCAGACTAACCCTTCTCCTGACTGTCCACTGTTGCTACGTGCTCATTCAGGAGGAGTGAATGCTGGAGGTCACTAACTCAATGCAATCTATTTTCCTTAGATAGAAAAACTTTTAATCAATTTGAATAATAAAACAAATCTAACTGCACTGTTTGATAGTTCAGATTAATTGGAATGTGTGTACCCAACTTGAAATCTCTCTGATTCAATTGAAATGACTTTGTAAAGTGCCTTGAAACATGTGTTGTGAATTGTCGCTATATTAATAAAACTGAATTGAATTAGCGATTTACTCTGCAGAAAGTCGAGGACCTCTGTGCACTATGCACCACCGCTCTGTGAGTTTACGTGGCTGAGTTACTGTCATTTCCCATCCCTTCCAGTTTCTTGTAATACCACTGACAGTTGACGGTGGAATATTTAGGAGTGAGGACAGTTCACGACTAGGCTTGTTGAACAGGTTGCATCCTATCACAGTACCAGGCTGGAATTCACCGAGCTCCTGAGAGCGACCCATTCCTTCACAAATGTAGAAACAGTCTGCATGCCTGGGGGCTTGATTTATACACCTGTGGCCATGGAAGTGATTGGAACACCTGATTTTATTCATTTGGATGAGTGATCGAATATTTTTAGCAGTATAGTGTATTTAAAAAGGAGCAGGAAGAAGTACAAATTTACCTGATCCCACACCTTCAAAACCTAATAATAGTCTGTTATTCCACTTTAATTCACAAGAATAAGGTCAATAAGACCTATACAATAATAATTCCACTTACCTAGTTAGTCTATATTATTTATATCATGAGAATTACATAGAAAATAACTAATAAACACAGAGATATTAACCTTATAAAAAATGATCTGGTACTAATAAAGAATTTATATACATATATGCACATACATATATAGTTAGGAAGAAATAATCGGACACAGTCTTCATCCCTATATCTTGCAATATTATGTCTTTATAACTCTTTTTGAGACGTTTTCGTTTGGACATTTGTTGAGGTCTACATTCAAACTTTTATACAGTTTTACTCCACAGATTGAAATACAATACGAACCTTCCCTGATTTAAAATGAAACTTTCCCCTTAAATCATAACCCCCTTCCCTTTTACTGAACAGTTTTTGAATATGACCTGGTAATAGTTTGATTATTGATAAAATATTTTTTGTGGCGTTTGAACCCTCACAAGGTCTGTAAACAGTTTTGACTGCAAAAATAATGAAAAGGTGTGATTCCTATATCCAGCCCCATGAATGATCCGTACTGATTTCTTTTGTAGAATAAATAATGGCTGAATTGCTCAGTTATAATAATTACCCCACACCTCTGCACAGTGATTTAAATATGGAAGAACAGTTAAACTGATAGCTCGTTTTTATTTAGCTACCTAATGTGTGGTTTGGACCACAAAGAAGATCCTTCAGGCTTACCGTGAGATAGTCTTGCGTACCCTTAAAGAAAAATCTCATCTTTTCAGCACCATGAGCTGACATCTGCCTTTGGCTCACCTGTGCTTTAAGATGTTAAAAGATTAGCCTTCTAATTGAGACTCTTAATCCAAGCTTTTTAAAGATGAGAGCAGGTCAACATGGGAAGGTTTTCCTTGTGTTGAATGATTAGGTTTTTTTTTTGGTTTCAGACCAGCACTTTAGCAATTGGTAAACTCTTATTTTTACAGCTTTATTACAGCTCTTTTGCAAGTTGGCAAAGTAAGCTTCATTATTATTAATAATAAATGCAACTGACAATCTTCTTCATTACTGATGTGATAATTAGATGGGGCTTACTAAATCACATTTCAGAAAGTTAAAGTAAGGGTAATAACTTGGCTGCTTTGTTTTCATTTATGTTCTGTAGTTATTCTAGTGTTGACTCGATAACTGAAGCTTTGTGAAGACAAAGAAAACATTGGGAGGTGTCCATTTCAGGTGTGGAAAGAATTTTTGTTTACTTTTCCTAGAATTGGAAAACTTGTCAAAACAAAGTAAAAATAACTTTTGGTTGCATCTGTCATAGTAACATAGTTTGTGAGTTTTTAAAAACATTTTTTAAAGCTTAATTTGCAAGGGGAAGAATGTCCCATGATCTCACTGATTTATTTGTTTTAAGTTGTCTAGATTTTAGCAAATTTGGAAAGTCGCATTTCGGTGTTGAGGCAATCGTGTTTCTGGTACACCTTAGTACTCATCAAATTTCCCTATTGGCACCGAAGGTTTCTGCACCTCCACCAACAGTTTTACCATTGCTGGGAAGGAGGAAACACAGGCAGTGTTTTCATTAGCTTATCAGCAGTACGATAGAATGCAGGTATGGATTTTATTCTGAACATATTATGGTGCACCACTTGGCTTGCTATTTTGCCCAGTAATTTTAACCTAGTGGAGGTCTCTGTGAGATACAAATGAAAACACTGATTTGTTTTAACTGGTCATTGTGAGGCTATCACACCAAAAAACCAAAGGCCAAAGTAGACTTTTATCGGTCAGATAAAAGGCTATTTTATTTTTTTAATACTTTACACTTCAACCAAGATTATATTGGGGTATATACCAGAGTTGTGGGCTCAAGTCAGGTGACTTAGAATCAAGCCAGACTCGAGTCATAAATTTAAAGACTTGACTCGACTTGAGAGTATCATAAAAGACTTTGGACTTAATTTCATTTCGACCTGAACCTTTTGACTGTAAAAGACTTGATGTCATACACCAAACAGAAACAGTGTTTCACACTAACAGTGTTAGTGTGCAATGATGTTGCACACTCTGTTGCTGCAAGCACGCTGCATTGGACATGTTTTCCTGCTTTTCTTCTGCATCCTACAGTGACAGCGAAGAAGCAGATGGTTGGAGCGGTGCTGTCTTCCAGCACATTCAAAGAGGTGTGTGCAAAATTGGAAAAAGCTCCAAAAAAAGCTCTGCTTACCCAAACAACTGGTAGGCCACTATATATCATAACTGTTTACAATAGTGTTTCGGCACTTTCAGTAAGATTTAAATGCAGATAGGAGCACCTTCTGGATCGATCCTTATTGCAAGCCTGGAGACAGTGATATGATGGGTGCCAGCAGCTGCATTGACCTGTACGGGTTGCTAGAGCAGCCACAAATGTGTGGGTATTGTGTTAGGTGATGGATCCAGCGCAAAATGCTCCAAGATAGTGATGTCCTCCCTGAAGTCATAATAGAAGTGTTTTTTTTTTTTTTTTGCACCAAGCAGGTGGGTCATCGACAGAAAATGTGTTCTTTGTGTTGATTATTTAGGTTTAATTAATATGTCACAAATCGTTAGCCTCATAGCATAATTGAGGAACTCAACTTAAACAATTATGCTATGAGGTGGCGAGCGTCCTCTGTACCTGCACCACCGTATGGCACGGCAGCTGCACTGCTGCTGAAAGGAAGGCTCTTCAGAGGATGGTAGACGCTGCACAGAGAACCGTGGGGAGCAGTCTTCCCACTCGGACCTCTACACATCGCGATGCAGGGGGAAGGGCCCTCCGCATCATGAAGGACTCCACCCATCCCACAGACTGTCTCAGCCCCTCCTCTTGGGCAGGTGGCTGAGGAGCATTCAGAGCAAGACCACCAGGGTCAGGAACAGCTTCTTCTCTGAAGCTGTCAGACTGCTGAACTTGAGCCACACTCTGTAGACTCTCTGGCCCTGTCCCAATACTCGCACTTCCACGATTGTGTCCCTCAGTTGTGCATTACCGTTGATGGGTTCAAGGGCGCAGTGTGTACCAATTCTCCAGTGGTCTTTCGCCCCGCCCCCTTTGTGCCCTCAATCCACACCTCAGCACGCGTCTAAGTGGACTTCGTACAATTCACTGCTGCAGGTGACGTTTTGAGCAAAAACCAATCACTACCATCAATGTAATCAACCATCAAATTAGAACAGTAAGAACTGGGTAAACTATAAACAGTAAGCCAACAATATATATTTTTTACTGGTTTTCCAGGCTCAACATTGTGAGACGCCACCGTCTCCAGGGTGATTCTGGGCACAGTAGCCCATAACACTGACCTTTTGAACAAACACTCGCGGCACGTCGGGAGTCTGGTGTATTTAGCCTCTTTCTGTTGCTGCACTTTGTTTTTCTTAAAACAATTGCTTGTTGCAGTTTTAAAATATTTTTTCTTATCGGCAAGACTGCAAAACAAGGACAGTTCCCGCCATGTTTGATGTTGCAGTTGCAGAGCAGAGGTGTAAGTCGATGATGTAACCCCTACTGTCCCAGTTCTCCAATTTTGCATGCCTGTAACCTGCGCACTTCAACCCCTACGTGCACTTTTACAAAGTACACCCTTCATAGAGGGGTGTAGGGTGTAGTGTGGGTATTGGGACAGGGCCTCTCACTACAAACTGACCTGCACTAAACACTTCACCCACCAAAGGTGCAATATTTCACTCATTTATAGGTGCAATATTAAGGACTACCTCATGCTTTATGTGTATTTAGTACTTTGCAAAGATAATTTATTTAACTCTAATTCCTGTTTTTTGCTCTTATCTGTATATATTTTATTGATTGCTGTATTTTGTCTTTTTATTGTTAGATTTAGCTTTGTATTTTATACTTAGTTTTTCTTTTTACTTACTTATTAACCTACGAAACCCTAAGGTCCCGGTTTAGAAGCCTAACATGTAAATGTGAGCTGGTATGACAGTAAAAGTCCTTGAACCGTTAAAGAAAAGAAGCCCCGCAGCAATATGCTGCTACCAACATTTGCCGCTGTGGATGAGTAATAATAGTCCTGTCGATGCATTATCCCAACTTAGTTGGGATAGCTTTGGTGGCTTCTCTAATTGATGCTCTCCTTGCTTGGCCTTCTTTAGTAGACAGCCATGTCTTAATAGATTTGTAGTTGTGTCACAGGGCTAATTCACACTGTTGGTCCAGGCCAGGAATCGGTCAAAGTGAGAAAATTTGCATGCTTAGCTGGCCCGGTTTGCTTTCACACAGAGATTTTTTAGACCAAACCAAACTAAGTCAGAAAGTTGCAATGGATTGTTTAGGGGGCAGTATTGCACTGATTGCGGGAAAAAAAAGCATGAAGAAGAAAGTCCGTCTCATCAGAGTTTCTGTTGCTACTTTGCGGCTTAAATGTAGTTTTGTGCCTGCACCTCATCACTACTCCACGTAGCCTCATGATATATTTTTAAACTTGTTTGTATTCGGATTGGTGCTCTTACTTTGTTTTTCCTCTAGTTCTTCTTCTGCTACTCAGATGAGCTGCTCTTGCGTTACATTTACGTTTCAGCTTTTGGTACGCTGGCCCGGCATGCATTAACACTGCATGCGAACGCTCCAGGGTCCGGTAAACCCTGCCGAGACAGACTGTGGTAAACTCTGGTCCGTTTCAGGGTCCAGGATGGGTTCATACCGACGTGATCGCTCCAGAAACCAGACTCTGGCACGGTACAAAGCGTTCCAAAGTTGCTGTGAAAGCACTGACACTCTTTCCATTTTTGGGTGATAGATTTAACAGAGCTCTGTTAGAAAATGTTGCTTTATTGCATAAAGTTGGTTAAATGAAATTACACACAGGTGGATTCTTCATATTAAAGAGGTGACTTTTGACAGTATTTGGTTTGTCTTGATTTAATGGTGTTTTGTGTTAGTCTGTCACATAAAATCTCATTTAAATAGCCTGAAGTCTGTGGTTACAACGTAACAGATGTGAAACAGTTTAAGTGGTATGAGTGCTTTTGAAAGGCGCTGTAACTGCTTCATTTGCTGTTGCACATATGACTGTATGTGGTCCTTGTACAGTGCAGCAGCAGAGCAGTTTGAGGGTTGATTGGGTGCAGAGGGTGATTCAACTGTCTGTGTGATGGCAAGATCTGAGGACTGAGAGTGGAAGGATGAGAAAAGAATCTGACAGCGCTGAGCGGAGTGAAGAATAGCAGTTGTGGGTAAAGGAAATGTCGAGACGCTGAGGTCAAAGAAGGAAGGGGGAGCAAGAAAGAACAGAGTGTCTCAACGAGTCAGCCACAGGTACAAACTGCACCTCTTGTGTTCACTTTCAACATCTGATGCAGCCACACGTCTCGCACGCCTCACCCTCCTTTTGTGTTCTGCTGCTCCGTTGTGATGGAAGTTCCAAGGTACTTGATTGGAGGGAATTCACAAATGGTGATCATGTGATCTGTGGAGCACCCCTCCCTCTCTGTCTTTTTACACAAGATTCATGATGTCTGACCCAAATCTGCAAAGTAAAAGAGGGAAAGCAGCAGTGGAAAAAATGGGGGCGAGGGGGTGGGGGTGCGTGAGAGGTTGGTCTCAGGGAACGTTCAGGGCTCTGATGTTGGGAAATTAGCATGTCACCTGGTAACTGCCAGATAAAGGAACTCATTAGGTAAAGGCAGAGGAGCAGCAAGGATCAGAGATAAAGAATATGGAAGACAAAAAGGGAACATATGGAACTGAAGAAGCAGGTGTAATATTTGATGAGCTGGTTTAAAAGAACTAATTCAGACCTTCATCTTTCCTTTTAGATGTCTGTGTTGGCTTTTCTTGAGTGTCAAGCAATCTACTCATTAAAGCTGCAGTACCCTAATAAACTGTTTGAGTTAATAATAATCACTTCTTTTTTTAAATGATGAATACATAGCCTTCGCAATATAGTGCATTTGATGAATGAGAAGCCTCTTTTTTTTGTATATTTATAGGTATGACTTTTTTAAATGTGTGTCCCCTCTAAATAAAAACCTAATGTATTACTGTAAAGATAGGAAATGACAATCATAGAGCAACATGTCTTCCTATGTGCAGTAGAACAGCTGACATTTTGGGGTGGACCGTAAATGTTTATTGAAATGAATTGCTCTAAACACTGCTACGTTGGTTTCTTGCTCCTTGTGGCAGAGCTGAACATTGATGGAAAGTTAACCTGAAATAGATAAAGATGCTGCTGTTGTGCTAAAACGATCATTAAAGGAGGGCTGTTTTGAAACTTGCATGCTATGAGTGGGGTGTCTGTTAATCAGCCGACTGCCGCTGATAACCCAACTAATTGAGCAGCTAATATCATCCTGTTGTACCTGTGTTACTCTAAAACAGCAGAACAGGAATAATTCTGTCCAATAAGGAATAGAAAACAACAAAATTTAGTGGATGTTTATTTTATGTTTACTAAAGTTTATAAATAAAAATCAATATTTCAATAAATAATAAGGTACATTACAAACGGTGTTATAATAATTAACAATAAAAGAATCAATATCTTCCAGCTTTTAGCAGGAGTAGGAATAACTTTGCCTTTCTGCTTTTAATAAATGTGATTAGATCATTTTTATAGATTTTTGTTTTTCATTTTTGCATGAATACCATCAGATTTAGTTATCATACCATTAACATCTCATTCAAAAATAACTATCCAAACTGAAGCATGGGTCTTTTTGTTGTTGCCAGATGGGGAGCCTGCTCTTAGCAGGGCGGGAGTTCAGATGTGTGAACTTGCAGGTACATCAGGGACCATCTTTGAATCAGTTTTAACTGTAAAGCCCTTTTGTTAGTTAACATATCTAAACAGAATCGGGATTTCATCAAAACGGAAAACCTGTCTGCTTTAGTTCTGTAGAAGTGGCCAAAATTACACACATATCCTTAACGAGCCACTTCAGTCAAAATGCCAGGCTTGCACTAATTGGAAATAGAGGTTGGGGTGGGAATCTTTAGGCACTTATGGATTCGATTTGATTACTATTCATAAGGCTAAGGTGCGATTATAAATCGATTGATGACATAAAATTACCCCTCTCCCCTTTCTGTTTCTCTGCAAGACATCTATGACTCTGCTTAGCTGCTGTTTGAAGCAACTTGACATGCTAGCTGCTGTGCATCAGAAAATGTGCAGTTACTGTGATATTAGTTTTTCATGGGAATTGCTTTCCTTTCACTGCTCTATTTTGCTAATCGATTAATTTTTTGATTATTTTTACAACTAATCGATTAATAATCGGATAGCAAAATGTGTTTAGTAGGAGATTTTTTTTTTACTGAATTTTAACCAGGTGAAGCTTAAACTATGCAACCTGAGGAGTTCTGGATAGAGCACATTTACAGACAAAGAAGATTTTTCATCTTAAATAAAAAATTTATACAATTGTTTTGTTCAATTTTGGCCTAATTACTGCTCTGAGTGGGTTGTTCTTTCAGCAAATGTCATGGTCTGTATATTCCAGTTAACGATCATTCAATTAGTAAATTAGGTGACAGTTATTTCCATAATCGAATAATTATGATTAATCCGATTAATTGTTTCAGTCCTAGTCTGTAGCCCAACTTTTCTCAAATTGCCTTGTTGCTAAAATGTGCTATACGAATAAACTTGACTTGCCTTTCCATCCATCACATTTTGGAGCTAATTTACTTGCTAGTGATTCCGTCACTTTGTTTGTGTTGCATAAAAAAATTGCTCCAAGGCCCCAATTCTAAACGACTCTTGTGGGTCTCATATCCTTTACGATAATAGTTGGACTGCACTTTGTAGTTCACTTCAGCTTTTCTGAGTTAGGGGGAAAGATTATCATCGCTAGTTTAATGCACAGCTTTTTTACTTTCAGTTTTGGGTTAAAATGTGTAACATAGTTGCTCTTGTTTTGAGAGATTTCCTTTCAGTTTCACACATCCTGCATATGGCATGGATTTGATCCAAGTGATTTTCTCTTTGCCTGTGATCTTATATATTCCCCATAAACTGTCCAGGTGCCGCAACTACTTGCTTCTGAGTTCCTTAAGTGTGTCTGGAGTTCAGTGGCATTCACCAACTGGTTCTGCATGGCATTGTTCAAAATGAAGCTGTCATCGGCATGGGATTTGACCAGAGGACATCCGCTACTATGGCTTCCTATGACTCTTCCATTCTCTGTGTCCTTTGTTGCTACTGCTTGATGACTCATTGTGAAACTCTAAGCTCTGAGGGAACTTCCCTCTGACAGCATCCTGTTTGAAGCCTAGCACTGGCTAGGTATAGTTGATTGATGGTTAGGTGTCATCTTGGTGTCAAAATGTGAACTGCATGTCTTTAAGACTCTTTAAATACAAACTGTCATTGAACTAGAACTTGTAATGGTAGATTCATGGATTAGATACCTTGGCAGAGAACAGCATGCACTGAAACATTACACAGTTGAGGAGGTGTATTCAAAAGTTTAGAGGTGTACTAATTTTTAAATTCATTCAGAAAGCTGAAATTCATCAGAAAGCTGAACATCTCTAACTTTTTGTGAGAAATGTATGCTGCTTTCTGTGGAACTGAAACCCATGTAAAACAATAACTCCGTCCCTGGACACATTTTAAAAAATGCCACCAAAGTGTGCAGTGCGAAGAGTGGGGATGAGTGGAGGGAGTTAAGCGGGGGGGTCAGGAGGACAAGGCAAAGGGGCAGCTAGCTTAATTTGGTACATTGAAACATGGAGAGTGAGCAGAGTGACGCTGGTAGTTTCATCACGGATAGATTCTTTGAGGTGCAGGATTTTTCACCTCTCTCGTCACCAAAGGTTAAGAGAGTCTTTCTGGACCCCAGCGTGCCTGATGGCCTAAGCTATCAGTTAGAGCCGCTGGCTCAAGGCACTGAGTCCGCAATGTCGAAAGCCTGCGTTGCCGAGGGAGTGGAGAAAATGATCCCCTGGTTGCAGGAATGATCCACTTTGATTTAAGGCTGTACAATATTGGGGAAAGCATGTGATGTACGATAATGCTGCTATGATAATAATATGATTGCAGTAAATAAACAAATAGGTTCTTGCCAAACATAGACCCCAGATAATGTTTAGTTTGTCCAGCTACTGGGGGAAAACAAATTATTTCTATTGAAAAACTTGCTTCAGACGAACGTCAGCTGTTTTTGCAATGAAACAACTTGGTTGTAGTTTTTGGATGACTTTACCACCTTCAATATTATATGTTGGATTTAACAGCTGGTGTCACCAAGTATATTACAGGCACAGGGAGCCTCAATGCATGCTACCTAAATAATTAGCTAACATTTACTGCAGTCCAAGCAGTTCTTTGTGTTCTGCATTTATTGCAATAACGGTAACTCTGCGATATATTTTGCAGCCCTTATTTGGGGGCATGTTTAACACTTACTACTTCAACCACAAAAGGCTTTGGTGGATTCTAAGGAAATGGATTGTTATGTCACCCCACAATGGATTTCTTCTTTGGTGGCTACAACATCCAGGAGTGCTTTCAAGGACTATGGCAGGGCCAGCTTCATATAAGGTGTAATGCATGTGTGCTGAGGTTGTGATGCCAGCATTACCTAAGGGACATTGTCAGTTAGATGCCAGATACATAATTAAAACATGGAAGATTGCTCATTTGTGATTATCCTTGTTAGCGGTGCAGGTGCCCATCACTACGGTGGTGCCCATCACTACGGTGGGTCCCATCCCATTACTACGGTGGGTCCCATCCCATCACTACGGTGGGTCCCATCCCATCACTACGGTGGGTCCCATCCCATCACTACGGTGGGTCCCATCCCATCACTACGGTGGGTCCCATCCCATCACTACGGTGGGTCCCATCCCATCACTACGGTGGGTCCCATCCCATCACTACTGTGGTCCCATCACTAAGATGGGTCCCATCACTACGGTGGGTCCCATCCCATCACTACTGTGGTCCCATCACTAAGATGGGTCCCATCACTACGGTGGGTCCCATCCCATCACTACTGTGGTCCCATCACCACGATGGTGCCATCACTAAGATGGGTCCCATCACT
The DNA here is from genome assembly GCA_036173005.1 of Crenichthys baileyi. Taxonomy (NCBI): domain Eukaryota; kingdom Metazoa; phylum Chordata; class Actinopteri; order Cyprinodontiformes; family Goodeidae; genus Crenichthys; species Crenichthys baileyi. Next base: position 224,956 of record JAHHUM010001804.1, read on the forward strand.
ACCGTGGGTCCCATCCCATCACTACTGTGGTCCCATCACTAAGATGGGTCCCATCACTATGGTGGGTCCCATCCCATCACTACTGTGGTCCCATCACCACGATGGTGCCATCAATAAGATAGGTCCCATCACTACGGTGGGTCCCATCACTACGGTGCTTCAACGTGGCAGTGAGGAAATTACATTCCTTCACAAAATTGTTACTGATGCCTGAAACTCAGCGAAATTGAAGGCAAAACTAATTCATTTACATAGGAGTTAGAATTGCACAAGATATCATGAATCAGTCGTCATTGGAATATCAATGTGTGCAGTGGGGCTGCTTTGACGCAGTAATTGTGATGCGTACCTTGCATGCCCATAATACATTTGGCTTTAGGATTGGCTTTTACTGCCCTCGATGCCCACACCTGTTACATAGTTTAAGGGCCTGATATCATGCAACCTTGATAGAAATCATCCACAAGTTTTCTAAATTACTTGTTTTGAGTTGTGATGTCCGTCAACCTGTCCTTTGCAACCAGAGAGACAACGCAATGACAACGACAAATAGCTGTGTTTGTTTTTTGGGTGCGTCTCTGTAGACAAGTGGTAGAATTTCAAGAATGTCCTCAAAACCTTTAAAAGTTTAGGAGAAAGACTGCATTATTCCATTTCCGGGATCTGACATGGACCCATCCCGTTTAAAGCCAGATTTTGTCAAGATAACGGGCCATAGCCTCTCTCACCAATGCTTTGCATTTTATCTCCATATTCTCCTTTCTTCTATTTATCTTTCTGTAATTGAGTCTCTCTCAGCAACAGTCGCCGTTATGTACTGCCGTTTAGTATCCCAGAATACAATGCAGTGTGATATCTCTACTAGTTTCCGACAGGTGCAGCAGCAAACAGCTTAACAAGCAGTCACGTTCTGACATGTCAAAGTTTTGATAGGACATCTCCATAAGAGCGTAATTATTGAAACAAAAAATAGAAATGTACCTAGACTGCTAGCCATTTACTTAAAACACAGCTCGCTACACCATAATAAACCGCTTTACTACACTTACCTCTATCATGCTGGAAGTTGCAAACACAATTATTTCTACAGCAGCCCTGCAAAAGATAAGTTGGGGATTTCATTATAAATGTGACTGAGTTTATAATTACATGAGTGAGGGTGTGCAAGTTGATGTTGGAAATGTAAATCTAGCTCAGAAAGTTTAGGTAGTGAACACAAATTAACACATTCTTAACCTCTTGGAACTAATGCTGGTTAAGACTCGGTACTGTGGGCCATATTCTATCTAATGCATCAAGTTGCGATTCATGACTTTGGTTTTAAGTGTAAATACCCAAAATGGTCATTTGCCACTGACATTTGCAGTTTGTAACATTTTGAGTCTCTTCCCTGCAACGTTTCATGGGGACAAAAGGTACCGTCAGTCTCAAATGTCTTCTTATACAAACCATGTGACTTTTTGTTCAAATATTTAGTTATGAATCTTTTTTAAATGGAAAAAGAGAAACCAAACAAGTACAAACACAAAGTAAAGCAAGGAACACATAATAAAAATAAATGAATAAAAAGCCACCATAAGACTCTGAGAACATGGACTACTACCCATAAGCTCTGCATCCTGAAGTTTGCAAATACAGTAGCGGAGGCAGGCAGCGCACATGGAACATGTGTCAGAAGGTTCATAGTGTAAAGGTTTCTGCAGTGATGGCCTCCATAATACCACCTGCCTTTTCTTATATGTTTCTGGTTTCTTTAGAGATGTTTTACCCAGAGCCGTTGGAAGATGTCGCTGGAGGTATAGTGAAGGGTTTTTAGAGCTTAAAAAGCTAAAATCTTAAAAGATTTTGTTTTTTCTTGGTCTGAAAATCTGAAGATGTTTAGTTGACTGTCAACAAATGAGATATAGCAAATGTGTATTGCTTTACTGTCCTTGATACAGGAACAAACAGCACCAGAACCATTTGTTTTGATTTGTAGATTCAGGAAATTGCAGTTTCTGTAGTTGCGTTCTTTGTCCTAAAATATTTAACAAGCAATTTGCATAAAAAACATGAAACAAGATGAAACACACACCTGCTCAGTTTTGTTTGTTTTTGCCAGATATTTCTTGAGTTTCTGAAAATTGGGTCAACCGGTGCACGTTTAGGTGAGTGGTGTTATTTAAGTTCTGCATTAAGGTTGTTTTCTCAGAGTTTTAACTCCTGTTACACATGCTCCAAATTTGGGATGTACAAATCAACCGACTGGTATTCAGAACCTGTCAGTTTTATTTGATCAGCTCTGATTGAAGGCCAGCAGGTCAGATCCCTTTTCTTTCATTAAATCAATCAGAAATGAATCCTTCCACTTGTTTGGGTCTGGAAACCCATCATGTCCTTGAGTTTGGATCAAGGGTAGAGGCAGATGTTTTTATGCGTAAATTGTTTTTAATCCCTTCTTTGTGTGTTTGAACCAAACAAAAGTACCTCTATCAAGGATCACTTTTATTTTTTGACTTAGTATCAAACGTTTAATGTATTTGGTCTGCAGAAAGAAAATTGGAGTAGCCCCTCATTATCTTCCTGTTAGACCGCTAAGAAACCCAGAAATCAGCCTGTAAACCCATCTCTACACAAACTCTGTTTACTTAACTGGTAAAGAAATACATTTATCCAATCTTTAATCCACAAATCAGGTGTCATGCTGAATTTTACCAATTCCAGTCACCGTCTAAGCAAGTGGTGAAACAGAAATGATGAAGGTCTGTTAAATCATCTGACCTTATTTAGACATTAACATGGTCCTATCCATCTCTGTAAATTCAAATACATCTGACAACATGACTATGTAACCAATACTCACACTGTGGAGGCCTCAGAAGTTTGTTATGCCTGGTTCACACGGCAAGATTTAAAAATTGAGGGCTGATTTTCAAAACCTTAGGGTCCCTACACATGATGGTAAAAAATCTTAGGTATAACAGGTTTGGTCCTACAGTGTGTGGTGTCCAGCCACATGGCAAGCACGACACACCACACACAACCACATTTCACCCATGAACAATCAGATGTCAGACGGGAAATCTCGCAAACCCTCTCGAGATCAAACGTGAGTTCAGAGTTACTCCCTTCCGTTTTTCTGTCACATCGCTTTCTGACTGTCTATACGTCACATTCAACAGGCTGCGTGCTCGCATGTCCTCAGGGGACACCCCACACGGTAGAATATCGAGCTAACATAATCCAACATGTTGAATATCCCCGATGTGAGGTTCGGAGCCGTCCCGTCGTCCTTCCAAGCAGACTAGATCACTCTTAACACACCACACACACCAGGATTATCTCATAAGATTATCTTTAGAGCCATCACGATGATCACGCATTTCGGAAGGGGAAGATCGGATTAAAAATCGGCATAAAAACCCTGCCATGTGAACCAGGCATTAGAGAACATTAGTGAGCAAACGGCACCAGGAAGACCAAGGAACACAGCAGAGAGGTCACAGATGAAGAGAAGTTTTGGGTTATAAATCAATATGCCAAGCGTTAAAGATCTCGCGGACCTCTGTTCAACCCATCATCCAAATATGGAAACAGGATGGCACAACAGCAAACCTACCGAGAAATGGTCGTCCACCTGAAGTGAAGAGCTGAGTATAGAGAGCATGGAGTTAGAAAGATCCACAACTCAGTGGGGAGAATCTGTTAAAAGGACAGCTATGAGCTATGCACTCTACAAATCTGGCCTATGTAAATGCCAATGTTAAAACAAATCCACAGAAAGTCCTCTTTGTAGTTGGTCACCAGTCATGTATGGGGCACAGACAACACGTGGAAGAAAGTACTCTGTTCAAGGACCAAAACTGAACATTTTGGCCATTCAAAACACTTTATGTGATGGAAAACTAACACTGCATCTCACTCTGAACACACCATGCCCACAGTGTAACATAATACTGGCAGCATCATCCTGTGGGGATGCTTAAACCAATAAAAGACATCCATTTTTTTGTAAGTCAATAAACTGGATTTTAGGTGTAGGGATGTTCTTGTAACACACTTTAAAGGTGAGCCTAGGATAGATGATATGTACCAGGTCTGAACCAGAGTTCTGTCCTGGAGTGAAGTGAGAATGAGACCACAGGAGAAAGAGAGTCAAAGTAAAAGCGACATAAAGTGTTTCCCATCTTATTACAGTCTCTCAATGTTTTGTACCAGCTTGTATTGGTTTACTTTTATCAGATGAACCCATAAGTTGACCCCAATAAAATTATTTTTTCCTTACATGATCTTTGAAGGTCACAGTAGAGGAAATGAAATTGCACACAACCTCTCCTGTAGCCCTTCTTTCATGCCTCCTTTCCTTATGCTTGCATCTCCTTTAAATATATCTTGTGATCTATGGCATCCCTCCAGACATTTAGGTGAAATCAGTTTTATCAATGCCAAGTTCAAGTAGAGAAATGATGTGAATATAGTGAAAATGTTTTGACCAGGTGATTAATCAGTTACTTATTGATCAAAAATCTGTGGTGTTTTGTATGTTTTAACAGCGGCGTTGGATCCTGGGATGATGTAAGAAGGCGTTGACCTTTTTATTAATATAAAGAAAATCCAGAACATGATTCCTGTCGCAGTAGCAACCAGTTCTGTTTGCTCCTGAGTCACTGATGGTACGTCGGTGTGCTGAGAGAAGAGTATGCCTCTTCACATCTCTGTTCTCTTAAATTCCTTTTGAAATCAGCCAGCTAAATTTAGCTTGCAGCACCCCTCCCCCTGCTTCCAGAGGTATCGGAGCTGCAGCAGACAGTGATAGGCTAACGTTTTGAAGTGCGCAATCCACACACACACAGATTAAAGTGAGTGGCACAGAGTGGGAGGTCGCTCTGTCTTTGTGCACACAGTGTGGGCTATAGTGATGATAAATCGTTGCTGTGCACCAAATGAGCTGTGAGGGTCTGTCTGTTTATGTGCGTGTTTTCTCTGTCTCTCAGGGCTGCTGCTTGAGGACAGTGGGGGCTCTCTAATGATCCCACCATTCATCCAATGAACCCCCTTAACTCCATGAAACCCTCCCTGCCTCCCACTCATCAAAGGTACCCATACACGCGCACACCATGCTGACATTAAACTCGGGTGAATCATGTGCTTTGCAAAGATGAAGAAGAGTCTTTATCTCTGTGACTGTCTCATTCACACAACAATCCCTCTCGATTATAGACCTGCACAAGGATTAGTTTAAAATTAATAAATCAACTCGCATGTCATTTTAGACCTCTAGGTAGAAACCAATCCGCATTTTATTCAGTCATTATTAAGAAAGGAAGCAAGTGTCATGATTTTTTTTTTTTTAATATAAAGAGCAATGACTCATAATTTAACATGCTCGCAGGTAATCAGCTGATCTTTAACATTCAGACCACTCAGACAGGTTTCAAGCTATTTGTCTTCACCAATCTTTTTGTTCTTCCTTAAGAGTTGAGCATTTTAACCCTGTTTGTTGTGATGAAACCTTGTTATATATTCAAAATACAAAATCAGCACCAGGATTTAATGCCAGCAACAAAGGCTTGTAAACATTTTACAGTATAACAGTAAATGAGTAAAATGGGTTTTGCACTTTTTAATGATGCCATATGAGATGAAGCAATGGTCAGCTAATGAAAAGGACATAAAACAAGATTCTTGGGCTTTTAGGTGTTTTATAATTGATCATTATTGTGTACATTTTTAGAGAATCATTGCACTTACTTGAAATAATTACTTTGAGATGATTTCTACAATGGAGGTGATGTATCTTCATTATTTTATGAAAGACCGGCCCCTTCCTGCCAGTTAAATCTGCTGCTTTAAATCATTTCCAGCAGTATCCATACCCCTGGTAGCGTTAGATTTATTTTCATTGAACCAAGAAGTGAGACATGCATCTCTCAAGAGATAATAAAGCAAAGAAATATGAGTATCAATTAAAAAGGGTTTTATTAACATAAAAAAATGCATGCTGAAGATAATTTGTAAACATTTCAATACTAAGTGTAAAAATCTTTAACTCCAAAATAATCATATTGCTGACCTACAGAAAACATGTTTTTCTTTAAAAATTAAAAAAATAATTTGAAAACTTTAAAACTGGAGGGAATTTAATAATTTTAGCCTTAACTATTCTGTGAAAATTTAGACCCTTTGGTGTTTTTAGGGATTTGGAAAAACATACAAAAAAAAATTTCTTTTTTAATAATTTTTACAGGACCCTCCAATTTTTTTTAGCAAAAGTTTCCCGTTTTAAACCCGTTCAAAATATTGGCTCTTCCTGTGGAAAAGTGGACAAGTTTTGGTCAGGTAGCTATTTTTTTTGGCTTATGAAGATCATATAAAGGGCAATGAAAACAAGAAAAAACCTGGGTTTAGGACCACAGTAATTTTTTAGTTCAAGGGGTAGGCCCCCCTTTTTCGGGGCCCAAAAACACCGTCAATTCGTTTGGGGAATTTAAATATACAAAATCCTCACAGTTTCAGAGGGATTTTTTAAAAACCCTTTTCCTTTCAGGGGTAGTGGGAAAGGGCAATACGTGCACTGGTTTGGGGGAAAACGTTTCGACCCCCGCTCCCCAAAAAAACCCAAATTTGGGTCAATAATATTTAGATTGGTTTACTGTGCAGGCCATGGGAGATTTTCAACTTTCCCCTTTCCCTTTTCATTTAAAAACCCAAACTTTCACCAGTCCTTTCTGTGTGTATTGGTGCATTGGGCTCCTATAAAAGGGGACCGCCCTTTAGGATTCAATGTTTGAACCATTGGATGCACCCGGGGCCTTTAAGAAGGGTTTTGGTAGTCCTTGGGAGTGACGGCCCATCTAGCAAAATTTTTGGGCCAAAGGGGTGCCTGATTTTGGCAGCCCAAACCATTTATGACCCCCCGGGTTTTCCACTTCCCGGGCATGCAACAGTCCCGGGTGGTTTTCAATTCTTTGGGGCTTTTCCCCCACCGAACTTCCCAGATGTGGGGGGGAAAAACCGGGAAAGGTTGGGCTCTCAGAGAAAAAAAAACATGTTTTTACATTTCCAAAAAGCCCAAGATTTGCAAAAAATGACCATTGAAAAACCCCAAATTTTTGGGATTGGATGAAATGACCCAAAGGGTTTGGCCCCCTAGCAGCCCTTTTCCATGATACTGACCCGGGGAGTCCGAGGACAGGGTTTGGGGGAAAACCCGGAGAGTGAGGTGCCCCCATTTAAATTTTGCCGGGGATTTGGGGGAAACCGTTTGGGGTTTTTTGTTTTTTTTGGGTACAAAAACCCGGGGTTTACCTTACCGAACACCCTTTCAGACAGCTTCCTCTTTCCCCTCCACAGTTAATTTCCCGTTGGGTGTGGTTTCCCTTTCCTTTCTTGGTTGGGATGCTGACATTTACCCTGGATACCTGGCTCTTGATACATTTACAAAAGGGTTGGTCTTTGGGCACAGATGCGACCCCCGCAAGACGGGCACCAACAATTTTTCCTTTTTTTGAAAATTTTGGTTATTTTCACCCTAATGTTTGGGGATTTCAATATTTTTTAGCAAAAAAGTGCTCTTTCCCTGCCCAATTGGGAAACCCCACCCCCTCTGGCCTTACTGGGCCCAAGTGCAATCAATGAAGACTGGTTTCCAAGGTTTGGGCCCAATTTAGCCCCTGAAACCTCCCACACCCAAAAGACAGGTGTTTCAAGGTTTTTATTGTCCAAAACCCCGTAATCTCTCTTACTTAAAAAAAGGCATGTTGGCTTGTCATTTTTACTAGGGTGGGAAAAAAAATGGGGGCCCCTTGCACAACAATTTATCCTCCAGGGAAGCACAAAGTCATGAATTAATAGAGTTTCTAAATCCTCTGATCAACTTAATAAACAATTTTAAAGCTTTTCGTGCACAGTTTCCAGAGGTGACAATAAATGTGAAAGGGGGACAGAGCACTTTTTCTCCTAAAAAAAGGGAAAAATTAAAAGTTTTTGTTTCAGGCCATGTTTTTTTTAAACCCCCCCCTAATGGCCCCAGTCCAAGCCTTTAAAACGTTCCCCCATTATAGCAAATCACAGGGAACCCTTTCTATGCAGACAGGGAAAAAAAGCAATTTTTTGTTTTTCTTTTTAATTTTTAGTTGGGTGAACTTTTTAATGAAAAATTGGGGTTCCCTTTTTCCCCAAATGTCATCCCCAAAAACCCCAGTTTTTCTTGCCAAAAGAATTAGCCACGATAGATAGTCCAATATTGCACTTTCTGGTGACAAAGACTGCAGCCAGCCTGCAAGTGATGTGGTCTGACAGTCGTGCTGCTGTGGTAGCTTCCTGTTGAGGAAATGGTTTCGAAGGAGGAAGCAGAGGCTAAACCCAACCCCCGGGCAGTGAAAAAAAACTGTGCTCAGGGTTTAATTCCCTTTAGCCCCACCAAAGGAAAAATTTTTTTTGTGACCTTTTTGTCAGCTGAGTTTTCCCCCCCCCTGAAAAACCCAAACCCGCAAATTAACCCCCCCCCCCTAAAAACCCCCAAAGGGGTTTTAAAACCCTCCTTGTTTTTAGGAGGAAATGATGAAACAGTCTGTGAGGCAGTTATTGCGGTTGCTGGTATCTGGATGAATGCTCTCTCTTTCTCTGCCTCTCCTGAACTGTCCCTTCGTATCCCTCTGCAGCACTGACGGCCCCTTCCTAAATGAGCCAGTCTCCTGGCAACCAGGCACCAATCAGCACGCAAGATCTCTCTCTGTAGTAACCACAGTGTGGGGCGTGACCAATCCCACACACAGCCAGGTAACACATGATTCACTACCCGGGGACATTGTGCTTGCTCCTCTTGTGCTCACTGACACAAGCTTTGATTTATTTCTCTGTGGAAAATCTAATTAGTACATTTTATATGTAAAGCTGTTATTTTAACCTAAAGCCCAGTGTCCCACAGAGTGTCTAATAATGCTGCTAAAAGAACTTGTGTAGAGATTTCTTTGCTATATCTGATGTGTTGTCTACCTCCTTTGGTTTTATACCTGTGACAATACAGTTATAGTACATTCTAGAAGACTAGCATAGTCTGAAAGCCTATAAAATACTATCATGCTCTTAGGTTATATATCGACACAAACCTTCAAATATTCTACTTGTTTATATTAAAAACAGCTTGCCAGCTGTAGTTTTAAAGCAGCATCTAGTAAGAGTGATAGATGGCGCTCCCTTAGCTTCCGCACCTTGAATGTTTGTGCTTTTTACCACTGAAAATATCAGCCAGCTGACTGGCAGTGTGCAGCAACATGTGTGGGGGGAAGAGCTGGCTAAAACGCCCTCATTAAAAGGACCTGAACTTCTCATCAACAACTCTTTAATCGGGAAAAGGGGGAGGGGAAATTGCAGCAATTTTGAAATGCAACAACCTTTGCACATCTTGATTCTGGTAAACGCCCTACGCCTAGACTGATGATGTAACACAACACTTTCAAAGATAACCGCTATACTTTGTGGTTATGATAATTTTGCATCAGAGGTGGTGTGTTACGGACTTTATTTTTTCAATTTTTTGAAAATAAGTTGACAGGAAATAGGGTGGAGAGAGCGGGGGACAGGTATGCAGTAAACGTTGATGGGCCGGGATTCGATCCCGCGACACCCTGCCCCGCACCCAGAGGTGGTGTGTTAAGACGGGAGTTTTAAAATGCAAGTACACACGTTAAAACCTGTTAACATGAGCTGATTGTTTCCTTTACCATTGCCTGTAGCCATTGGTTATCCTCCAAGCAGAACTTGAGTTACATGCTGTCACCCTTAGGACTTTCCAAGGAACAAGTCTGAAAACAGCAATGACACCATTATGAGCATGGAGGACAGTATATCTGACAGGTTGTTCTTAGGCATGGGCCCTTTTACAATATCAAGATATCCTGAGGTTTTTAAAACATATGCTTTTAAAACCACTAAATTCTACATCATACTGTTCCTACAGTTTAAAGTCCACTGTTGGTCAGCTGGGTGAAATAAGGCTGCTGTTATTTTTTTTTTATTTACAAAAAATTTGATTGCTTGGAAATATTTGGATCACAAAAAACTGGACAGTCAAAAGAGGCAGACCTGAGGTGGTTGGCTAGCTGCTTTAAACAAAAGCTTAAAGCTTATGTGGATAATTATGGAAAAATATTTGTTTTCCCAGACTTTATTCCCCATTTTCTTATCTAAATGTGTCTTTCTGTCTGTCTGTCTGTCTGTCTATCTGTCTGTACGACTATGCCACAATGCAAATATTTGCCTAAATGTATGAAGAACTTCTGGATTTTATATTTTTTAAATGAACGTAAAGGACTGAGAACTCTGGAAATATGAGTCTGGTAATTCTTACATTAAAACCACGTAGGAGCCCTGAAGTAGACTTCTTTGATACTTGATGTTTTTAATAATCTTATTTATTTAAAATTCATATCAGGTTTGCTTTAAGGCTTAAGTCTAACTTCAGAGTAGGGGCTTTCTTTGGGAACTTCTCATTAACCACCTTCTTTTGAACTTACTTTATTTCCTTAACCACCAATCTTCAAGGTGATAATGCTCCCCTGTTCCACCTGCAGGTGTTTGGAGCACCCATGGGCCCCGGCGAGAGTTCTGGTGGTCACATAATGCCAGTTGGCAGCCCAGGGATGGGCGGCAGCATGGGCTCCCAGTTTATAGGCCAGCAGTCATACGGAGATGGCTTGTCTAAAGGCTACGGCCAGCCAGGCATGTATGGACGTCCCAGCGCCGCCTACAACCCAGCTTCAGCATATGGAGGAAGGTAAGATGTGAGATAAGGCTTCAGTGCAGCCTCTGTCCTCATTCACACTGATGCTCCTGTAGTGCTGGCAGCTGCAATCATCCATGAATATTTAGTGTCTCAGGAGCAGTAAACGTCACAAGGTTCTTTCAGGCACTTTTATAGGTTTGTATGAAGAAAGTTTGAAAACCCTGACTTCAGATCATTGTTTTAACGGATGTTTTAACAATCAAAAGTTATGTATCTTCTACCTGAAAGGAGCTTATACTGGAACAATAAAGTAACCTGTAAAATATGTGCCGTTATATTGGCAATTATGCAGTATAAAGTTCAAAAAGTTTGTCAGTTAATCTTTATTGTATTAGTATGATGTAAAAACACTTTAGGTTTTCAATCTTAATCAACCTTTTGTTTTAGTCATGCTAGTGCACTCAGCTCCTTACAAAAGTATTCATGCCCCACGTTTATGTATTTTTTGGGGACTATATTTTAACAAACCAGCACAAAGTGTTGCATCATTACATTTTTTATGTTACAAATTAAATTTAAAAAAGTGTGGCATGCATGGGACTGGTCCTCTTTAAATTTGCAGTGGGGGTTCTGATAAAACCTGGACTTGGCCTGAAAATTTGAACAAGCACACCTTACAGGTCCCTCCCCCTTGCTCTCTGCTGTGATACAGGCCTCCTTCCACAGCTACTCTCGGAGCTGTGGAAGGCGGATGCCTCTCGAGAAATTGGCAGTTTTCCTGTCACATTAGGGTGTTTCTCTGCCATTAGCACAGCTGCAGCACACCAGCGATCTTTAGCTTGAACCATGGTACGCGCCCAGCAGGGGAGGGGTGTGAGCAGCGAACATGAGCGTGATTGACACAGCGAAGACATTCCTCCTGGCTCTGATTGGTTGTTTCTGACCAGGAGTGGTGTATTTCTGCAAATAGCAGAACCCATATGAGTTGTATGTAAAAAATGAATTTTTACATACAACTCATATGGGTTGACACCATTTATTGGTTTTACATACAGCTTTACAATAAATGATCTAATGGTGTTTTGCTGTCTTGCATACCTAAAAGCTTCTCTTTAAGTTGCTTTTAACTGCATGTATCTGAAGCTCATAAAGATGTTAAATGCTATATCCATCTCTTTGATTTTTAGAAAACCGTGATTCAGAATAATAAACACCTTTTAAAATAGTGAATTTCTTATTAGATTAGCTGCTGACTTTTTGTCAACCTTTATTTTTAAACACATCATTAACAGCAAGATGCAAAACTTCGTTCCAAAGTCCCTGGAGGAGAACCACAAAAATCAGGCATTAATATTATTTGAAAGCTCTTTCATCGAACCTGGTGATGTTTTTGTCAGGTATCCTTTGATTTTTCTTTCTTTGAGCCTTTTCTACCTGACTTTCTTCTGATTTCCAGTTTCTATACATTTCTGTACAAGCCTGTACATTTTTCTTACATTGTAGAAACATAATCTCAGACTAATTCTTACCTCTTAATTTGGGTACATTTATTCCATGGGGGAAAAAATCACACGTCATGAGTGGCACAATTAATGGTTTCCCTGCTGTCAGTGTATTGTACAGCCTCTTTTTGCTAGCAGTAGTACACTATTGGCAAAAGTGCTGTACTCTGCTCCTTTGCCAAGTACTCTCAGTATGATCCATTATTGAATTATACTTAAAGTATGATCTTTGACAGTTCCACAAGTTGACATATTTAAAGAACTTTTTTAGGTAAAGTGAGCAAAATATTGTGAATGTTGGATCCTGATAGACATCAGGACTGAATACTGAAGATGAATCAAAATGTGCTTCAGCAAACTATTAATTCAAGGAGTGAAAACTTATGCAACTAGGTTGTTTCAGCTCTCATATTTTTTAGAATTTCCCTCAAATAGACTTTTCTGTTTTTTCCTTTAATTTTGCAGAATAAAAGTCACATTAAAGGTAGGATTTATCTGGATCTCATGTTTTTGGAAACTGTAACAAATAAGTTGATTGATTTGGGCTGATCTGAACATGTCTTTGTAGCTTGTACTGTTTTATTATACTGTATGTTTTCACCTCATGTGCTGGTGCTGCAGGGTTTCATGCCAACATATGCCAGCGTGGCTGCTGTCACCCACTGCTGTGACTCACCATCGTGACGACACCTGGCACACTTATTCACTCAGTTGACTAAGATTGCAGCCCACTCATCTCCGCGTCTTTCCCTCTCGCTGCAGTTACTCTGGTAACGGTGGAGGTGCCGGCCTGGGTGTTCGTGCTCCCTCAGACTTCACTCAGGCTGCTGCCGCTGCTGTTGCTGCAGCCGCTGCCACAGCCACCGCTACAGCCACGGCAACCGTTGCAGCAATACAGGAAAAACAGAACCAGGAGCTGAGCTACGGCCAGGTAAATGTCTCAAAGAAAATAGCACACACTTCTTGGAAAAATAAAATTTCTAAGAGATCTTGATGTTGGTTATGAAAGTTTCCAACGTCCTGGTTCTGGCCCTGCTCCTTGGTTGAAATATTTAGCTGCAGGGCTGGAAATCAGAAGCTGTTTTTCTGCTTCATACTCGCATCAAGTCCAGGACACATGCTTCTTATTACCAGCAGAGACATTGCATAATTTGATACTGCCATGCCATTCAAACTAGAAGATTATGTATGAGTCACTGTAGAAGCTTAACAGACTGAATCACCAGTTCAGTGAACTGGAACTATTCCTTACTTAAATGAAATGTAAACAGATTTCATACATTTAAATGTATGTGTAAGTTAGGAACACACCCTGCACGGCACAGGAAGAGGCATTTACAGGGGTCGCCTACTTCCTGCATGGTGGAATCCACGTCCCAGCTGATTCTCTGACTGATCTGCTGCTTTAACACCTCTCCCTATGGCTGAAAGGTCGCTAAAAACTCCCGACATCTAGCTGAGACATGAAAGTGGCTGCAGTGCGATGTTAATCATAGAATTTCATGTTTGCTCTTCTTCTCACTTGTCCACATTTTCTACTGAATTATTCAATTAGTTAATAATTCACTTACTAAACAATGTTTAGCAGATATACGAAACAGATTTATTTAACACAATTTACAACCATCATCACAGTATCAGTGTCTGCAATTTCACAGACTGCTCAGATGCAATATTCATTAGAAAAGTCCAATTTCTAATTATTTATCTGCTTTAAAAAAACAAGAGAAGCTGAATTTTATTTGTTTTATTTTTTCAATATTTTTTAGGTGTTCTGTTTGAAACATGTTTGGATTTTTCTTTATTTTTATAATTTATGCAACAATGTGAAAATGCAGGTATTTTAAGCAAATGTTTACATTTAGAATGCAAGTAGGCAGCTACAGGTACGTCTCAGAAAATTATTATGTTGTAAAAAAGTTAAGTATTTATCATCACTGATTTCAGAAAATGAAACTCTTATAGAATCATCACACATATATGTGTGATGAATTTTATTTATATATATATATATAGATAGATAGATAGATAGATAGATAGATAGATAGATAGATAGATAAATATATATATATATACTATACTTATATATATATATATATATAATATATATATATATATATATATATATATAATATAGATATAGATATAGATATAGATAGAGATAGAGATAGAGATAGAGATAGAGATAGATATAGATATAGATATAGATATAGATATAGATATAGATATATATATAGATATAGATATATATAGATATAGATATATATGTATAGATATATATAGATATATATAGATATATATATATATATGTGGTTAGAACTTTTTTCTAACCACCAAAATTCTTGCAATTTTGGTGGTTATGGTTTACAGATAATGAAAACCCAACATACATTGTCCTACAAAATGAGAATACTGTGAAAAAGTTAAATATTGGAAACTCATGGTGTCACACCCTAATCGGCTAGTTAACCCAGAGCCTCTAAATAGTCTCTCAGTCTGGGCCTGTAGGCTACACAATCATGAAGGCTGCTGACTGGACTGATGGCATGAAGAGACACATTGACACCCTCCACAAGGACGGTAAGCCACAAAAGGTCATTGCTAAAGAAGCTGGTTGATCACAGTGCTGTATCCAAGCATATTTATAGAAAGTTGAGCGGAAGGAAAAACTGGTAGGAAAAGGTGGTCATGTATGGACGTCCCAGCGCCACCTACAACCCAGCTTCAGCATATGGAGGAAGGTAAGATGTGAGATAAGGCTTCAGTGCAGCCTCTGTCCTCATTCACACTGATGCTCCTGTAGTGCTGGCAGCTGCAATCATCCATGAATATTTAGTGTCTCAGGAGCAGTAAACGTCACAAGGTTCTTTCAGGCACATTTATAGGTTTGTATGAAGAAAGTTTGAAAACCCTGACTTAAGATCATTGTTTTAACAGATGTTTTAACAATCAAAAGTTATGTATCTCCTACCTGAAAGGAGCTTATACTGGAACAATAAAGTAACCTGTAAAATATGTGCCGTTATATTGGCAATTATGCAGTATAAAGTTCAAAAAGTTTGTCAGTTAATCTTTATTGTATTAGTATGATGTAAAAACACTTTAGTTTTTCAATCTTAATCAACCTTTTGTTTTAGTCATGCTAGTGCACTCAGCTCCTTACAAAAGTATTCATGCCCCACGTTTATGTATTTTTGGGGACTATATTTTAACAAACCAGCACAAAGTGTTGCATCATTACCTTTTTTATGTTACAAATTAAATTTAAAAAAGTGTGGCATGCATGGAACTGGTCCTCTTTAAATTTGCAGTGGGGGTTCTGATAAAACCTGGACTTGGCCTGAAAATTTGAACAAGCACACCTTACAGGTCCCTCCCCCTTGCTCTGTGCTGTGATACAGGCCTCATTGCACAGCTACTCCCGGAGCTGTGGAAGGCGGATGCCTCTCGAGAAATTGGCAGTTTTCCTGTCACGTTAGGGTGTTTCTCTGCCATTAGCACAGCTGCAGCACACCAGCGATCTTTAGCTTGAACCATGGTACGCGCCCAGCAGGGGAGGGGTGTGAGCAGCGAACATGAGCGTGATTGACACAGCGAAGACATTCCTCCTGGCTCTGATTGGTTGTTTCTGACCAGGAGTGGTGTATTTCTGCAAATAGCAGTAGGACCACTGGGAAGAGCCAGAGGAGCTTGACTTTTTTTTTTTTTTTTTTTTTTTTTTACAGATAATCTGTCTTATATTTTATTGTCAGGACATAGTGACACTTTAACAAATTTGTAAAAAATCAATTTTTACATACAACTCATATGGGTTGAAACCATTCATTGGTTTTACATACAGCTTTACCCAGGGATAAAAGCAGCCTTGAGAGGATTGTCAAGCAAATTGTATTCAAGAATTTGAGGGAGCTTCTCAAGGAGTGGACTGAGGCTGAAGTCAGCGCATCAAGACGAATCCTACACATGGAATTTAAATGTTGCACCCCATGTGTCAAGCCACTTCTAAACCAGAAACATTGTCAAAAGTGTCTTACCTGGACTAAGGAGAGAAAGAACTAGAATGTTTTGCGAAGTGGCCTAAAGTCCTCTTTTCAGATGAAAGTAAGGTTTGCATTTCATTTGGAAATAAAGGTCCCAGAGTCTGGAAGAAGAGTAGAGAGGCGCAGAATCCATGTTGCTTGAAGTCCAGAGTAAAGTTTCCACAGTCGGTGATGATTTGGGTGCAATGTCATCTGTTGGTTTCAACAGCCATTTACCAGGAGCTTTTAGAGCACTTCATTTCTTCCTTCTGCTGACAAGCTTTATGGAGATGTTGATTTCATGTTCCAGCAGGACTTGGTACTGACCCACACTGGCAAAGTTACCAAAAGCTTGTTCTATAACCATGGTGTTACCGTGCCTGATTGGCCAGCGAACAGGTCTGACCTGAACCCCATAGAGAATCTTTGGAGGATTGTCAAGAGGAAGATGAGAGACACCAGGCCCACCAATACAGATGACCTGGAGGCAGCTATCATCGCAACCTGGGCTTTCCTGAACAACCCAGCAGAACCACAGGCTGATCACCTCTATGCCATGCCGCATTAATGCAGTAATTTATGCAAAAGGAGCCCCAACCAACCATTGAGTGTACAGAAATAAGCATACTGTTCAGAAGCCTGACATTTGTTTAAAATAATTATTAAAATCTAAATAAATAGTGGCTTAAAATTGTTCACTCTATATGTAAGGAATCTATAATATGAGTTTCACTTTCTGAAGTGCGTGACAAAACGTTATTCGAGTATTTCATGATTATTAGACTATTAGTATTTCATGATTGCAAATATGTTTCTCCATACATATTTGGAAACAAATATTTCTATTTGGCATTTAGACTATTGGAAAAAGCTTAATTTTTGACAACTGCAGAGTTCTGTTTGTCTAATTTAAAAGCAATAAAACCAAGGTCCCTAACAACAGAGTGACTGTAAGGTACCAAGGGGCAGAGACTGAGTCTGTCCCCAAAATCTTTAATCCTTTAATTTAACCAAGTTTTTATGTCATGTAGACAGTTAAAAAGTGCCGTTGAGTGACTCAGAGATGTTATGCTTCCTAAAAATAGAACCCAAGGACAGCAAGTACAGATTAAAAAGAAGTGTACCCAAGATGGATCCCTGAGAGACCCCACAAGTCAGGGGAGCTGTGTCAGAGTGAAATGTTCCTAAATAAACAGAAGAACCTCAGTTGGTCAGATAGGAATGGAACCAGAATAAAATCGTGCCATTGAGGCCAGCAAACTGCTCGGGTCGTGACAATATTATGGTCTACAGTATCAGAGGCATCAGAAAGGTTAAAAAAAAAAATCAGTTTCCAGAATCAGCGGTTAAAAGAATGTCATTAAAAACTCTTAGAAGGGCTTTTTGTGCTATGGCGGGATTTAAAAGGGTGTCAAGCTCAAAGCACTCACCATCACCAGGGCCTTGTTGCAGCAGATTACATTCTCCATATGAAATATGGAGAATGTAATATAAAATATAGAAAGTACTCCTGGATCAGTGCTTCTTTGTTCTTTTTGTGTCTCTGCTCTGTTCTCTCAAACCCCCAGTCGGTCGTGGCAGATGGCCGCTCACACTGAGCCTGGTTCTGCTGGAGGTTTCTTCCTGTTAAAAGGGAGTTTTTCCTCTCCACTGTCGCTACATGCATGCTCAGTATGAGGGATTGCTGCATAGTCAACGCCAGTGACTGTCCACTGTCTCTACATGCTCATCCAGGAGGAGTGAATGCTGCAAGTCACTGACTGGATGCAATCTGCTGGGTTTCCTTAGACAGAAAAACTTTTTATCCAATTTGAATAAATAACTGAATCTGACTGCACTGTTCAATGGTTAGGATTAATTGGAATGTATGTACCTGACTTTTGTGAAGTGCCTTGAGACGACATGTGTTGTGAATTGCCGCTATATAAATAAACTGAATTGAATTGAATGAAATACTGCGGCAGTTTTGATATCACAACAGAAACCATTTGTATAATGTGTGTGTCTGGATTAACAATCTGACTGTTGAAACAGATGTCTTCTACAAGAGTCGCAATGTTTTGGGACTTTTTCAAAAGAGATTGCGTATATGTTCCTCCCTGGTCTTAAAGAGTCATAAAAAGTCTTAAGATTTTGTTATCTCTATAGGCTGTACATTTTTAAACTATATCTCTTACATGTAATTTAGTTATATCTTAAATGTCTTCCATTTCTTCATTCATTTGGATTTTTTTTTTCCTTTTTTAAGGCATGCACTGGCAGCAATCATTTGTTCTGTGTTGTAGTTCTGACCTAGGAATTAGGGTATTATTATCCTATGACAAAACTGTAAGGCTCATGATGGAGGACAACAAACAGGCCAGTGGATCGGAGGGAATATAACAGCCGACATGGAGTTTTTTGGACAAACCTGCAAAAGAAATCAAAGCATTTGTTATCTTCTCCGTTGCTGGCTCCTTTAAAATGGTGTTTCGAACTAGGTAGGTTAAGTGGAAATTGACTCACATGCAGAACCAACAAAACACCAAGCTACGTTGACCAAATTATACTTAGTTTGCTCAAGTTACTTTAGGTATTCGAGTTAGAATGTTATTCAGTCATTTTTCTGAATTTAGGGTAGGGTTTAAATGTAAAAAAATAATGGTTATAAATTTAGCCAGCTACAACTTGCAGAAACCCTGGTTTTGCTGAGTTTGCTAGAACAGTTTTTTCATAGAAATTTATTATTTTTGGCTCTTTATTTGTTTTGTCGAACATGTTTCCCTGAACAGCATATCTTAGCAACCTACATAGCCCATGTCTGCAGATCTCCTGATACAGAATTTTTGTTGGTAGAGGTTATCAAACCTCCTTGTAACTTGGCGTCCTTAGTTTATCAGTAAATCTTCCTCCCTGTACTCTACGAGCTGCCCAGGCTGTGGTAAAGAACCAGCAAGCTTTGTTTTTACGTCTCCTGTTTTATTTCCCTTTCCCGGTCAGATGGCTGGAGCATCCCCTTACAGCAACCAGTTCCTGTCGCATTCGGGCCCCCGTGGCCCCCCTGGAATAAACCACGGTGGGATGGTTCCCTTGAGGCCTGGACTGCCACCGTCCACAGGTGGCTTGTATCCCTCTCACCCTGCGCAGGCTCAGAGGATGCCCCAGCACGGAGGCTTCTCAGGCGGACAGCAAGGCCTCAAACGGCCGTTTCATTCAGAGGTCAGTGACACCGTTGGAGGTTTTTCCTCACTTTCGAGGTGTTGCTTTTAATTTTTTCCCAACGTTTTTTGCAGTGTAAAATTTGCACATTGGAGTATTCTGTAGGTCTCATCCCGGGAATTTTTATACCTGTGAAACCTATGCAGAGACTTAACCATCTTCCCTTTTCCCAGGGTTTCCCAGGGCAACAATACAACTCCGGGGGGATGCCTGGATATTCTAACCAGCCTCTGCAATACCCCACTGGTCCACAGCAGAGATGTGCGCCGTCACCTTCTTACCCCTCCAGTCGGATGCCTCACATGGTACCGTACACATCTGGAACCCACAACCCAACGCAGTTCTCTCCTGGTGCCGGCCAGCCCAATCCTCCGCAGTTTTATAAGGTCAGATCAGATTCACTGTGCTGCAGACGAAGTTTTGACTAGTATGGAATATCATCCAAAGCTGAATAGATTTGTAAACGTGTCAAACAAGTAAATAACAGAGCCTTTCAAAAGTATACATACTCATACCTTTTTTTCACATTTTCTTGGGTTACAACTACAAACTACAATGTATTTTATTGGAATGTTATGTTATATACTATCACAAAATAATGTTTATTGTGAAACTGAAAGAAAATGGTAGATTGTTTTCAAAATTCTGTACAAGTGAAAATCTGAAAAGTGTGTTGTGCATTTGTTTTTAGACCAGATCAGATACCCCTAAATAAAATAGGCTACAACCAATTACCTTTTAGACTTCAGGTGGGGAAGCAGCCAAGAGGCGAGACATATTGCTTGTGCACTCCTCAAATCTTGCCTTTATGGAAGAGTGGCAAGAAGGCCATAAAAAGTCCAGTTTTTAGTTTGTGTTGTAGAAAACAGTGTCCAGGGTGATTTGTGGCAGAAGGATAGCTGCAATAGGCTTAAATGATGGTAGTGGGTAGAGTGGGAGGACTGGGAAATGAGTCTAGAGTACATAGAGTGTACTATAGGCTCATACCACGTAAGTAAAGAAAAATATGGTGTTTCTGACATTTTATTTTCTAATGCATTTCTAATTAACTGCATTTTGGTCAGTTATGGAATGTTTTTTTTTTCTCTGATTTCTTACTTTTGATATTTGGCTAAATGTAACATTTGAACATGTTAAAAAGTGAAAGAATCATTTAGCAACCCTGTGTGTATTTCTTTTCAGCATTCCTGCTAAACTCCTTTGCATCAGGTTTGATGACAAATTATCTGAATACTGTGTTTCCTCTCTATGGCTTCCAGTCAGAGCCTTTTAATGGCCAGGGCAGCCTACCATCTGGAGGAGCCGGGGGATACAATGCCTTCACACAGGCTGCAGTTAACGGGGTAAATCTTTTAAGACTCTCCCTCCTTTAACCTGATAAATTTACATGTTCTGTTTGACTCTCGCCTAAGCACACGTTTACAAGGGGTACCAAACATAACAAAACTTTCAATGCAAGGATTTGAAGTTTTAACTTATTTTCATCTTTGCTTCTCAGCCAGGTCGAGGTGCAGTGATACCTGGATACCCCAGCTCGCCGATGGGAGGGAATCCCACCCCGCCGATGACGCCAGGGAGCTCCATCCCCCCCTACCTTTCCCCAGGCCAGGACACCAAGCCTCCCTACCTTCCGCTGGACTCCAAAGCCAACATTAGCACCCAGCAGCCCTCTACAGGTCAGTCAGGGTTAAATGTTTGCAGCTTAGAATTAGACTTATACAGCCTCAAATGATAAAGAACCCATGACATTTAAATCATGTTGTTTTTTTTACCAAGAACTGAGCAAAAAATGCTGGGAGAAACAATGCACACCCAGGGTTTAGGATATTGTTGAAGCACCATCAGCTGCAGTAACTGCTGGTGGTCGTTTTCTCTGTGACCTCCTCAGTTTCTTATATTGTTGTAAAAGAATTGTGTCCACAATGTTCCTTAAGTTCATTAAGATTGGCAGGCAAAGCCATGCAACACTGTTTAAACCATGTTCATATCTGGGTTTTGACTTGACCATTATACAAACTTTCACTTGCACTTTGGATCATTGTGTCAGGACTGAACTTCAGTAAACCAGTAGCAAACAGACAGACGGCCTCACATTTACCTGTAGAATACTCTGGTTTATAGAGTTCAAGGTTGACTTAATGACTGCAGGGCGTCCCAGTCCTATTGGAGATGTCTTTAAAATATACTATCAGAGACTTATGGAATCCTTCAAGATACATCTGGAGAAAGATCCCCATATAATAACTGTCAAGCAGTTCTCCAGATTTAGCTTGGAGCATTATGGCCAAACATCTCAAAATTAACTCATAATTTAGTGTTTTCATGAAAGAGAAGAGCCTTTGTCTTGAGAATCTTCCACACAAGCCACACTTGATCACACTTTGTTCTTTGAATTGTACTTCAAAAATTGTACAATTTTTAGTGTGTAACCCTATAATGGAAGCCCCTGTAGATCTCAGGGATGTTTGTATTCTCTGTGACTGGAGCACTGTTTGACCCTTGGGGTGAACTTAATGTAGCATCTGCTCCTGGGAACTGGCTTAAAAGTTTTCCAGTAATCTTCCACAACTTGAAATGATAGATTTTAAATTGTCAGGAAACTGTCTTTAACCTTTGCCAGAATGATGGGCGAAAGCAATCACTTCCTCCCTGTCATTGTGTTGACAAACACTTAGTTGGTGCGTTTTATTAGCAGCATCTTTCTGCAATTTATACATGAAGAACCATTAGGGTTTTCCTGTGTTTTTCACACGTTTATATACATTTGTCTAAAATTTGCATTTTAGTTATTGATTTCAGTACTGGTTCTCTCTCAAGGTAATCCTAGTGATGACCTGCGTCTGACATTCCCGGTCCGAGACGGTGTCGTGTTGGAGCCGTTCCGATTGGAGCACAATCTTGCTGTCAGTAACCATGCGTTCCAGCTCCGAGATTCTGTCTACAAAACGCTGGTGATGAGGTGAGAAGATGTAAATAAACTGGTTCATATGTGTTCCCCAGTGCGAGAAACCTGCCAGAAAGAGAGAGACTTGAGAGGATTGAAGGCTTCTGAGCCAGGGTTCGCTTTGACTCTGCTGCTCTAGTATGTCACCCAGTGGTTATTAGAGGTCATATACAGGGATGTCAGTGTGTCACTACTCAGACTCCAGGTTTTTGTGATGTGAAAACAAAACATTAGAAATCATTTCAAAACTTTTTCCTCATAATGTGACTATTATGCTACACAAAAATAAACTGAAAATAGCACCAATAAATGAGTTGCATTAGTGTTGAGCTTAAGCTAACCACTTTTGATTCGGTGTTCAGCATGAATTATAGTGAATTTTATTAACTATAAAAAAAAGTTTAGCTGTACTAGCAGAAGTAGAATATCTGAAAAAGTTCAATATTTTTTGTCACTAATTGTGGGAAGTGAAATTCATATATAGATTCAATACAAGAGAGTGAAATATTCCAAGCCTTTATTTCTTGTAATTTTGATGATCATGAAA
The DNA here is from genome assembly GCA_036173005.1 of Crenichthys baileyi. Lineage (NCBI taxonomy): Eukaryota > Metazoa > Chordata > Actinopteri > Cyprinodontiformes > Goodeidae > Crenichthys > Crenichthys baileyi. Next base: position 247,871 of record JAHHUM010001804.1, read on the forward strand.
ACCCAAATTTCAGTGTCTCCGACAATTAGAATATTGTGAAAAAGTTGAATTACGGGAACTCTTGGTATCACACTCTAATCATCTAGCTTACTCAAAACAAAGGTTTCCTGAGCCTCTAGATGGTCTCTCAGTCTGGGTCAGTAGGCTACACAACCATGGAGGAGACTGCTGACTTGAAAGATGTCCAGAAGATACTCATTTACACCATCCACAAGGAGGGTAAGCCACAAAAAGTCATTGCCGAAGAAGGTGATTGTTCAGAGTGTTGTATTCAGGCATATTCATAGAAAACTGAGTTGAAGGAAAAAGTGTGGTGCACCAGCGACAGGGATAACCAAAGCCTGGGCAAGCAAAATCCATTCAAGAATTTCGTGGAGCTTCACAAGGATGGGACTGAAGGTGCAGTCAGTGCATCCTACACACAGAAGGGATTTAAATGTCGTACTACTTGTATCAAACGTCAGAAGTGTCTTACCTGGGCCTAAGTGAAAAAGAACCGGACTGTTGCTCAGTGGTCCAAAGATGAAAGTAAAGTTTGCATTTCATTTGGAAATCAAGGTCCGAGAGTCTGAAGGGAGAGTGGAGAGGCACAGGATTCATGTTGCTTGAAGTCCAGTTTGAAGTTTCCACAGTCAGGGATGATTTGGGGTTCTATTCCATCTGCTGGTGTTGGTCCATTGGGTTTTCTAATGTCCACAGTCAATGCAGCTATCTACGAGGACATTTTAGAGCGCTTCATGCTTCCTTCTGCTGACAACCTTTATGGAAATTCGGATTTTATTTTTCAGCAGGACTACACTGGCCCACACTCCCAAAGGTACCAAAAGCTGGTTCAGTGATCATGGTGTTTACTGTTCTTGATTGGCAAGTGTTGTGATTATTAATCTGACAATATTATTTAGTATTTAATATTAATATTTTAATATTCTATCAAATAATATTTCGGTCTGTTAAGGGTTGTCCTGTGAATACCAGCCCAGTAATGTGATGGTATTAGGACAAAGTTGAAAGGTGTGAGCCAAGCTCTGACATTATTGAACAGCATAAACTCTGCACACATGGAATGAATTCACACAATTTCTTAAAATTTATTAACAAAAATAAGTCAACTCATAGTCAAACATATTTCAATCAACAAACTCTTTACTATGCTAAAACAATCCAACTAAACTACCAAGCAGAATTAAAGAATGACGAAGACTAATGGGCTATGTACAATATAAACAAGTTGATTAAAGATGATTAAAAATCATGACCAGAAGAGTGATGCAACATTACCATGCAATGTTATTTATGTTTGAGAACCAAGGCCAAGGATTGTCTTGAAGAATCTGGAAACGGAGTTAAGTTAGTCTTGGAACTAACTTAGACAATATTTAGCAAACGTTTAGACAACCATTCACAATGCAAGATCAGATAAAATATTATTTTAATAAAATAATGTTTTAAAGAATGATCTGCTAAATAAAACCAACCTCCTGGATGAATAATTTCTCAATGGTGTCTAATTAGCTGCCTTTATTTATTGAAATAATATTTAAAGAAATATTATTAAAGGTAACGGTAAATTATTTAAGGAAATATCTTTGAAAAGAGCCAAATCTTTCTGGAGAAATGGGTCTTAATGGTGTTTACTTAGTTATCAAATGTAGTAAAATGATGTTGGGGACATTATTTACTGGATTGAAAACTAAACCGTTCTGGGTAAATACTCTTCAGCAGCAAGCACGTGGCCTAGGCTGTTAGCAGTTAAGCTAACAAAGGAGGCTGATAGCTTAGCATCCAGAATCAAAACACACACAGTTAAAATTCTGTCAATAAAAGGGTTAAAATGCATAAGTGCGGACGGCGTGTTATGAGCAACCTTCTGTGTTTAAAATCACCCTTTAAATAAAGTTTGTCTTAACTTTAAAAACACAAACACAGAACACAAAGCTGATCACGTGTGCTGCAGATAGCCTGCTAGCACTAAGATAGCAGTTTCACACAAACAAAACCAAACTTGATAAAATGAAAAACGTTTAGATCATTTCATCCTAACTGTTATTCTGCCCAAACCTAACCTCTGACCATGTTGAGGAAAAGATGTCCGGGGCGGCGAAGTTTGAAGAAACGTCCACAGTCAACAAGCGGTTAGCCTTCGGCTAACCTAACGAAGCTGTGGGTGGGGGCCGTTCTGTCGGCCGGACAAAACTGCACGTTACCGGTGATGCGGCGTCGTCCTTTTCTCAGGCAAGGAAAATCGCTTCACTCGGGTTGTAGAGACCGCGTCTCTGCTGGGGACTTTTCTCGAACACCGTGTGCGTCTGCAGGGCTCGGAGAGAAAGTCAACAATGCCGGTGCCTTAATTCCCCGTTCGTGAATGAATACCGGATACACAAACAGCAATTCATTCAATACTCAACTTTTGCATATGATCGGTGATCATATGAGACTCTTGGATCCAGTTTGAAGAGTTAAGTCTTTTTGTCAGCAAAAAGACTTCAGCGCGCTGTGTCTGCTCCTTGTCCGATGGTCAACTGGCTTGGAGAGGTTGGCTTGTGGGAAAGGGGGTGCTTTTATACAGCCAGTGCCATCATGGGAAGTCTTCTGTTACCCCCCTTTTCCCCTTCTGAAGTTGTGCTGAAAGTCTGTTAAATGCAATTTATTTTGAAAACTCCAGAAGAGTTTATACCAGAGTTTTAATGTTGAAATCCATGGCTTAGGGTCCCAACACAAGCAAACCCCCCTGACCTGAATCCCATAGAAAATCTATGGGCTGTTGTCAAGAGGAAGATGAGAGATACCAGACCTAACTAAGGCGATGAGTCAAAAAACCTGGCCTGAATCGACATGTGCTCATAGGAAGCAGTAGCTGAAAAGGTTCCTGCAGTGAATGTGTGAGGTCACCTGGATAAGAGATATTGTCACAATCTGAGAGATTTAGAGAACTTCATAAAATAAGGAGTGGGGAAATATTGTCAGGTTAGGATGTGGGATGCTGAGAGACTGCTACCACAGAAGACTGAATGCTGAAATTGAATCAGAAAGTGCTCCAATGAAGGATGTGCACACTTACGCCAGCTTGTGGCACTTTTTAAAATATTTTTTTTCCTTTGAACAAATGTGTTTGTTTTTCTGTAAATGTAAATGTCACATTATATATGGAATAGTTTAGAAATGGTTTATTATTTTCTTACCTCACATGAATCAGACATTTGAACAGAAGAATGAACAGTTCTGGGAGCCACTGCAATTCAAAGATAGATTGAATACATATGTAGTTTGACTGGGAGGCTGTGGTATTAAGAACCAGGTTCCCAAACATGGACCTTTTAGGTTGGTCCAATCTGTCTGTTGATTATTCTTCAGTCTGACCTCTGTCATAAACAGCAGAGGTTACAGCCAGAGTGCTTTTTGGATAACTATCACATAGGGCAGGTGGGAATGCAGCAGCAGTATAATGAATCAGCAACATGACATCTGTCCACTTCCAGTGCACCAGATGCCTGTTTGCTCCTTTTCTTGAGCACCTTTCAAACCCCAGAGAAAAGGAACCAAACCCAGCATGTTAGAAAACCCCACCCAGGGTCTGTTTGACAGCTGTGTTGTGTCTCCCCCCATAGACCAGATCTGGAGCTGCAGTTCAAATGTTACCACCATGAAGACAGGCAGATGAACACTAACTGGCCTGCCTCTGTGCAGGTAAGCAGGATCCTCAACCTTTTTGACTTGATGCAGTTCTCAGGTGGGTTTGTCTCAGGTCCATGGGATTCAATCTGACTCACTAATGTAGTGGTTGGAAATGTCTTGAATAAGAGGTTTTTTGCATCGATTTAATATATTTGAAGAGAACTATCAGTCAATCTGTCTGGTAGAGGTGTACTTTGAGAATAAAGCAAACCTTCACTCAGTCCTCATGACATTTATGTGTTATTGACTGTCTTTAGATTACCTCTTTCTGATTGAATTATCATTATTCATCTACCCAGTTGATTGAGCCCGAGGTAGCTAAGCGAAGGTGTGTTTGTCTCCAGGCAAGTGTTTGAACTTTAACTGTCTAATTAAATTAGTAGCTGATTGTTGTTGGTGAAAATGTTGGGGCAGCCCTGCCACAGCTCTTTATGGCAGCCAACATAAGAACGACAGTGAGACTGACATGTTTACAGCGACTACTTATACTGGTCAAACTGTGAGAACACAAAAACCTTTTTGAAAACAGCCCTATTCATATTTTATCTTGTTATAACCATAAAATAATTCAACACAAAGTAGTGCATAATTGTGAAATGCAAGAGGAGAGGATGCATGTTTTTATTTATTTATTTTTTATTGTTAATAAAAATGGGGAGCATGCAGACCCCTTAACTTCCATTCATCCATTGTCTATACCTGCTTATCCTTATTTCCAGCGGCCATTGGGTGAGAGGCGGGGTACTACCTGGACAGATTGCCAGTCCGTCACAGGGCAACACAGACACACAGGAAAAACAACATGTACAGAACCATCCAATTTCTAATACCCTACTTTGACATGGTTATTCACTCATTTCCAATTCAATACTCATGTATTGTATAGTTTGTGGTTGTAATGGAAAAAAAGGTGGAAAGGTTAAAGGAATACGAATTGATTTGCAAGGCACTGAAGTTTAAATTTAAAGATTGTATGAGAACCACAAGAAGAGAAACAACCAGAAGCTTTGGATTTATCTTCATGTTGGGCTTTTGGCTTTTATTACCCCTCACCTGGAACTAACTGGTGAATGAGATTTTTTTTTTGTGAACAGCCTACTCAGCTCTTTAATCTAATTTAAATTGATACCATCAGAAAAATGCTGTTTTAATCTTTTAATATACTCATTTTGAATCTGCAACAATCAATATTTGTACATGGATAATTAAAAGGATAAAATCTGTGATTTGCTCATTACTATAAACCTAGATAAATATTAGCAATGCTTTGCCGATCTTATGCATATCTTATTCTTTTAACATCAAAGCTAACGGCTGCAGACGGCTGCAAGTTGCTCGAAGGGATTGCTACGAATAAATGTTGTCATTATAGCTTACCTAGATATAGGTCATCCAAGATTAGTTTGACGGTTTTATTGTCAGTGATTTTCTTTGCTGCCTTGAAAAATGTCACAAATACTTATTTTGTTGAATATCAGCTTTCTGTGAGACTTTATTAATGACTGTATTGGTATATTGTAAGGAGAAACTGTTGTAACAGGATTAAACATAGCAGCAGCATGAAAAGAACATGTCTCTAGACATATTATTACATGAAATAACATATTATTGCATCTAAAGCAACAACAGCATATAAACTCCAGAATTCCTGTATGCATGACTTTGTGGCTTATTTTCTACCAATCTCTTCCAGCACTCTTAGTGATGTTTAGCATTTTGAACCCCAATTTAAAAAAACACCGTTAAATGCTTTGGTTAGCATTATTAATTATGAACATCAGTGTCTGCGTGTATTCACCAGTGAATGTTAAACCCCTGCTGTAGCAGCCTCCATGAATAAGCTACACTCATTAGAAGAAAATACACTTTTCTTTGATAAAGCTTTTCACAGTTTTTGTCCTTTCGATACTGAAAACAGGTAACTTGAGGTGTTTTTTATTCTATAACCACTTCCACCCTGAAGAGTGCAGTTAAAAGAACCAGTGGATATGGTGCTGAACACCAAATTTTCAGTTTTCCTACCAGCTGGTTAAGCTAAAAATGACCCAGTTCAGGTCACCAGCTGATTTCTTGGTGCATCACTTTAATGGTATCAATATGTGTACTGTGCATTTGTAAGGATTATCTACATAAAGTGACCAACATATTTAAGGTAATACATCAGTTCACCTCTAAAAATCATTCAGCCTTTAGTACCAATGGGTTTCAGTACCAATCTGACATATTTAAGAAGCCGGTTTTGCTTTCCTTACATCACTCATTTCTACATGTTCTGCACATTTCAGCAAAAAAACTCGTTTTTTTTCAAAAATGTATTATCTAGAAACACAGAGTATTGATTTTTAAGTTTTGTCATTGGATCAATCTGAGAAATCTAAATCCAAGGAGCTGAACTTGTGAAAGTTGAGTCCAACAGAGGAGGGATGTTGCTCTTGGAGACTGAGGCATGTTGAGCCCTTAGCATGCTTAGTATGCAACCATGGACACGGAGTGGTTTTACAATATTCAGCAGTTTCAAGAATGTAAATTTTTGTTCTTCATCTTTTTTTCTTCATTTTCTGTCTCAGGTCAGCGTTAATGCAACTCCTCTTTCCATTGAGAGAGGTGACAACAAAACCTCCCACAAACCCCTGTACCTAAAGCAAGTGTGTCAACCAGGACGCAACACTGTGCAGATCACTGTGACGGCATGCTGCTGTGTAAGTTCAGTAGACATGATGCTTCACTGATCCAGTCGCCACAGTGACATTTAGTTCAATTCATCATGGAACACAGCAAATGTGCCAAATCCCATGTTGACCTTGTCCCTTCCTGTCTCTTTGTCCCCAGTCCCACTTGTTTGTGCTGCAGTTAGTGCACCGACCCTCTGTCAGGTCTGTCCTGCAGGGCCTGATGAAGAAGAGGCTGCTGCCGGCCGAGCACTGCATCACCAAGAGTGAGTTAACTTCCTTATTTATTCCAGAAGAAGTTTGAATCAGGAAGACAATAAAGACGGACTCAAAAGACACAGAAGATTAAGTTTCGAGCCTATGAGTTCACTTGTGTGTAATTTAATTTCAGTATAAATGCAAGGACAGGTCAGGGAGACAGTTGTGGAGAAGTTTAAATATTTTAAAAGATCTCTCAGAACTCTGTTCAATCCATCAACTGATAATGGAAAGAGAATGGCATGTCTTGGTATGTTGGACCGGCATACTAAGACATGCGGGTCAGGTAAGGAGAACATTACTCATCAAAGTACCCAAGATGCTTATCTTAGCTCTGGAGGAGCTGCAGAGATCAACAGCTTAGATAAGAGTCTGCTGGAAGAACAACTATTAGTCATGGAATCCAAAAATCTGACTTTTTATTGAGTGGAAGAAGGAAGAAAGAAAGCCTTTGTGGAAAAAAGGCCACAGGAGATCCTGTTTGCAGTTTGCAACAAGGCATGTAGGGGACACACCACCCTCAGCACAGGGGTGGCAGCATCATGCTATGGGGATGCTATTCTCCAGCATTGACAGGCAAGATGGTCAAAGATGATAGAAAGATGGATGGAGATAAATATGGGACATCCTTGAAGAAAACATGTTAAAGGCTGCAAAAGACCTGGGACTGAGGTGGAGGTTCATCTTCCAGGTAGACCCTAAACAAACAGCCAGAGCTACAGTGGAATGGGTTAGATTATAGCCAAATTTTCCTGAAACTTCTTTCTTTACCATCAGACTGTGTCCTCGTCTCTATCTGTGAGCTTTTCCAGTTGTCTACATTAATGGTAGTTAGTCTATCCAACTGGGCGGCTATATTATTGAAATGCAGAGTGTATACTGTGTGCTTAACACTTGAAATATGAGCTCAAACATTGAGTCTGACCAGTCCTTTGCAATTGCAATGCTGCACACGCTGACATTTCAATGACTATTGCGTTTGGGATATATTGTGCAGCTCTAGTTTAAATCAAAGCATATTCCTGTGTTAGACTGGGCCCAGTCAAAGTCCAGACCTAAATTAAAAAATGTTCAATAAGGTCTTAGAAGAAGGTAAATTGCCCCAAACTTTAAGTGAAGCCATAGTGACACTTATCCCTAAGAAAGGAAAAACTTTACAGCAGGTTGGTTCTTATAGACCAGTTTCGTTGTTGTATTTGGATCAAACAATATTAGCCAAAATCTTAGCTAAAAGACTTAAGTACTGAAATGGTTAAACTCATTCACTCGGATCAGATGGGAATTATCCCAACACGACACTCATCCCATAAATTTAGAAGCCTTTATAATATTATGGACTCCAGTAGAGCCCCAGTTCAGGATTGATTTAGACTGAGCCTAGATGCCGAAAGGCTTTTGATTGTGTGGAGTGTCCTTACTTGTATGCAGTTCTTGAAAAATTTGGTATTGGCTTAAAATTTATTGCATGGATGCAGCTGCTGTACAGTAACCCATGTGCCAAGATTCTTACCAATAGGACTCTTTCTGAACCTTTTAATTTATCTCGTGGTACACTGCAGGGTGCTCCCGAGCCCTCTACTTTTTAGTCTGGCATTGGAACCGCTGGCTGAAATGATTAGAAGACATAAAAACATACAGGGCTACAATACAAAATATACTTCAAATAAAATTTCGTTTTACGCTGACGATATTTTGATGTATATGACCCAACCGCGAGAGTCTATTCCTAAGGTGTTGGAAATAATTGAGCTTTTTAGTTGTTTTTCAGGGTACAGGATAAACTGGGGAAAAAGTGAATGTATGCCAATTAAGTGGGATGAGCCTGATTCTCTTAATCAGTTGCCCTTTAAAAATAGCCTCTGAAAAAATTACATTGTTGGGAATTGAGATTACAAAATGTCATAAGTTTTTGTATGAAGCTAATTTTGCAAAGATGTTAGAGGGGTTTAAAAAGAAGATTGAATTTTGGAAGTCGCTTCCATTATCATTAATTGGTAGAGTTAATGCTATAAAAATGATCAGTCTTTCCCAGCTTTTGTACCTTTTTCAAAAAATTCCCATATATCTTAATATTTTATTCTTTAGAAAACTTGACTCAATCTTTCTACCGTTCATTTGGAATTATAAAAGTCATAGGATAAAAAAAATTCACGTTTGTGAAACAAAACTTTATGCCGGACTGGCTTTACCAGAGTTTAAGTACTACTTTTGCTTCTAACATATGATATATAGCTCAGTAGTGGGATGACTCTGCCATAGTGGAGAGCTGGCTGGATTTGGAATGAGAAGACTGTGCACCTTATGCCCTTGGGGCAATTGCAATGAGTCTTATTGTGCTTAAACAGAAATATTAAAATCATAATCCAATAATTCACAACATTATTTGAATTTGGAGGCAGATTGGGAAGGTATTTAAATTAAGAGCTTTGTCGTTTGCATCTCCTATAGCGGCTAACCCATCATTTACTCCCTCAGTCATCGTTGGCGCATTTGAACCATGGGGTTACAAAATGTTGATGATTTGTATATGCAAGGCATTTTTCTTCATTTTAGCAGCTTAAAGAGAAATACAGTTTGCAGACTACGGACTTTTTTTTAGAAATCTGCAGATAAGGAATTAGATAAGATCCCACATTCAAGCTTTTGAAGCTACAATGCCAGATAAGTTAGATCAATGTTTAGCGGTCTGTGTGACTGGGAGAAATTCTATTTCATTCATATATTAGACACTGTTAACCATTTCACAAATTGACATGTCTAAAGTAAAGTCTGCATGGAAAAAGAGGGTAGAAATTCATAATGATGTTTGGACCAAAGGTTTGAGGTATGTCAATTTGTGTTCTTTAAATGCACATCACTGTTTAATTTAGTTTAAAATACTGCATAGGCTGCAATTTTCAAAAGCACAGCTGCATAAAATATTCCCCGGGGGGTTTCACCAATCTGTGATAAATGTAGGTGTAATGAGACAGGTTTACTTCATAGTTTTGTAACCTGTAACATACTGGAGAGCTTTTGGACTTCAGTATTTTCTTTTTTTCACACCTTTTTGGGATGAGACTTCAGCCTGACCCAGTTTGGATTGTTATCAGTCTTTCAGAACAATCAACAAAGCGTAATAGCTCACAAGCCCGTCTCATGTCTTATGTGTTAATGTCTGCAAAGAAACTCGTTCTTCTTTTATGGAAAGGGAAGGAGACTCCATCTATAAAAGTCTGAGTATTAATAATGACAGAGACTTTACACCTGGAAAGAATTCGTTACAGCCTTAATCAGAAACTACAAGAGTTTAGACAACTGTGGAAACCACTTATTTTGTATTTGGAAAATATGGGTCAACATTAGATCTAAAGTTGATTTAACCAACAGATAGCCCAATGGGTTCAAGGCTGGGGTGGGTGGGACTACTTATTTTCAGTTATTTGGTGTTGTTTTGTTACTGTACGCTTGTTAAGTTGTAATTATGTGTTGTTTATGTAAAAAAAAGCGAAGCAACAGGTGACTGTTAAAAGTAATGACTGTATTGTAGATTTTTTTTTTTTGGCTTCTCAATAAAAATATTACAAACAAAGTCCAGACCTAAATCCAACGTTAAATCTGTAAAGTTTCTTCATCCAGTCTGACTGAGCTTGAGCTATTTTGCAAAGACCAGACCTGCTTTTAACTTTAGCTGCAGTGAGCAGAAATGGAGCGATGTGGGACAATGAGGACACCACCAGACATCTGTTTACTGTTTTCTGTTGGGAGTTTCGATAGTCCCAGTGAGTCATGTCCAGTCTCTGGTGGCCAGCCAGAGAATCCACCTGATGTTGTTGAGGAGGTCTGAAAATGAGAACAAGATTTGATGTCTTTGCTCATCTCTCAAAAGTATCTGGGACCATCTGCCTCACCTAACTGTGGTGACGGGATACTACTAGACAGAAAACACAGATTGGTAGGCAACCTGTGGTAAGTTAGTTACCTAAAGGCACAACCAGTAGCAGAAGAGGAAGCTGGAATTGAACCCAGAACTTTCCGATAGCAAGAGGACTGCTCTTCCACACAGGTTGAATATGTGGAAGAAAGCAGTCACTATAAAACTGGGTTTTACTTGTATTTGAAAGCAAAGGAAAATTAATTATTGAGTTTATCATCTGATTAGCACAGCTAGCATTCCTAAGATGTCATATCCACCATCAGGCAAGGTAGCTCCACATAGAAACACGGATGTTAATTGGCTGAACACAGAGCACCAAACGTAACAACAGTCTGCTATTTAATTATATACCGTTAATAACCACTAATATAGGGTTATATCCAACTGATAACATTTTAGTTTTAGGTTTAAAATTCTAAAATCAGACTGTGTACGTCTGACTAGTTGTTAGCTTCCATCACTTTGATGATTTCTTTTCAGTTTCAACAAGCTCATCTTTCCACCAATAGTAGGAGGGCTGACAGATAATGGTAAAGGGTTGGTGGACTGGATTTATGTACAGCAGCACTTTTTTAGTTGTACAGACCACTCAAAGCTCTTTACACTATAGCCACATGCACTCAAACGCAGTCACAAACCTGGAAACATTCAGAATAACTTCACCAAAGTTCATTTCAGAAGATCCGCACTAACTGTTATGTTTCGAATATTTCCATGAAGCTGCCAGTATTTCCAAATCCAGCCTGTCCCACAACAGACAGAGGTTGGGAGCTACAGAAAAAAAACGTTCAGCCTTTCCGTTCTTTCTCACTCTCCCCAAGCCTGAATGAACCAGAGAAGTCTCAACATGTCAAAGAAAATACAGTTTCCTGATAAAAAGCTTTTTGCTTCTGTGTGCGTTCTCTGATTTTATTTAAACACCCCCAAACACAACCTTTGAGTGTAATTCATTTAGCAACCACCTTTCCACTGCAGACTTTTGTTTTTAATGTATAATGTATCCCTATATCACATGGAATGGTGTGTTGACTGGTTGGAAAGACAAAGTCATATTTTTGATTTTCCATCCGACACTGGTCAAGGTTGATGAAGCTATAAATCAGCCGATTCCGGTCACCTGCCGGTTTCTCGGTGCATCTCTGTTTTTATCTGATGCTGTGTTGTCACTGGAGCTATTAAAAAGCTTGATTGTTTCATGAACAATGAGGAAACCACATATCCCTGCTGCTGTGTTTTTGTTCCAGTAAAGCGAAACTTCAGCAGCGGCACCATCCCCGGGACCCCTGGTCTAAATGGAGAGGACGGAGTGGAGCAGACAGCAATCAAAGTTTCCCTCAAATGCCCAATCACGTTCAGACGAATCCAGCTGCCAGCCAGAGGCCACGACTGCAGGCACATACAGGTGAGGTCACACCTGAACTCTGCATCAAACACCTCGACTGGTCCAAATCCCCTCTAACATGGGGCCCTGTCTTTTTTCTTTAAGTGTTTTGACCTGGAGTCTTACTTGCAACTGAACTGTGAAAGAGGGACGTGGAGGTGTCCTGTGTGCAAGTATGTAAAGCGATACAGATGCAACTTTTTTTTATCAAATCCACTTTTATGAATATGAAACCTGACCAACTGCTTGCTCCTCTTGTTTGCAGTAAAACAGCTTTGCTAGAAGGCCTGGAGGTTGACCAGTACATGCTCGGGATTCTTGTCTACATACAGAAGTAAGCAATAGCTAGCATGATTGGAGCTGGGTATACAGTCCACATTACAGCCAAAATACAATGTATATTATTTTTTCAACGGCGTGACCAACACAAAATAACACATAGTTGTAAAGACTTGTTTCAGAGCAAAGTGAAACGTTTTAACCCTCATGCAAAATGCTATGTGGGGTGAAAAACACTGCGCATCATGCTGAGAACATCATCGCCACCATGAAACATGGTGGTGGAAGCATGATGCAGTGGGGATGCTTTTCCTCAGAATGAACAGGAAAGCTGATCAGGGTTGATGGGGGATAGATAGAGCTAGATGCAGATCAGTCCTGAGAGAAAATCCTTTGGGGGCTTTTCAAATTAAAAGTCTATAGATCAGCAAAGTACTGAAACTAGAATTAAAGCACTTGCCTGTGATGATTCTATAAATAAATCAACTATTAAACTGAACTTAAAGACAGTAAGTAAACAGGGTCAAGGTTTTGAGTTTATGTTTTGAATTAACCATAAACCTCCTCAATGAGAGCTTCATAATCTAATGTAGCTGTTCTGTTTCCCCCTCCTCAGTTCTGATTACGAGGAGATCACCATCGACCCAGTGTGTGGCTGGAGGCCAGTGCCGATCAAACCTGACATCCACATAAAGGAGGAGCCCGATGGTCCGGTCCTGAAACGCTGCCGCACAGTCAGTCCGAGTCACATGGTCCTGCCGAATGTGATGGAAATGATCGCAGCTCTGGGACCCGCATCGTCCCCATACCAGAGTCTGAGCGCAGGGGGCAGGAACACCCCCGACTACAGCCGGCCAGGTAGCTCATTGGCTCCATTTGGAGACACGAGTCATTTAGGAGACGTCACAGTGATAGAACTTCACAATGTGGTAAACACAAGACGGTCGACAGGCAGGTCCCGTCACAGTTACACCCGTACATGCACATCCGTGTTGAGTAGGTAATTTAATCAGAACTCCAGCAGAACATAGATGGCCTCTTTAATATCAGCTGGAAGGATTTTTGTCCCTGGCTGCTGACACACAAGTGAAAGCAAAAATGTCTGCTAACCTGTTCACATGCTACACGCTGAGAGGAAGTCATGTTTGCTTTGATGTGCTCCTGTAGGAAGCCAGGGATTCTCGGGCCAAACAGGATTTCCAGACTTCCCCAACACCCCTGGGACCCCAACGCTCGGAGAGTATACCTCCTCTGGACCACCACCCCCCCTGCCCTACCAGTCTGAGCAGGTTCGGCATATTTAAAGCTCTCTCAGATATAAAATACATAAATGTAGGAGCAAGCATGTGTATCATACAGTTTATTGCAAAAGTATTCATACACTTTGAACATTTCCCATTTTTTCTTATGTCAGAATCACATGTATTTTGTTGGGATTTTTTGTGATAGACCAACACAAATTAGTGCATAATCGTAATGAAAATGATAACAGTTTATTGCCTTTTTTTAGAAACAGATCTGTGTGGCATGCATATGTATAGCTATGAATGCAACTGTTCTGTGAAGGCCTCAGAGATTTGTTGGATAACATTAGTAAACAATCAGCATCATGAAGACCAAGACACACAGCTGACAGGTCAGAGATACAGCTGTGGAAAGGTTTTATAGATTATGAAACAAAATCCCAAGCTTCAACATCTCGCATATTCTGTCCAGCCCATCATCTGACATTTGACACAGATCCAAAACTAAAGAGTTGATTTCTCTGAATCAGGCAGGGTGTTGTTTGGTGCGAGCTCATGGTGGTCTTATGGCAATCCGCTCCAAAAACCTGGATTTGTTTCATCATTGCTTTCAGGTGGCCCACACTGGTGGAATCGAACACTCGCACAGCATCCTCCAGCAGCACGTATCCGGAGTCCATAACAACCAGAGTCTTGGCGAGGCCGGCAGCCCACTAGCACAGAGGAGCTCGGCTACACAGAACCCACGGCTGCAGGGTGAAGGCTCCTTCGCTCTGGGGGGTCCTGGAGGGGAGGGGGCAGATCATGCTCTAGATGTGAGTAAAAAGCAGACAATGTGAAGTAACTTTATTTCCAGTTCTAAGCTGTAGCTTTGTTATATTTCAATTTAAATGTTTATATTTTTGATTTTAAAAACAAAGCGATTCCGCCTGCTCATCATTCTGGAAAGTAGACGGCTATTTCTGAGCAGCTTGGAAGTTTCATACAGGAAGAAAACAAAACTCATAAGCTGTAGCAAGTTTCCACTGGAGCCTGCAAGTTCACACTATGCAATGTTCTGAAAAAAAATTGATAAAACTTGCAAGACTCCACAAGCCTCAGTTAGCTTGATAAAGACTAAAAGATTGACTGTAAAATAAAAAAACAAAGATGGCTTGTTTAGGAGGTATTTAAAGAAAAGTACTGTGAAGAAAAGTGCAATGGACAGATGAGACCAACGGTTCACCACAATACACGGGGTTACATGCGTACCAGCTGTCAAACATGGTAGCGGGCTTATGATTTGGGCTTGTTTTGCAGTACCAGCACCTGGGAACTTCAATGTTGAGTTCAACTGTGTTTCAGTTCATGGTCCAGATCATGGAGTTGCTTACTATTTATGCAACACGTCTGTAACTCTGTTGATATGTAGTTTACTAATGTTAGAGTGCAATAGGTCATTTATTAGTAGTTCTTCTGAGGTTATATTTCCTTATATTACTGAAAAAATATGTTATTTTAATTTCTAGGTTGCCTACAGCTGCATATTATATCGATGTAAAAGGCCTTTTAATTCAGTCATTTAATTGCTTCTTTTTGATTAGAATGACTGAAATAAAGTAAGTTTTATACGATATTTATACTTGCCGAAAGGCACCTGTGAAAAAACAGAACTTTTAAAGGAATCAGTTTGTACTCTCATCGCAGGGAGGATCGACGCAGCTGTAAGTAGTTCTTACACAGCCATGGATATTAAAAGGGTTGAGTGGTGCCTCTAATCTGAACACAGGTCCAGATGTAGGAAGCTTGATGGAGAACCAGAAAAATTAAACACCAACAAATCAATGAATCCTGGTGTTCCAATCACTTCCATGGCTGCAGGTGTATAAAGTTTGGTGTGGAGAAACTTGACTGACCTGCACAGAGTCCTGACCTCAACCTTCTTGAACATATTTGAGATGAATTAGAGCGAAGGCTGCAATTCTGGCTTTCACGTCTAACTATGAAGACACTCCTAAACCTTGTGGAAGATGTTTACAGAATAGTTAAAGTTGCTGTTGCTGGCAGCATTGGGTCCATCAAGAAATTGGACCTTTGATAGATTAGGAATAGGATGCCATCAAAGTTCATGTACATGTAAAAGCAGACAAACAAGACATACTTTTGGCAATATAGTGTATGTCTGCATATCTGTTCTTGAAGTATTTGAACGATTTAGGTGCAGTATTTATGTAGATGTTTGTGGATGGAGCCTCAGTAACTGTTTTCTTCATTCATAAAAGCAGCTTGCAAGATCAAGTATGTATTTTTTATCATTTTAAGCAGCAAAGCCATGAAAGACATGACCTGCAGTATCCCAGACTGTTTCTTTTTGTCATCCAGCTTCTTCCTGAACTGACCAACCCAGATGAGCTGCTTTCTTACCTGGGACCCCCCGACCTCCCGAACAACAGCAACGATGACCTGCTGGCGCTGTTTGAGAACAACTGACGTGGATTCAGCAGGACACATCAGCTGAAGATGGCGGCCAGCCCCCCCGTTTGCACCCACTTTAGTGTGCGTGTGCATACCAGTGTTTTTGTTTGTCTTTTGTCTTTAAGTGTCCTACTGTACTCTGAAATCCTTCCAGTGCAGTGTAGAGGTGCATGAAGGAACATGGTGAGTGAAGAAAAAAAGAGCCTGACTCTGCAGGCCAGCATTATAAACACAGGCCTCAGACTGGAGGGGGGGGGTATATGAGAGCGATGGTTGAAGCTGAATGATGCATACATTAGCTCTGCTGTAGCTGCTTCATGTTACGATACACAGTTAACTTATTTTGTGAAAAGCAGCAGGTTCCCGTGTGTAGGTGTGTCACTGCAGCTCTAAGACATCAGTGAACCAAATGACTAAATATCTGTGTTTTTATACTGAAACAGTGTGATGAGGGAAACTGACTGCTGGGATTGTTTTCTGGAACATTTTTCCTAACAGAAAATGATTTTATATTTGAAGATTAAAGGTCCTCACACATACAGCCACAAGTAATATTGAAACAATATATAACAACACATTTATTTGATTTGTTCAAAGATGCATTTCTGTGGTCCAGAAATCTCTGCGATGCTCTTCGGCTGACATGATGAAGTCAACGATTAAATATAAGCTGCTTATGTTTTTTCAAATCATGCACCTTATTGGCTTATTAACAGTATGAGATTTTCATTGTGTAAGCTTAAGTAAAAATACCACAGTATGGTATTTACATAAACGTGCACAACATGATTTATTTGGTTTTATTTTAAACAAAAACACAATAAATAATTTAGTTCTTTGTGCACAGAATAATATAGCGAGTTGTCTACAGTTACCACTCCTGTTTGGTCCACATGCTGCCTTACAATCACCTTTGTGTGAGCCTTGGTGGTGTGCAGAGCTGGACGTAAAGGGGTGATGAACCAGACACTGCTTTCATTAGCCTCAATCGCCTGTTGGTTGGCTTTTATTCCTCTCACATACCTTTTAAAAAGTCTAATGTTTTTACATTAGCTTTTTAAAGGTATCAACATTCATCTTCAATGGCGATTTGGGGAATAAAAACCTGCCTTATAGATCGTCTTTATGTGTGAAGATCTTTAGTTTTCTATGGCATTTCATGGTATTTTTATTGCATCAAAGACATAAAAATCAAAACCAACATCATCCATTTGTCAGTCCTTAAGCGATTCCTTCATTTCTCAGAATACCAGGAAGAGAATTGGGATCATATTGATGTAGGACTGGGAACTAATTTCTATTTATTTTTAGCCTAAAAGGCACAAAATTAATATTTTAATGATTTCCACAAATTATACATTTTAGCAGGATGAGGTATTACTCCAAAAACAGACTGTATATCAGATGTAGATGAAGTCACTGGGTGCAAAAGCGACGAGAAAGTGCCTTAAAGTGCAGTGCCACTTTTGGCCAGTAGGCTCCAGTGAAATATAAATTAGGTCAATCTATCTTGTGTAATGCTAAAGAATATATTTTCATGAAATAGATTTTAGGTAGACCCACCCTTCTGATGACGTTTGGGCTGCTTTTCACTGAGTGATTTTGAATTTAAATGAGTATTTTCTTGCTAAAGAAATACTTTACCCCAAGAATCCTCAAACTGACTTCATCCATTTTTATTTACTGACTTTTGCAAAAAGTATATTTGTGTTCCCACGCTACAAATATTTGGGGGGTCATATAAGGACACAGACATACTTGTTGGCACCCTGGTTACGATGTGTAGACAGATTCTATTGAAGTAGCATAAAGTCACACTGAAATGTTTAGAAAAATCCAACCTTTAATTCAAGTACATTTAGTAGGGAAAAAAATTATTATTTAAGGAAAAACAATCTAATTATACATCTAACTGTCCTCTTAAAAGAAATTTAACTGAAGAATTTGTGTTATTTTTGGACTTTTTAAAAGTTTGTCAGGGTTTACAAATATGGCATCACACAGGCACCCCTAGAGAGGGGCCCATATTTATTGTACCGCCACACACTGAGCAGAGTTAACTGAGAGAGAGCTGCAGGAAAGATGAGCATATCCTAGGCTCGCTAGATCTCCATAACAACCATTAGACTCCATCTACATGCAAACCAACTGTCTGGCAGTTAGTTATGCCTAAAAAAAACAATTTTTTTATCCTTCCATCACAAACGTAAATATGGGGAGTTTGCTCAATGTTATCAGGACTTTAACTGAACCTGTGTGCTTTTTGTCAGATGAGACTAAGATTAAGCTTTTCAGTCACAAACACTACATATGGATTTGGCCTAAAACAAAGGATGAATACATGGAAAAGCACTCATCCCCACTGGTAAGTTTGGTGGAGGATCTGTGATGCTGTGGGACTGTTTCTCTTTCATAAGCTCAGATAACGTTTAGTGCATGACGTCATAGACTGTTGGAAATACCAGGATATTTCAACAAAAATCTTGTAGCCTCTGACAGAAAACTGAAAATAGGTCAACACTCTGTGTTTTATACTAGAATAAACATCCAAAACATTTGGCCAAATCAACACAAGGGGTCTGAACTCCAGTCCTCCAGAGCTACTGTCCTGCGACTTTTAGATCTCTGCTCGGACACCGCTGAATCAAATGATTGAACTATCTCTTCAGCATGTTATCAAGTTTGGTAATGAGCCATTCATTTGATTCAGGTGTGTTGGGGCAGGTATGCATCTAAAACCTGCAGGATAGCAGCTTTCAAGGACTGGAGTTGGAGATCTAGAGAGATTGTGCAAAGAAGATTGGTCAAAGTGTGAAATGTTATAGAAGACTAGGTCATGTCCTGTTGGCAAAACCAGGTGGATTTTTCTGAACTATTTACTGTAATAAAAGTTACATTTATTTTAAAGCTTTTTACACTACTTCACCAGAAGAGCCAACAAATGTGTTAATGTATATAAAACCTACTTTTAAAAGTGGCCCATTGCTTAACGGGAAAACTACTGTTGGTTTTGCTTTTTATGGGATTTACTGGAAACGACCCATAAAACTAGAAAGCGGTAACAGCATAGCCTCCGTGTTCAGGTCACCCTTCTAAAACAACGATGCCGCGAGAGTGCTGAGGTTCACTGTGTCCACGACTTGCACCAGCACTGTGAAAAACAACCCCCCCGCCGCACCAGCACCAACAACGTTCCTTCCCTCTGTCGGGGCTTTCAGAGCTGTGTGTGATGGCCTTTTCAGCCACTGTATGTTTTTAAATGGTTTGACATGTATAACCCATCCAGATGCGGGTTTATGTACTGTATAATCAGCTGTTTTCATTAGAGAACGTGTGTGTATCAAAAGACTTGTTAATCATGGTATCTTTAATGTCATTAGTTGGATAATGGATCATTGTTGGCACCGTATACATTCTGTATGTTAGAAAACTATAATGCTGTTGTAAAAACATCGGTGTCATACACACATAGATACACGATGCATGTATGACAGCAACTAGTCTGCTGACACTAGGTCAGCCAGTTAAAGATGCAATGGTTGGTTCCTAATTCTACCTTGTAACGCTGAAGTTTTTTTTTTTTTTCTATGATCAGTTTTGCAACCACACCGTTTGTGGTTCAGCGTTGCCTTACCGAGGTAACTACAACAAAAATCTTATTTGCCAATTTGAGCAACAGTGATATTATATTTGGAAATGATGGGATATTTAACAGCAAATTTGCTAGGAAGGAAGAAAAAAAGCTTTTTTAAATATGTAAACTACTCCACATATTTTGTAACACATTGTAATTGCCATTATTTTCTATTTATTTTTTAATCATAATCATCATTGTACCCACATTTACTTTGTGCCCCCCACTGCTGAATCTAAATTAAAAGTCACTTTATTTGGCACAAAAAGAATGTGATGTGTAATCTTTATATAAAACTTTTGCTGATGCATGGGAATGAGATCCACTTTCATTATTGATTAAATAAAGGTGGAGAAAAAAATAGTAAAAAATCTGCAACTAAAACCAGATCTAGCATCGCAAAACACACACAGGTTAACTATAGAGCATGACGTTGAGCTGCAGCTGCAGGACCTGGACACCTTTTAATTACTTTTAATTACAACCATGAACTCCTCTGTATGCCAACGTCATCTAGAGTTGAGTATAAGGTCATCCCTCTGACAGCTAAAGTATGGCAAAGACAGGGTCATGCAAGGAATTTAAGAATGCAGAAGGCGGATAAATATCACTGTCAGTTATTGCTATTAATGAAAGCTCTGCAGGCTTTTCAGCCATCTTTAGTAAATAATGAAATGGGATCCTGCTGTGTTTTTGTACACGTAGGGTGAGATTTAAATCATTTTAGAACCTAGAAATGACCAGATGAGTTTTACTTTATTTTTACAATCATTCTAAATCAACACAAACATCCCCCAATTGTAGTTAAATAACATGTAAACATGTCTATGTGTTTGTTTTCTTGCGTGTTCCTTTGGCTGCTTTGGGTCACTGCCACGCCTTCAGAGGTTGTCATGGTGATAGTCCTACCAATTAACCGCTCACTCGGTCTAAGGCCGCCTATCTGGATTTCTATTGGTCCATTCTGACGTTTTTCCAAGGAAGGGGTTATTAATTGGCTGTTGGAGAGCTTTTTTCAGCTGCCAACAAAAATAAATCGAGAGAACATAGCCAGTACCAGTAGCCTGTACGTGCTGCGCGTCTTCCTCGCATTCTTTCAGAGCTTTAGAACCATGGAGAACCCCAGAGTTTTCTTTGACATCACCATTGACGGCGGGAACGCTGGCAGGATTATAATGGAGGTAAACTGAGTTTAGGAGTTAAGTGCTGAGAATGTTTTACACTGCTGTGAGCGATGTCGCTGACAGACGGTCAACTTTCCTTTTAATCGGTCATATTTTGATGTCACCTATCTCGTAAATAACCATAACCTCACAATGTTATAGGAGCAAACTACAGCTCTAGAACTGCATGCAAGTCGTGACAAATCTTGTCACGACTTGTCTTGAAACGAAAACGCCCATCAGCGCTGTTAGTTATAACACAACGGAGTGAAGGACTGGAAGGAAAATAGACCGGAAAGTAGTTGTGTTTCTATACTTTATTCCTTGTCTCGTTATTCATACGTACATACATCCATCTATGCATCCATCCATCCATCTATGCATCCATCCAACCATGGATCCATCCATCCATTAATCCTGCTTGCAGAAAAAGTGTTTACAAATCCTGTTACAAAAAGTTGTTAAAACTGGTTTAGTTTTCTTTTTGTTGAAGTGAAATAGAAATACCACAAATAATTCTTTGGTCAGGTTATTTGCACATTTCTTTTATGTGTCAAAAATATAGAGGAAAATAGTAGTTCAATTTATTAATAGAGCAATAGAGTTGTTACTTAGACAGAATATGTCCTTGTATTGTTTTACAGTTTGCCTGTAATACTGTACAGGAGCGTCTCAGTAAATTAGCAAGTCATCAGTAGTTGCTTTACCTCTTTGGTCTTCTTTTCATCATTTCAACCTGATCAGTGGTAATTTATTTCAGGAATTTAATAAAAAAATATAACACATACACATTAGTTAAACACAGAGTGATATATTTAGGTATTTGATGACAAAATCAAAAACAACATAAATGTTATGGACTACTCAATCATGGGGAAGACTCCTGACTTGGCAGTTGTTGACACCCTCCTCAAAAAGTATAAGCCACAGTACATCATTGCTAATGATGTCAGCTGTTCACAAGAATGTCAATGGAATGTTTAGAGGAAGGAGAACGGTTTTGTGGAAAAAGGTGCACCAGCAAAAGACCCATTCTAAAGTTTGGGGGAGATTCTCAAGACATGGACTGCAGCTGGAGTCAGAGCTTTTAGAGCCTCCACACACAGACGTTTTCAGGACGTGGGCTACATCTGTCCTATTCCTTGTGTTTAGGCCACTCCTGAACCAGAGATGGCTTTATAAGTTTCCTGCCTGGGCTAAGTAGAAAAAGAACTGGACTGTTTCTTTGTGGTCCGAAGTCCCTCTTTTTAGATGAAAGAACAGTTTGCATTTCATTTGGAAATCAAGGTCCCAGAATCTGGAGGAAGAGTGGAGAGGACCAGGAGCAACGTTGCTTGAAGTCCAGTGTGAGGTTTCCGCAGTCAGTGATGATTTGGGGTTCAATGTCATCTGCTGGTGTTGGTCCAGTGGGTTTTCTGAAGTCCACAGTCAAGGTGGCGAAACTTTAGAGTACTTCCTCCTGCTGACAAGCTTTATGGAGATGCTGATTTCTTTTTCCAGCAGGTCTTGGCTCCTGCCCCCTCACAGTACATGGACATACTTTTCAGTGGGCCCACATTTCTGTATGAATAATCCTTTTTTACTGGTCTTATGTAATATGCTAATTGTAATCATTAGCTGTAACCCAAGATCGTCTAAATAACAAAAGTAAATCTTTGAAAAATAAAATTGACCTTGTAAGGAATCTATACATTAGTTTTACTCTTGAACTGAATTACTAAAATGAATGAACTACTGGACAATATTCTGATTTACTGAGATGATTCTGTATTCTGACTGTGATTTGTTTTCCACTCTGTTTGACAGCTGCGAGCAGATGTGGTCCCAAAGACTGCAGGTTTGTAACCATGAGATGTCGTTGCTTTGTTCCCTCCCTTCTTCCCTACAATAGATTCATGTCTGATTCTGGAAATGTCAGCAGCTTGTTCTACATGTGGTCGGGGATGTGGGTGATGCAGACAGTGGGCTCTACACGTTCATCAAGTGTGCCTCAACACTAAATGTGAGGGTAAATAATTCATTGTGCTGTTAGGAGATGCTACGGCTGACTTATGAGACCGAAACAAATGGTTGCCCGTAAGCCTTTGGGTTTACAGGTTCTGATCTAGTCAGGCAGAGCAAAAGAGGTGATTTTCAGGATGTTCCTTGGATATTAACCTGCAGGATGCATTAGTGTCTGACTGTGCCTCTGTACCATGTAGCTATTCTTAGTCATATGACCTGTTTACTCAGTAAGTGCAAGTAGGATGGCCTTTATGCTCTGTGTATTCACAAAGTGGTTTCAAAATCTTATGTTGGCCACAATAAGGCACCGCGGATGAATAACTCCTGCAGGATTAGACAGAAGCCAGGATACAAAATGCAAACCTAACAAGATGACAACAGGGATAAAAAACAACAATGTGACACAGACTCAAACAGAGCAAAACTCACAACTAAAGAGGAAAACAAAAAGATAAAGAAAAACAGCTAAGCAACTTCCAAGAGCAGAAATGAAGAGAAGGATAAGAATATCAAAGGGATTCAAGAAAAATCACAAAGATGGGAACTCAGAACTGTATATAAATGCAAGCTGACTACAAATATGATTTAAAAACCTAAAAAAAAAGAAAAAAACAACCATAAAGAAACTCAAATGAGATCAGAAAATCGGTAGGACCAGTACTTGATATTACTGAAAAAATACTGGATATTTTCAGTACCACAAGACTTTAAATATTTACAATTTTAACAGCACTCGTGCAAAATATAGGTCCACTATTCAACAATCGAATAGTTTTGTTATCCTAACTGCATGTGCTTACTGATCTTTACATACTGTGAAACACTTACTGTATGGAGATGACCAAAATGAGAATTTATAAATTATGGGTTTACAATAACTTTGTGCTGGTACCAGCACAAAGTTATTGTAAGGTGGAAAGAAAATCCCTGTCCGCGGAGAGCTTTCTAAGTCTGTAAAAGGATCTAAAAGTCGATTCATCTATACCCGCTTATCCTATCAGGGTGGTGAGGGGGGCTGGTGCATATCTTCAGTGGTCATTGGGCAAGAGGCGGAGGGGTAGTCCATCGCAGGTTGAATCTTAAAGTGCACAAATAAACCGAAATCCAATGTAGTTAGATCAGGATGAAGTCACATGTGAGAACCTGGATGATTTTGTCAGGAGCCTGGCAGCAGCTTACAACTGATCTATAGGGAGGTTTTGCTAAGACATACAGGGGTTAGACAATAAAACTGAAACACCTGTCATTTTAGTGTGGGAGGTTTCATGGCTAAATTGGACCAGCCTGGTAGCCAGCCTTCATTGATTGCACATTGCACCAGTAAGAGCAGAGTGTGAAGCTTCAATAGCAGAGGGTAAGAGCAATCAGTTTTGCTCAAATATTGAAATGCAGACAACATTATGGGTGACATACCAGAGTTCAAAAGAGGACAACTGTTTGGTCCACGTCTTGCTGGCGCATCTGTGACCAAGACAGCAAGTCCCCTTTGTGATGTATCAAGAGCCCTGTATCCAGGGTAATGTCAGCGATACCACCAAGAAGGTACGAAGCCACATCCAGCAGGATTAACTGTGACGCAAGAGGAAGCTGTCTGAAAGGGATGTTCGGGTGCTAACCCGATTGTATCCAAAAAACATAAAACCCGGCTGCCCAAATCACGGCAGAATTAAATGTGCACCTCAACTCTCCTGTTTCCAACGCAGAACTGTCCGTGCGGAGCTTCCACAGGGTCAATATACACGGCCGGGCTGCTATAGCCAAAACCTTTGGTCACTCATGCCAATGCCAAACGTCAGTTTCATGGTGCAGGAGAGCGTCATCTTGGGCCGTGGACAATGTTGAACATGTATTGTTCTCTGATGAGTCCACCTTTACTGTTTTCCCCATCCGGGTAGAGTGCTACGGTGTGGAGAAGCCCCAAAGAAGTGTACCATCCAGACTGTTGCATGCCCACGAGTGAAGCATGGGGTGGATCAGTGATGGTTTGGGCTGCCATATCATGGCATTCCCTTGCCCAATACTTGTTGCTAGATGGTCCGCGTCACTGCCAGGGACTACCGAACCATTCATTGAGGACCATGTGCATCAATGGTTCAAACATTGTATCCTGAAGGACGGTGCCCAGTGTATCAGGATGACAATGTACTATACACATACAGATAAAACTGGTGAACAGATTGGTTTGATGAGACATGAAAAGTGAAGTTGAACATCTCCAATGGCCTGCACAGTCACCAGATCTAAATATTATTGACGCCACTTTGGGGTGTTTTGGAGGAGCAGAGTCAGAAACGTTTTCCTCCACCAGTATCACGTAGTGACCTGGCCTCTATCCTGCAAAAGACAATGGCTTAAAAGTCTCCTCTGACCACTGTGGCAGGACTTGTATATGTCATTCCCAGTTACGAATTGACGCTGTATTGGCCGCAAAAGGAGGCCCTACACCATACTAATAAATTATTGTGGTCTAAACCCAGGTGTTTCAGTTTCATTGTCCAACCCCTGTAAGTATGGTTGATTGCAAAATAATGATAATAGAACAAATGATAATAAAAAATTTATTTTGTCCAGTTCAGGAAGTCACTGTGGAATTTAGTTATTCTCTTAAAACCTGAGGCAAAAGTTATGCCAAGGTTCCTTATAGAGGATTTTGTACAAACCCAATTCCAGTGAATTTGGGACATAGTGTAAAACATAAATAAAAACTGAATACAATGATTTGCAAATCCTTACAAAGATAAAATGTTTGATGTTCAAACTTATAAACTTTGTTTTTTTTGTTTTTTTGCAAATATTCTCATTTTGAATTTGATGCTGAGACAGGGACAACAAAAGACTGGGAAAGTTGAGGAATGCTCAAAAAACCGAAGTTATACTGTAACTATGGTTCTGTGAATTCTTGGATGACTGTGACAGTAAACAAATTGGATATGTCTCCTTGTGGTCCGCGCAAGTCGATGCTTCCGTTGTCACCACCTCCCATCGTGTGGTAACCGCACCTAGGGGGACCCCGTCTTGCAAGTACGCGGCATCTCTCCAGCGACGGAGAAGAGCCGTGCACCTGGGCATGACCCGCACCTTGACCCTCCTGTGTAACGGGGTCCATGTGGCAGGCATTGAAAAACCGTTGCAGGGAGTGGAGCTGGTCAGAGAGCTCTTCTGCCTGTTCACCACCAACCCCAGTGCCTGGATGTGAGCCAGGACCCTGGACGTTGCCAGACACACCTCCCGGCCAGAAGTTGCACAGACGAGCCAGTCGTCGAGATATGGCAGGAGCTTTAATCCTGACTGGCACAGAGGGGTTAGGGCTGTCTTCATGCACCTCGTAAACACCCGAGGAGCCAGGGACAGGCCGAACGGCAGGACTGAAAACTGGTAAGCCTTTCCTCGAAACTCCCATGAACCCTCGAGTACCCTGTAGAGGGTATAGAGCTGGTCCAGTGTTCCACGGCCGGGACAAAAACCACACTGCTCCTCCTGAAGCTGAGGTTCGACTATCGGCCGGACTCTCCTCTCCAATACCCTGGCGTAGGCCTTACCAGGGAGGCTGAGGAGTGTGATCCCCCTGTAGTTGGAACACACCCTCCGGTCACCCTTCTTATGAAGGGGACCACCACCCTAGTCTGCCAGTCCAGAGGCACTGTCCCCGACCGCCATACAATGTTGAAGAGGCGTGTCAACCATGACAGCCCTACAACATCCAGACACTTGAGGTACTCGGGACGAATCTCATCCACCCCCGAATCCCTGCCACCTTGGAGCTTTTTAACCATCTCGGTGACTTCAGCCTGGGTGATGAAAGAGTCTAACCTCGAGTCCCCAACCGCTGTTTCCGACAGGGAATGCGTGATGGCAGGATTGAGGAGATCCTCGAAGTACTCCTTCCACCGCCCGATAATGTCCCCAGTCGAGGTCAGCAGCCTCCCACCCCCACTGTAAACAGTGTTGGCGAAGCACTGCTTCCCCCTCCTGAGGCACCAGGCGGTTTGCCAGAATCGCTTAGAGGCCAACCAGTAGTCCTTCTCCATGGCCTCAACGAACTCCTCCCAGGCCCGAGTTTTTGCCTCTGCCGCAGCCCGGGCCGCAGCAAGCTTGGCCTCACGGTACCCGTCAGCCGCCTCAGGAGTCCCACAAGCCAACCACAGCTGATAGGACTCCTTCAGCTTGACAGCGTCCCTTACTGCCGGTGTCCACCACCGGGTTCGGGGATTGCCGCTGCGACAGGCACCGCAGACCTTACAGCCGCAGCTACGGGCAGCAGCATTGACAATAGATGCGGAGAACATGGTCCACTTGGACTCTATGTCTCCAACATCCCCCGGAATCTGGTCAAAGCTCTCCCGGAGGTGGGAGTTGAATACATCCCTGGCCGAGGGCTCTGCCAGACGTTCCCAGCAGACCCTCACTATGCGCTTGGACCTGCCAAGTCTGTCCGGCTTTCTCCTCTTCCAGCGGATCCAACTCGCCACCAGGTGGTGATCAGTGGACCGCTAAGCCCCTCTCTTCACTCGAGTGTCCAAAACATGCGGCCGAAGATCTGACGATACGACAACAAAGTCGATCATCGACTTCCTGCCTAGAGTGTCCGCGTGCCTTCGTGACAATCCGTGATTAGCACAGAAGTCCAATAGCGAAACACCACTTGGAATCAGATCGGGGAGGCCATTCCTCCCGATCACGCCTCTCCAGGTGTCGTTTCCCACGTGGGCGTTGAAGTCCCCCAGCAGAATAATGGAGTCCTCGGGAGGGGCACTATCCAGCACCCCCGACAGGGACGCCAAGAAGGCCGGGTACTTCGCACTACCGCCCAGCCTGTAGGCCGAAACGACAGAGACCAGTCAGAGACCTGTCCCCAACCCGAAGGTGCAGGGATGCGACCCTCTCATCCACTGGGGTAAACCCCAACACGAGACGGCTGAGCTGGGGGGCAACAAGCAAACCCGCCCCAGCCCACCGCCTCTCCCCGTGGGCCACTCCAGTAGAAGAGAGTCCAGCCCCTCTCGAGGAGATAGGTTCCAGAGCCCACGCTATGCGTGGAGTTGAGCCCGACTATTTCTAGTTGATATCTCTCGACCTCCCGCACAAGCTCAGGCTCCTTCCCCCCCGGTGAGGTGACATTCCTCGTCCCTAGTGCCAGCCTAAGCATCCGGGGATGCCCAATCCTCTTTGCACCGGCCCCTCACGGTTCCCCCTGCAGGTGGTGGGCCCACTGGGGAATGGCCTCACGTCTCTCCTTCGGGCTTGACCCGGCCGGGTCCCGTGAGGAGCAACCCAGCCATCAGGCACTCTCCAAAGGGTCCCGGCCCCAGGCCTGGTTCCAGGGTGGGACCCCGGCTCCGCCGTACCGGGCGACATCACGTGCCTCGTTTGTGTAGCCCTCATGAGGGTGTCTTGAACCGCTCTTTGTCTGACCCGTCACCTAGAGCCTGTTTACCATGGGAGACCCTATCAGGGGCATTTAAGCCCCAGACAACATAGCCTCTAGGATCATTCAGCCACTCAAACCCCTCCACCACGTTTAGGTGGCGGTTCAAGGAGGGTTTAAAAAACACAAAGAGCTATAAAATATAGCTCTTTGATTATACAAATATATAAATAGCAGCTGTGCCAAGATGATCAAAGGTGTTTTATTTTCAAATTGAAGTTTACTATTAAAAACAAATCCTTGGGTTAATCTAAAATAAGCTCCAGGTTGATTACAAACAAACACTATTTGGTCATGCTCACATTGGTTGAAGGCTAAGATCCGTTCAATTTTTTTCTGCAGTTTGTGTTTGTTTCTGAAGAATAATGATGTTTATGTTTTACAGAAAATTTCCGGGCGTTGTGCACCGGTGAGAAAGGATTTGGTTACAAAGGTTCCAGCTTCCACCGTGTTATCCCCAAGTTCATGTGCCAGGTAGAGTTAGAGAAACAAATGTGTTGCCATTTGCATCACTTAGGCCTAATGGGAAGGATGATGATGCTAACACCAAAAGACTTGCTTTTTATATTTAGGGTGGAGACTTCACCAACCATGATGGAACCGGAAGCAAATCCATCTACGGTGACCAGTTTCCTGATGAGAACTTCCAGCTGAAGCACAAAGGCATGGGGACCCTGTCCATGGCGAACGGCGGGCGCAACACCAACGGCTCCCAGTTCTTCATTTGCACAGCCTCGACTGACTGGTGAGCCCAGCATGTCACTCAGAGTTTCAGGTTTCTCTAGGTGTTGCTTCACACACTGATCGGCTGATCTGCTGTGCAGGCTGAACGGGAAACACGTGGTGTTTGGCAGCGTTGTGGACGGCATTGATGTTGTCAAGGCGATGGAGAAGCAAGGCACACAGGACGGCATGCCTAAAGCCAAGGTTGTCATTGCTGATTGTGGGGAGTTAAAATAGAGCAGAGCTGCTGTTTACCTGCTCTCTGTAATGTAACCTCAGTGAAATACCCTCTTCCTATTGAACACATTGTCTGCTCTGTGGGATATTTTGGTGCTTCTGTAATCCTTCCCTGGAGGACAATATTTGTTATGAATGTCAGCCTAAATAATACTGATGATGTCAATAAAACAGTTTAAAATCCAGGCACTTTATATGTTTTTGTTCCTAAAAAGCAGTCATGATCATCCTTTTTCACTTGACATCTACTTGTTTCACCATTAGGTCTTTTCAGAAAGCAAAATCTAGGACAAAATGAAAATGTTAATAATAACACATTTTATTTATGATCCACTTTTATATTTAATCAAATCTCAAAGTGCTACATGATTAAAATAAAATGCTAAAAAATGAAAACACAAAGAGTCCATAAAGACAAGATGGGGCAAAAGGAAATGAGAATGAGTTCATTCAGCTTTCATAAAAAGGTGGGTTTTAAGGCCACGTTTACAATCATCCATAGTATTGGTGTCCTGAGGAGATCAGGGAGAGCCCTACAACCACTGGGAGCAGCTGAAGAAAAAGCCAGTTGTATGAAGGGAGGTTTCAGGAGATACCCTGAGGAAGATTGGAGTGTGTGTGTGGTTACTGGGGTGTATTGACTGGTGGGTAAGGAGGGAGACCTTATACTCAGTCCTGAGTGAGACAGAAAGCCAGTGGAGTGAATATTTATTTATTTTTTTAATAATGAGGGTGATGTGGTCATGTTTGTGCACCTTCAGCAGGATCCTAGCAGCGCTGTTCTGAATTTAATGCATCTTCTGAAGGCCTCTCTCTGGGATCCTGCTGAAGAGCGCACTGGTTAAAGCCAAAAGAACACATTCATCTCCATGCCAGATCTGCTGCCCATGCACTCCTTTCTAGTTGAATGACATGGTCGGTCATTAGTTTAGAGACTATGTGGTTCTAACCCTCTCTCTTCCTATATGACATTTATACAAAACATGATTATGACCAAAACCTAATGGTATAACCTGTCTGAATATAACTGTTATTCTTACCTTAAGTTAAGAAAAGTAAATACTAATGTTGGCAGTGAAGTAAAATTGAAATTACATTGTAAAATCACTTCTTTTGACTATTATTTGAATTCTCTGGTGTTCCAACTAATTATGGAGTTCCTGGGTGACACTTTAAAATGAAAACTGTGTGCTAAATTTGATGTGTGAAAAAACCTACATTGAACGTATGTTTGTCTGAGGCCAACTATGCACATCTAGATACAAAAAATCTTATTGGATGGAGCGTCTGTTTGAAGAGCAATTTAAAGTCCCTCCACAGATTCTCAACCATGAATCTGTGAACTGGACTTTGACTGAGACATTCATAGCCATGGATATGCTTTCATCTGAACATTTCCAGTGTAGTTCTAGCTGCATGTTTTAGGGTTGTTTTCAGTCTGGAAGGTGAACCTCTGCCCCAGTCTCAGCGGTTTGCTGCTTCTAATGGGTTTTGTTCCAGGATTTCCATGTTCTCATTTCTCATCAAGTCCCTGCTGAAAAAGGCATTCCCACAGCAAGATGCTTCCAACACCATATTTCACAGTGGGTGTGTGTGTGTTCAGGATGATTTCCCAGGTTTTTCCACCTCACAATGTATTTTGCATGTGGGCCAAAAACTTACATTTTGGTCTCATCTGACCCATCTTGTGTTACAACTTGCGTTATATGGGACCCCAGAATGCAGACGAGTAGGCAGCATGACGGTAGGTGAAAAACGATTTAATAAAAAAACAAAAACTCACAATCAGAAGAGGCAGGAACAAAACAGAAGCAGGCTGGCTAGACAGGCATTGCATGGTCCACAAAACAAGACAGGAGCTGAGAACAAGACATGATTTGAGAAAATGTTTCCGCAACGAATAACTGAACAGGTGTGTATATATAGAGTGTGAAACAGGTGGAGGTAGGAGACAGATTAGTTTGGAGCAGGTGAACCGGATAAAGATAATTAACAGAACAGAACGTGGCTGGAGCAAGAACAGAGACTCTTGAATACAAACAAAAACTAAAGCATGACCAGAACCAAAAACCAAACTTGACAAAACATGAACAAGACTAAAACATAACCAGAAAAATAATAAACAGAAGCATGATTCAAAAACTGAGACAAATATAAGAAAAACCCAGAAACCAAAAACCCCAAATCATAACATCTTGTGATGCTTCCATTCAGGCTAGATCAGTAAAGTTCACGAGTAGTAGTTGTCTTGTCAATAAATTCTCCTGCAACCTGAGCAGTCGGTTCTCTGCAGCTCCTCCAGTATCAACCATGAGCCACTTGGCTGCTTCTCTTGGCAGGCCCCACCCTCCTGGTGGGGCCTGCTAGTTTATGTGGACAACCATGCATAGGTAGGCTTTTACTCTATTTTCTAGTTAGGTGATTTCTGTAGGCAACTGGATGCACTTGACTTATTTAGTGGCATCACAATAAAGGGGGATTTAATACAGAAAACAGTGAAACATCTCAAAGACTTTTTTTTATTTTTTATGACCGATTACAGCATTTATCAAAACAATGGAAACAATTGTCAGTTTTTCACAGTAAAACGACCAAGTTGAAGAACACAGATTAAGGCATGAACATCTCCTTTTCCAGTTTCGCCTTCAGGGAATCACAGACAATGAGACAAAAATAAATTCACTGCAATTCAAGTTTTCCTATAGAAGAGTTTCTGTTAGAAACCACAATGATATAAACAGGAATTGAGACCAACAAGTCACATCACAAAAAAATCACAAAAACATACCACAGGAGAGCTGACAAATCACAATGAAAACATTTTCCTACAGGTTCTTTTAGGAGAGTTCTTCATTTTTTTGACTGCCATCTCTATGTTAGTAGCTTAGCTTATTCAGATCAGCAGATAATGCTGTTAAAAGGACATCATATATGTTCCTCTGTCAAGAGGAGAACACTGAGCAGAAGTAACATCAGACCTTTGAAGTTTAACCTAAGCTATTTTAAAAATGCCATAATTCTGATACTGTTGTAATGCTGTTAGCTTCGACTGTACATCAAGGTGGACAACATTAAAATAAAAAAGATGCAAAAGGCTGACACCATCTGAAAACCTGCACATTGGGAAATACCAAACCAAAAAGGGCAATGTAAAAAAATTTTTTTTGTTTAAAAATTTTTTTAAATTTTTGGGGGGGAAAATATTAAATTAAAAAGGGAAAAATTTTAACCTTGGCACCCTTTTGGTGAAATCCAAAGGTAAACTACACTAAATTTAAAATCTAAATTTAAAATTTCTACCTATACAGATCCCTAAACTCGCTGCAGCTTTCATCTTTTAGTACCATTACAGATCTGGACAAGAAGCTGCATTGTGGTCATGATCTTCAGGGACTATAAGTTCAAGAAATCAAGAAATTCCAATAACAAAAACAGATTATTCAGATGTATTTTTATGTTTTGGGTTAACTACAGCTTCATAGTCTTAAATTACACGCTTCTGCTGCTCAAAGAGTCAAAATGGGACATTAACTAGATGAAGTTGCCTTCTGTCCAAACATGAAAATTTCTAATAATGTCCAAATGTGGTTGAAAAGTTACTAGGGTTGATGAAGGCAATTAAAGCCTGACCTTGAACATCCGTGTTGACGTTAAATCTGGACTGGACCCCTTTATTCCTATAGGTCCAGGAGTGGCTGACCTGAAACAGCCATTAAAAATGACTTCTATGGGTGTCTATTGTTTGGAGGGAAGGCAACCAAACCTTTAAAGGCCCATGAAATAACTTACCTATTTATGTGTTGACCTCTGCAACACCTCTGCACAAGTATTAATTACTAACAATGAGTGCATGTTTTCCTTTTTCCCCTAAATAAACACTGTCAGGAGTTCTGAGTTCCAACAAAGCTTACAGGGGAATGTGGGTGGAGTCTGTTCAGGCTGACCAATCAGAGCTTTTCTGGGGAGACGGTCTTCCTAAAATGAGATTTTTAAAGTAACTGAGATTTGCATTCTGGGAATCATTGTGTCTCTACATACTCCAAGACTTTACAAATTCAAGCATTCATATTCTTAATGTACATTTTCAGCATTGAGATTAAACTTCATCTTACTGATTAAACAAAAACAACACAAATAAACTCCAGAAAATGTTTCAAACACTATCATTGAGGTATTTAATAACAACACTGCAGAGGACATTTAAAAAGCTGGCTTAAACTGAGAATGTTCTTAGGAAGCACAAGCCTCACTTAACACTAAGTCACAGAGCACACTGAGTACGACTGGGCTCTGAACACTGAACACTTCCTAGTCAGCCAGGCAGTTAGTAGCTTTAGCAACGGCACATATCTGGTGTTGTTCTGTGATGCTATCTAAGAGACCTTAGAGCCAATGTAACACTTAAACATACACTTGACTGAACAGTTCTTAATTCAGTGCA
Source organism: Crenichthys baileyi (assembly GCA_036173005.1). Lineage (NCBI taxonomy): Eukaryota > Metazoa > Chordata > Actinopteri > Cyprinodontiformes > Goodeidae > Crenichthys > Crenichthys baileyi. The sequence goes on from JAHHUM010001804.1 coordinate 281,371, forward strand.
ATGCTAGTCCTAATGGACATAAATGAAATGCTCTGCCTGTTAAAGTATTCTACAGCAAACCAAAAACTAAACTCTATTCACACTGAAATAAAATCTATGTTCTTGTTTTGAATAATACCTAATGGCTACAAAGGTTTGCTGGTTTAGGGCTGTATTACAACTGCTGCATGGTTCAGTAGCTTAGGCCAGGGCACTTGTGTTAAATTTATGTCTTATTTAAAGGTTAAAAGGAATCATCTGAGTAGTACAAACAATGACTATAAATTCAGTTTCTAGGTCTAGAGCCATCTGGTGATGTAATTGGAGATTGCAATCCACAAATCTTTCCGGTCAACATGGGCAACTGAATGTCAAGCAGGAACGGTGCCTTCACATGGTTGTGAAACATAGTGGAAGGAGAGGAAAATAACTAATAATGATGGTGTGTGCTGTTTCGTGTAAGGTAATAAAATAGTACAATGTTTATTCATGTTGATAACAGAATAAAGCTGCACTGCTTCCAAACCTGTTAAGTGTTGGGCTGGGCTGGGCTGGGCTAGGCTGAGTGAGTGCATGGTCAAACAATGCTGTCCTGCACCTTACACTTGCTGAACCAGATGAAACACTCAACCTGGGCAGAGATACAAGCAGTTTACTCTTTCTTCTCCTTATTAACAACTGAGTAAAACTGCCAGGGTTTTCCTCTGGCAGATAGCTACATTCTGCATTCAGGCTGCAGCATCTTTGTGCAATTTGGAGTTATGCATTCTCATCTTCCTAGTTTTGATCTCCAGCCTCAAGTGCACAGCATACTGCTTCTTATGTGCATGCAGCCTAAATCCAAAATTCCAAACATACAGCTGAGTTTTTCAGTTCCCATAGAAGAATTCGAAATTCTCCAAGGCTGGGAAGACAGAAGTTAAGTCATCCCTTCAGAATGTTCAGAATCTACCCTGAGGCCAGAAAAAACAGCCAAGAACAGTTCCAAAGGCCCAAAGTACCTCCACTCGTTTTGATGCAAAGGGCTCAGGGCTGAACTCTGATCTCTTTTACCTATCTATGAGGCTAACATTATAAAGGATCGGAACACCCCTTAAAGCATCAGCACGGCGTACTTCCGCCAAACCCTCAACAAAATGCACGGTCTTCTCTGTATCCACAAAACACAAGTGGACTGGAACCAAACTCCCATGACCCACTCAACAGATCTGACCGACAGGTCCATGTCCAGAAGGAAAGCCATATTGCTCCTGCTGAATCCGAAACCTTTTGAAGCCTACTTTCCAACATTTTCCCAGGGAAGTTCTGAAGTGTAGTCCCTGAATATCTCAGTCTACTGCAGCAGGCAGTGATACAAGCTCCTCTTGGGTCTCCTACTAAAACCAGACAGATCACAGCGAGTGTAGCTGGCTGAGCTTTTGCCATGTTCTTAAACATATATTGAACACAGTACATGTAGCTGCTGCTCTGTTACCGAAAGAACTGTTGTTCTTGAACTGGTTTGGTGTTTTGTTGAACACAGACGCACGTTTCCACCATGAGTCTTCAACACAGGGCATTACACAACGGGGTTGTAAAACGTGGTAGCAAGACAGCGGAGCTTGCTGAGCTGCGTGAAATGTTCCTGTTAATGCAAAAAGGGAGCATCCATAAACTCCAGTTAATACGCAGGAGACGGCGACTCCATGCAAGAACAATGGTATGTACGTTTTCATTTGCATGTGTACTTGTTGCTTCTACTGTTTGCAGCTTCTACCCACCCACGGATGACGTTCGCGCAGAGGAACCAAGTATTCCGTGGTGCCTGAGTTGAACCACAGTTCGTGCCCAGGAACTTCTTTTCTTTAGTGGAAACACACTTTGTAGGTTCAAAATCACGTTCAGGGCCTGGGATTGGCTCCAAACTGCGTTGGTGGGAATGAGAGTCCTACTTTTGGTGTTACAGACAGATTCTACAGCTCTAATGAAAACACAGCAAAAACGTTCAGATTATGTTAGTTACTCAGACCAGTTGCTGACCTGAGTTAACATATATTTTACCAATAAGCAGTAGAACTCAAGTATTGTATAAACCAGATGATATCATTTTTTTGTATTTTTCAATCTTTTAACACCTAAATGAATCTTGTCATTACTTGTTAAATGTTCCATTCTCTCTGAGTTATGCTAAAACCAAAGCAAAGGAATGGTTTTAGTTGTGTTTGTCAGGATACAAGAAAGCTAAAGCTACGCCAACCTGGATGTAACTTCATGAACTGTAGATAAAGAAGATTCAGACTCCTGCCTCTAAAAGTCAGGACAGAAGGCCTGACCTTGCTGAATGCTTCTATGTGTCTCTAAAATCAGTCTGAAGAATAAAATCCTAGCAGGACTTACAATGAAAAAAAATAACATGTTAACCTGTTAGTAACTTCTGAATTGAGCAAACTGGAATTAGTTGGTCAAGAGGGCAAGAATCAGCGTGTCCCCTGGAATGTGATAAGTTTAAAGTCGCTCCAGCCAGAGAGCAGAGGAAGAAGGAACGACGGGGAAGAACAGTGCCAACCAATGAGGAATTTGTTTCATCAGAAACCAGGTGGCATTTTACCAGGACCTCCTGTATAACAGTGATTGCAGTAAAATAAATTCTTTGTTTCTAGTGAGGTTTTTTTGGCTCATTTTTTCGGGGCAGTTGTGCTTTTAAATGACTTTGTTCCAACCTGCATGACACAAGAGTGCTTGTAACCCAAACACATCTTGTGAGCTGGTATCTGTTCCTATGATAACTAAATGTTAACACAAATTCACCAATTTTCCATCACGTCAGTATCTGTTTGTCTTTTAAATGTCCATGCTCTTAAATCCCATATTGTAAGTATTTAGTCTGAAGGAAGGAAATGCATCTTGTTGCATCTTCCAGTTATAATGGATATCTGAATCTGACATTCGTTAAAACATACAGGACCTGAAAGTGGCACCCTCTGCTGCTTCCCTGATGGATTACCTGAATTTTCTTTCAGTAAAAATGTGATCTGTTAAGTGAATGTGTGAATGCTGTAAAGGACAGCGTGAGGCTGTTTTATCATACAGAGTCCCTCCAATAATCAATCTGATGAGTTTCGAGCTTCCTCTGACGAAACGACTTGGATCTTAACAGGAGACTGTGACCTTAATGGGCTCCTGCAGTAGTACGTATTAAAAGACTGAACAGATAAAGTCCAACATCTGTTCAGCTGTTTCTATTTAGAGCCACCACTTTAGAAAGACACGAGTTGCTCTGAATTGGTCTCTGTGTGTATGGCTGCTACCTTGGCTCAGGTTTGTGGATGTGTGTGTGTGGATGTGTGTTGGTTGAAGAGGGGTTTTCAGCTCTGCGGTGATGTCTTGCGGCTTTCTCTCAGGATGCCATCCAGTCCGTTGAGTTGGCGGAGGAAACCTCGGTTAGGGATGACACCTCGGTGATCTTTTACTGTTCTGATGGCCTCCACCAGCGTCAGGTTTTGCCTGATCATCAGATAGGCCAGCACCAGAGTGGCTGAGCGGCTTACTCCCACCGTGCAGTGGACCAGGACCCTACCTGCACACGTGCACCGGTGTGAATATTTGGTTCAGTTATTCAAGATTTACACAACAGAGATACAAAAAAAACTTGTTAAGTTATGAAGTTTCGAAAATAATAGAGTTAATCTAAGGAAGAACTCATCTGAAACACTTCTACATTTAGTTTGCTTTATTTATCTTAATCGTTGAAGACCCAAATTCACAGGTTATCTTTTTTTTTCCATCCAGTATCTTGACTGGATCTTTTGAACTTTTTCACAAACTTCAATGTATTTCATTCGGATTTTATGTGACAAACACAAAGTCATGCATATTTGTGACACTGAAAGAAAATGATACATAGTTTACTTTTTTTTTTTTTTTTGCTAAGAAAAATGTGAAAATGTGAAGTGTGTTTGTAATCAACTCTCATACCCCTACATATATTCAAATCCAGATGTTCTGTGGAGGGAACAAACAGCATCATGAAGACCAAGGAACAGAGGAGGCAGGTCAGGGAGAAAGCTGTAGAGGCGGTTAAAACAGGGTTGAGTTATGAGACAATATCCCGAGCGCTGAGGCATCTCTTGGAGCTCTGTTCAATCCATCATCCACAAATAGAAAGAGTATGGCACAACTACAAACCTGCCAAGACATGACCTTCAACCTGGATGGGTAACAAGAGCGTTAATCAGAGAAGGAGCCAAGAGGCCAATGTTCTGGAGGAGCAGCAGAGCTCGGGTGGGAGAACCTGCCGACAGGGGATCTGTTAGTGGTAAACTCCGCAAATCTGGACTTTGTTTTTATGGAAGAAAGACAATTTGCAGCCTGTCAGACAGAGGACACAGCAAGCGTGTGGGGAAAAAGCTGCTTTGGTCAGGTTAGACCAGAAGTGAAATGTTTGGACTAAATGCAAAACGTTATGTCTGAAGGAAAACTTCGACACGCCATCCCCACCATTAAACATCATGCTGTGGGAAACCTTTTCTTCAGCAGGGACTATGAAGATAGTCAGAGTTGATGGAAGATGGATATGAGCTGCACAAGGTTTGAGCCCAGAGAGGAGTTCCATCTTCCAGCAGGAAAACATGATCATTTTTCTTTTCCTCCTCACAATTTTACATTACTATCGCATTAAATCCCAATAAAATCCATTGAAGTTGGTTGTAACAAGGAGTATAAATGTTTGTAGCAGGCGCTGCATGAGTTCACATTCTTCACATTTACCCAGAATCAATCTTACCTTAGACCTCCTAATGTTTACATTACGCTATTTTCATTTCCTTTATTTTTGTGCTTTTTTAGCCTTCTTATTGCTAATTTTGATACAATTATTGCTGATCATGGTACCCCCAATGAATAGTTGTAAAAGATTAATTTTTCCCCCCTTTTTTTCATTGTGAGATTATGTTACTGCAATAAAAGATTCATTCATTTTAAGACTTTTACCGAGCTTAACCAGGGATCCCTACAAGTGTGGAGGACACTGTAGGTCATGAAGAGCTGACCTCAGTTTTAATCTTGAGCTGGGTTTCTTTATAGCAGTGTTTTAACAGTTTTTAGTAATTCTCGTTGTTTAGCCTCTTGTTCATTCGTTGGAATCTGTCTCAGGGATTTTTAAGGTCTCTTCATGAGCTGGGGTGGAGCGCCAATACTTTTCTTTATACCACTTTTCATTGCTGGCATGAATGAAGTGCTGATCAAATGCACATCAGTGGTTCATTGGTGAATGACTTCTATCTGTATGCATGCCTACATGTTTACAGGTTTACCTCCACTCGTGAGGGCTTTGTGGATAAACTCGGCTGCTGGGTAGAAGTTGACGCTCATGTCAAAAGTCGGGGAGTCATGAGCCTCAATCCCGTGATAGGTGATGTTCATCCCAGCGTAATACTCGGCTCCACCTCGCCACTTGCTCTGTGCACAGTTCAGAATGTGTGTAATACCAAGTCTGGCCAGCTCACGGCGGTCTGAGGCAATGTTTCTGAGGAGAATAGAGTTTTAACAGCATTTCAGATGTGCCACTTCTTAACAAGAGGGAACAAGAGTGTGTTGGAGTTTCAATTGATTTTAAACATAATCTTACAAAAAAAAACAAAAAAAAAATAAATCTGTCATAATACTTTTTCACAGCACTGCATACTGGTCATACCTGGACTGAATTACCTTAATGCTGAACTCAGATTCTTTAAACAGAGTTGGGATTTGCAAAGCCTATTTGTGAAAACACAAACAAAAAAAACTTTAAAACTTTAAAGGGATCTGTTAGTGGTAAACTCCGCAAATCTGGACTTTGTTTTTATTGAAGAAAGACAATTTGCAGCCTGTCAGACAGAGGACACAGCAAGCGTGTGGGGAAAAAGCTGCTTTGGTCAGGTTAGACCAGAAGTGAAATGTTTGGACTAAATGCAAAACGTTATGTCTGAAGGAAATACAGCCTTATACAGTCTTCTTTGGCTGGGGTTTTGCAGGACCAACGTGCAGACCAGAGTGTGGGAGCTGCATGGTGAGTCTGAATATTTAATAATGAAACTGGTAGACTTACAGACAGAGGCAGGACATGGAATATAGGAAGGGATATGGAGCAACGTAGTAAACAGTAGGATCCAGTGGTGAGCAACGAAAACCAGGCAGTATAAATACCGAGGCAGGGAGGAGAAATGAGCAATGAACTAAAAGATCTAATCAGGTGGAACGTGGAGCAGCTGGTGGCAGGGAGAATGCAGAGCAACTGAAGGTGGGAGGCTAATAAACACAGATGAGCAGGAACACAAATACTGGAGGGAATCTAACAGAACTCTAAATGTAGACACATGGGATGAAGTAAAAACATAAACAGCGGGAAGGAAACAGATCTACAACAACATTCAAACTCAAACACCTAACAGAGAAATTGCTCCCTGCCTTGTTTAATCTGTCATTGTTGTGAAGCTTTTATGGTGTAATATGCATGGGGCACAGGAAGAGGGGCTCAGGGCAGTTTCCCCCAAGAACCACTACTGGCTGTACACAATAAAATAGTTTGGAGCGTAGACAATAATCTCTACTCTATTATAGCCTTTGGCTACAGTAACCTGCCGTGATGCACAAAAGCAGCTCTACTGAAAACTCACTGGTCTCCAATGTAAAGTCTGGGCCACACTTCGTCCGCATGGTTGCAGGCCGTCTTGCCAGTGTACAGGAGCCTCTCCAGCTCGGACACCGTCAGCGTATGGGAGTCACGGTCGGACTCCTTTCGGCTCGGAGACCTGGAGCTGCTCCGGGACCGGGAGAACCGGGACATGAACGCCATTTATTCTGAACAAAGGGAAAAAAGCGACCCATTTATCGTGTGGAACTGTATTTAAACTGCTTTCCGAGTCATAAATACAATCATATCAGTTAAGATTATACAGCAGATAAGACCTGTAGCTTTACAGAGCCGAAAACTTAATCTGTCTCTATTTTTCAAGTTCTATATATAGTCTAGATGCCTCTGTTAAATAGCAAGGAACACCGTATTTCTTGACCTCAATGTTGTTTTGGTCTCCGGCTCAGAGGATGAGCAGGTCGAGCTGCTCCGCGGCCATGTTGACTCATGTAGTTGCTGTGGGAGGAAGGATGGTCGATGATGAGACTACAGCTGCTTCTCAGCATCCACCGCATATCCTCACCGCCCGCCGCCGCATCTCCATCCTTGCAACAAGTCCTCGTTAAGACCGTCACTCCCCAGTAATAACAGCTCCTGTTTAACACTGAAACATAAGTAATGTTTGCTCAAGCAACGCAGACAGATCCACTGGCTATCCTGTGACGGGTTTTCCGTCGTTTCTTCGAAAACAATGGAGGTTATTCTACAGTTACTACTGGCCCATGTATGACGGAGACTGTCTCGCTCACACATTTGGTGCTTGTCGCCATCTACTGACCAAACGATAGAACTTCAGCAATAGGGCCTCCGTCAACCCAACGATGTTCTGGATGTTTCGATCACATCTCGATCCTCGATGAAAGAGTTTAACTTGTTGTAAGCGCAAGTTTAATCGATTTAATATCCATTTTCATTTCTATAGTATGATTTTACAGCAGATGAAGCATGTCAATATGAATTTAAAATAGTGGCAAATGATTTAACCAAGACACTGATCACAAAAATGCCTAAAAAAAAATGCCTAAAAAAATTCCTAGTAAAGGTAGGGCTAAGTACTGACTATAACAAGAAATTTAAAAATACCATAAGTACTATTCATCAGTGGTATTTTAGTTATATTGTAATAATATACCAGGGATTAAAAAAATATTAAATAACATACCAGGGATGTAGAATACACCCTGGACAGGGCGACACAGAGAAGCACAGCACAAACAACCATACACACACACACACACACACACACACACACACATTCATACCTAGTCATGCAGTTTAGAGAGACCAATTAACCTAGGGGTATACAAGTCCAGTCCTCAAGAGGCCTGGTTCTGAACCTTTCCAGGTGTGTTGGAGAAGAGATGCTTTTAAAAGCTGCAGGATTGTAGCTGTCGTGGACTGATGGAGGGAGCCAGAGTACCTGGGGAGAACCCGGGCAAACTCCTTGCAGAAAGACCCCAGGCTGGAATTTGAAACCAAGGCCTACTTGCTGCAAGGTACCAGTGCTAAACCACAACACCCTACTAACTGTAGAATTATACAGTCCTTGCAAAGGTATTTACATTGCTTTTAATGTTTTTACATTTTGTCATGTCAGAACCTCAAACATTAACGTATTTTGTTGGGATTTTAGCTGATAGACAAACGTAAAGTCCTTCATAAATGTAATTGGGAAGGAAAGTGAAACATAGTTCTCTATTTCTTTCAAACAAAAGTCTGAAAAGGGTGTGAGCATTTTTAATGAACTTTATTAAAATCCCCATGTCATTCTCAAGCCTTTTGTAGCCTCAAAATGTTTTCTTCCACAATTGCAGTATTTCAGGATATACTATCCATCAATCTCTGACCAACTTTCCTGTCCCTGCAGGCAAAAAGAATCCCCACAGCATGATGTTGCCACCTCCAAGTTTCACACTGCAGTTGATCTGTTCAGGGTGATGTGCAGTGCACAGCTAATAATTGTCCTGTCAACAAATTCCCCCACCTGAACTTTAGATTTCTGCAGGTCTAATAAAGTTCTTGTGGATCTCTCTGAATAATGCTCTCATTGCCAGCTATGTATAGATTGGTTTGCAGTTCTACTATACTTTTCTATTTTCAGATGTTGGATATTTGGGCGTTGTTTTACAACGTAACCCTAGTCTAAACTCTGTTACATGTTTATCACTCAGTTAATTGTGTTGTGTTATAACTGAACACACCAAATACAATCAAAAACATCCTTTATAGAATGACAGTATTCGACGGGTTGAAGGATGCAGAGAATAGGTAAAATGTCCAAGTTTAAATTGGAAAATTTTTATTATAACCCAGGAGGTGAGAGTCATTGTCACTTTGGTTTTGTATCTTGTGATCATTTTGTGCACTCCCTGTTTTGTTTTGGTAGCCTGGTTCCATTTATTGGTGCACAGTGTTTCATTGACTTCCTGCCTTCATGGTACTTCTGAGTGTATCATCTTTTGGTTAAGTATTGTGAGTCATTTTCATGTTGGGTTGTGCTCTATTTTGGGTTTTGTACACTTTTTTGGTACCTCTGTGTTTGTTTCCCTAGATGCACATGTATTCAACTTGTTTATTATTCATTTTCCTTAGCTCCTTATTGTCATGTTTCCCAACCAGCAGCAGTACATTAATTTAGCTGGACTCACCTAATTTTGATGCCACTAATCACCACCCCAGCATTTAGGTCTCCTGTTTTTAGTTACCCCTAGTCAGATCTTTCCATTATCTGTTGTCTGTGTACTTCTGGGCATTTCTGTGCTCTTGGGGATCTCTGATTGGTCCTTGTTGATTTTCTCTTTGTGTTTCTTCCAATGTCATATATTTGCCTTTTTCAATAAACCAACCTTATTATGAGACTATCATGTTCCTGTCAGCATGTGGATCCTGTACAACCACCAAACATACCAGTCATAGGTTTCTCACTAACCATGACCTCAAAATATATTATGAGTGCCTTATGACTGGATCTAGAACTTCATGTTAGCTGCAATGAAAAACTGTTTATTTACAGTTACAGTAAAATTACAGTTTTTGAAAGTACAAAAAGCAGAGATGTAGGGCAGACTGGGTGTGGTTGTAGCATGGGCAGAGTTGTAACACCAACAACAGTAATTTTTTTTTTTTGACCAACACTAAACTTTTCCTCTCATTAATACAATAACAGACAAAATAAGATTCTTCCTCATTAGGCAGAATATTATGCCAATTTCAAACCATTATGCAAAGAAAGTTAGCTGAACTATGACTGGGGTGTGTTTTAACATGTCTTATATACGTACATGTAGGTTAGACAAATCACTGTGTTATGTGCATTAAGCCATTTGGCCACTTTAACACAAACATGTAGTCTTTGGATTAGCAACATTTATCCATCAACATTGTGATGAAATGGGTAAACTGGCAGTGTTTTTTGATAGATGGATGGATGGATGGATGGTGGACAGACAGACAGACAGACGGACGGACGGATGGAGATTGTACTAAGTGTTTGCAATATTTTGCAAGAAGACTATTTCACACACAGACCAAACACACTCCTAGGCTAAACGAGTGTGACTGCTAGCAGATTGTATTTGACTTATAGTCGGTCACAAAGAGAGGGATGGACGTTATTCTTGTTGATTCTTTTCTTGCAGCATACCTAATTTTTAAAGCATGGTGTGGCCTCTTATTACAACTCTGCCCAACATGAGTTCAACACATCCTGCTAAAGGGGTAGATTGTAAGAAAAGAACCCTATGTTTTTGATATACAATTTATACATAAATTACAACATAATTTCTGTATGTTTTATTGGTCTGATGTTATTTCACTTTCATTAGCTGTAAGCAAAAAATCATCATAAAGGCTTCAAAACAAGTCTGTGTGTAATTGACTTTATGTTTTTCACTTAGCATATTAACTGAAATATATGAACTTTTCAATATAATTGTCATTTAGTGAATGTGACTGTATATCTCTGTATGTAAGTATTTGGAAACCTAAATCCGACTAAGGGTCTAGGAGGAAAATTGAAAACAAAGAAGAAACACATTACAAAACTCTACAAAACTTAAACCATAACATTAACCTTTAGACTTGAGTCTGTGTCTATTATTCTAGAAAACCAGTTCAATGTGCTAAGTTTTTCATCATCAGCTTTTCGTACTTTACACGAAGACCGTGAAGGCAGCATGACGTCAAATCTCGCCGACGCACATGTGAGAGAAGCGCGGAGCAGTGATGGCTGCTGAGAGGCTTCAGTTTCATGAAATGGGGTTAGACGACCGTCTGTTAAAGGTAAAATAATCCAGAAGCTATTAAGGAGTTTAGGTTAGTTATTGGTGAAACTTGCAGCCTTTATCTGAAGCCTAAGAACCGAGAACAGGTTTAGAAACCTGATTGAAACGGAGGACAGGTTTCTCCCTGCTCTGCTGGTTCATCTCGTGTTGTTATGTTCGAACATCTGTGACGTTCCAAGTCATTACATTAAAACCGAATAAATATGAATATGAATAATATGAATATTAATACATTTGTTTGCCTCGTCTTTATTTTTAAGCCACCCTAAAGGAGCGACAAATACATTATACTTTTTCGATAGTCATAGTATGGAAAACGTCAGCGATGCTGTTTTGTTTGGCAGTTGCATTTTTGTGTGTGTACACAGACACAGAAATGGTGAAATAGTTATTCCTCCCTCACATATTACGTCTGTTTTTGACGTTCTTTCTTCTGCCTAAATGTTTTAGATCATGTAAAAGACTGAGGGCTAATTGGAAGCTCTCCATGAGGCTAATTACTTTTTCAAATAGCATCATGCTAGTGCGGACGGTTTTTTCCTTAAAGAAAGCTGTTTTTTATATTTACTCTGGTTATCTTTGTCTAATAGTCGGGTTTGCTGAAATGAATGTGACAAACAAAAGCAGAATAATTCTGTGAAGGGGGATTGGATTGCAGTTTTCATGCTAATTAAATAAATATATAAAGTTGTACTCGTCGTCTTCCGCTTTATCCGGGACCGGGTAGCAGGGTCTGCAGACTTAGTAGAGACACCCAGACGTCCCTCTCCCCAGACACCTCCTCCATCACCTCCGGAGGAGCCCAAGGCGTTCCCAGGCCAGCCGAGAGAAGAGACAGTCCCTCCAGCGTGTTGTGGGCCTCCTTCCGGGGGGACATGCCAAGGAACAGAGAGGCGACCAGGAGGCATCTGGTATAGATGCCCGAGCCACCTCACCTGTCTCCTCTCGACGTGGAGGAGCAGTGGCTGTACTCCGAGCTCCTCTTGGATGGCCAAGCTCCTCACCGGGAGTTCCCGGCCTTCCTGCAGAGGAAGCTCATTTCAGCCGCTTGTGTCCGGGATCTCATTTTTTCGGTCATGACCCAAAGTTTATGGCCATAGGTGAGGGTAGGATCGTAGACCAACTGGTAAATCGAGAGCTTTGCTTTTCGCTCAGCTCTCTCTTCACCACAACAGACCGGCACAGCGTACTCATTACTGCGTCGACATCACCAATCTATCTGTCAATCACCCGCTCCATTCTCTCCTCACTCGTGAACAAGACCCCAAGATACTTAACTCCTCCACATGAGGCAGGAGCTCCCCTCCAACCTGAAGAAGGCAAACCACCCTTTTCTGGTCGTGAACGATGGCCTCGGACTTGGAGGAGCTGATCCCCATCCCAGCCACTTCACACTCAACAGTGAACCGCCCAATGCATGCTGTAGGTCTTGGCTAGAGGGGGGCCAGCAGGACCTTCAGAAATCCACTGTTTCCCAAACCAGACCCCCTTCGGCCCTTGGCTGCGCCTAGAAATCCGGTCCATGAAAGTTATGAACAGAACCGGTGACAAAGGTCAACCACCCGATAATGTCCCCAGTCGAGGTCAGCAGCTTCCCACCCCCACTGTAAACAGTCTTGGCGAAGCACTGCTTCCCTCTCGTGAGTCACCGGATGGTTCGCCAGAATCGCCTCGACCGATAGTCACAGAGTCTCACCGAGCTCCTCCCAAGCCCTAGTTTTTGACATTTATGAAGGACATTGTTTGTCTGTCACAGACCTTACGACCACAGCTACACAGCTACTTAGTCCACTTGGACTCTGTTTCTCCAACCTCCCCTGGGAACTGGTCACAGTTCTCCCCGGAGGTGGGAGTTTAGTACATTTCTGGCCGAGGGCTCCGCCATACGTTCCCAGCAGACACTTACTATATACTTGGGCCTGCCAAGTCTGACGGCTTCCTCCTCATCCAGCGGATCCAACTCACCACCAGGTGATGATCGGTGGACAGCTCGGCCCCCCCCCTCGTCTTCACTTGCGTGAAGCGAAAGGTCCGAAGACGCAACAACAAAGTCGATCATCCACCTTCTGCCTAGGGTGTCCTGGTGCCAAGTGCACTGATGAACACTCTTATGCTTGAACATGGTGTTTATTATGCTCAGTCCGTGACTGGCACAGAAGTCTAACTCCACTCGGGTTCAAATCAGGGAGGCCATTCCCCCCAATCACACCTCTCTAGGTGTGACTGTCGACTCCGGTACACTTTGCTCTCTGGGTTTTCTTTTTTCTTTAAGTTACATATGAAGTTAAATTTGTGGCAGGATAACATAAAGCTTTAAGGAAAACATGTCTTCTGTCGTTGGAGCACCCACGTCCTGATTTTTTCTTGGTTCAGGCGGTCGCAGATCTGGGTTGGTCTCAGCCCACCCTAATCCAAGAGAAGGCCATTCCTCTGGCTCTGGAGGGGAAGGACCTTCTGGCTCGAGCTCGGACCGGATCTGGAAAAACCGCAGCCTATGCTATACCCGTCATACAGCGCATCCTGGCCTCCAAACAGGTGGGTAGGAATAGAAATGACTGTTTACATGAAATAAATTGGATCAACAGTTTGATTTCATCTTCTGTGTTGGTAAAAAGAAAAACACAGCTTCAGGTCAATCTGCCCCTCCTATTCAAACCCAAAGGTTGCCATTTTATCCCTTTTTGTTTCCACTTTGTTTCTTGGAAACAGTTTAATTCCCATGTGTTTAAAAATAACATTCTTTTGCTAGTATTTTCATGAATTATGGAGAAAAATGTGTTCACATCTCACACATAATTTAATTTAACTCAAATTTTTTCTGAACCATTTGTATTACACCCTGGTCACATTGATTGTGAATCGGATGCTTGTTTAGGGTTGGTGACCTTTTGGAAATATAAGAGATTATGATCCCTGATCAAACCAAAATAACTCATACTATCTTCTGCTGGTAGATATTATTAATTGGAGTCATACACCCGCATGTCCTTACAGTAGATAGTTGATCTTAGAAAATGACTTAGAAGTCTTCGGTTGTCAAAGGGTGTAGGAATTGCTCCCCATCTGGTGGGTACCAATTAACGCATGCTTGTAACAAAATGTTCAGTGGCAGAAAAAGTCGGGTTGTTCTTTATTGCGCCTCAGTTACCGCCAAATACACCTTGCATTCATTAGTACTGTGTACTTTTCGGTAACATTGCTGCTGTTATATACGTTTCAGGTGTAGAAGCAGTCTTCTATTTATCTTGTATTGTCTTCATCCTTCTTTCTCTCTATTCTTCTCTCCCTTTTTCCTTTTTGTCCCAGCTCTCTCTCTTTCTTGCTTTTTTTCCCTTCTTGTTTTTGTCTCTGCATCCATTACAATTGAAATGATCCTAAAGCAGTTTCAAATAAAGATTATTTATATATATATATATATAATGCTCCACTTAGTAAATCAGTTGCACTTCTACTTGACAATCAGACAACATTTCTGAGTGCTGCCCTGTCAGACAGGACACGCTTTAAGACTTCGCCATCATTATTTCTCTGTGTTTGTTATCTTCAGAGTGTTCGCGAGCAGGATGTGAGAGCGCTGATCCTGGTACCAACCAAAGAGCTAGGTCAGCAGGTTCAGACCATGATGAGACAGTTCACATCGTACTGTTCAAGAGATGTACGAGTGGCCGACATTTCTGGCAAAGCCGATGTGTCAACGCAGAGGTGAGTCTGTTCCTCTGCTAAATGCAAGCATTTTACATGTAAAACAACTCCGACACACAGAGTTGTAAGCTGCCTTTGTATTGGATCTGGGGTGTTACATTATCTGTTGTAATGAATGTTTTTCTTGGGATTCTAGACAGATTTTTGATCAATTTAAAGGCTCTTCTGCTTTAGACTGACAGAGCTCCTTTCCACTGTTGCTACATGCTGGTTCAGGAGAAGGGATTGCTGTACATCAGTGTCTCTGTGCAGTCGGCTGAGTTTCCCCCAGTTTTCCCACCTTGAATAACAACCTGAACCTGACTGCATTGTTTGATAATGAGGACCAAATTAGAATGTTATGCATGTTTTTATTTAATTTCTGTATTACCGTAATTAAATTGTCAGCTGTCCATTGTGGTCGGTGTCGTGCAAGTTCACACTTTACAGCGACTTGTTCCAAGACCAGCTTATATAGCTTAAAACAAAAAGCATTTAAGTTCATAGTAACTCATTATGTTCAGAGCTAAACTCCCTATTCCAACATGAACTAGTTCATCTTCATTCATCAGGGTTTTTTATTATGCAGTCCAACTTATTACAGCCTATATGTACATAGTTCTCTCATCCCCAGATTGTGGAGAGCTCTCTCTATCCTTTATCAAGGTATGAAAATGCAGTTGGAACATGTTATTACTTGTGTGTGTGCCATGCTCCTTTACTGTTGTATACGTCTGTGTGTGCAGCGATGCGTTCATGGACATTCTGTAAAATATTTTGCAGAGAAAATCAGTGCAACAGAATCAGCTTTATAAAAATGCATTGCTACATAATAACCGGTTTCATCCTATTTCTGTGTGAAATGCTGTTTGTGAATAGACCCATTTTAATGGAGAAGCCGGATGTGGTTGTAGGGACACCGTCCCGTGTTCTTGCCCACCTCAACGCACAGAACCTGGCCCTCCACTCTTCCCTTGAGATGTTGGTTGTAGATGAGGCCGACCTGGTCTTCTCCTTCGGCTTCGAGTCCGATCTGAAGAATTTGTTATGGTGAGAGCAAACGGTCACAAAGATTTCAAACTTTTTCTTTACATTTGCACATTTTAAAAACAAGTTTTTGTTACAAATAAAATGGTGTGCATATGGAATGAGCTTGCTGCTGAGTCAGTATCTTGTAGAACTACATTTCCCTGGATTTACAGCTGCAGGTCTTGTGGGGAATGTCTCTCCCAGCTTTGCACATCTAGACACTAACATTTTATGCATTTTTCCTTTTCAGAATAGCTCAGATGGGATAAAAGTGTCAATATTTAAGGTTTGCCTGTTTCCCAGCTGGATTTAGTTATGAACTTTGACTGGTCCACTGAAATTTTACAGAGCAGCTGCATTTATACTAAGATAAAATGACACACCGTGTCTGGTTGCACTGGATTTTATATAAGGTTTTTAAAGAGGGCTGAATACAAATGCGTGTTCCAGATTTTTAATTCTTAACAGACATGTAAAAAAACACAAGGCATTGATTTCCTTTTACTTGACAATTACACACTGTCGTATAAAATCCTAATAAAATGCCTAGAACCTTTTGGTTGCAACCCGAAAAGTTCTGAATATTTTGACATTTTATATATAAAATACTGTGGATTATTTAAAAAAAAAAAAAGTAAAATTTTTACTTCACCGTTTATACAAGTAAATCGGTTCTCATTTTCAAGCGTGACCTGGGTATAAAACATTGTAGCATAAGTTTAGTTTTTCCAAACATGAAGCTAGCAGTGAAGGCTGTGAGCTGCAGGAGATGTTTAACAAGAAAGCCACAAACCAAATAAATATTCTAAAAATACCAGAAGCAGTTGTTGGGTTAAAAACATGCATAATTATGATTTAATCATTTCATGTGTCTTTGAGCTGCTGTGTTTTAGAGGCTACATGTTGTTTTACTTTTAAAGCCCAGGCTGAGGTCCAGGGAATGTCACCTCAGGCTGTAAAGAGCAGCTGAGCTTCATTTCAGTGAAAATGTGAGACCTTAATGGGGAAACCAAACAAAAGGCACTTTTTTTAACATGTGTTCTCTATGTCCTCAAAGCCATTTGCCAAAGATCTATCAGTCGTTCCTCATGTCGGCTACCTTCAACGAGGATGTCCAGGCCTTAAAGGAGCTTCTGCTGCACAACCCGGTAATCATGCTAAAGCTGCATTTATTTCTCACCATTTTCCATTAACTGAATCATTCAAAAGTCCTTTCCTGCAAATGTGATGGAAAAATCTAAACTGTGTAAAATAACACTATTCTGTGTCATGGTACACATAAAAACATATCCATGCAGAAGATGAGCAATGCAACTGGTCGCTACGTGATTTATAAAGAATTAGATTAATTTGCCTTTTGCCTAAACTCAGAGTTTTGGTTCATGGTTTGATCTTCATGTGTGGGTTTGTGTCTCTTCAGGTGACCTTGAAGCTTCAGGGCTCTCAGCTGCCAGACAGCACTCAGCTGCAGCAGTACACCATCAAATGCGAGGAGGAGGACAAGTTCCTGCTCATTTATACGCTGCTGAAGCTGCATCTGGTCCAGGGAAAAACGCTGCTGTTTGTGGGAGCAGTGGACCGGAGCTACAGACTCAAACTGTTTCTGGAACAGTTTGGTATTCCCGCCTGTGTCCTTAACTCTGAGCTGCCCGTCCAGTCCAGGTGAACGCCAGTGTCTTGCTTTCTTAAAGTATTAGTTGATGTCGATACCTTTTTTTTAAAGATAGGATGACCTGAACTCTAAAATCTAATTGGATGTTTGTGCTCCTCTGCAGGTGCCACATCATCAGCCAGTTTAACCAGGGATTCTATGACATCATCATTGCCACTGATGAGCAGAGTTTGGTTGAACCTTCAGCATCTTCTTCCGGGAAAGAGAAGAAGAAAAAGAGTTCAGCGAAAGGAGCAAAGTGAGTATGGTGGCACAATATTAGGAAAAACTTTAAAAAACTGCGATATTACTGCTGAATGATGATACTGGTTATGATGTAACCGACCTTTCCTTCTGCCCTGTTTCATTTCCATCATCATGATGTTCTCACTACTTTCCTTGAGTTTTAGCGTCTCAGTCATTAAAATCTGCATCAGTTTTAGCTTCAAAGACAAAGAAAGTTCATTCAACTGGCCAAGTGAATTTATTATATGCAGACAATCAATGTACAATAACACCCTGTCAGAGATTGTGCTATTGGACATATGGACACTGCTGTTGATTTTAAGCACTCCAAGCCAGTTTACAGCGCCGTGCAAAAGTATTCATACTCCTTGATTTTTGTCATTTTACAGCCACCAACTTAAATGGATTTAATCAGGTTATGTGATAGACCAGTACATATTAGCTGAATACAAATTTATGCCGCATAGATTTCTCTTGGTGGTATTTTCTGTTCAGTTTTCTGTAAAGTATGCCCTGCTTTCAGTCTGTTACGTAATTTCCCAGTAAAATACGTTAGTTTGTGGTTGCAACACGACAAAACGTGAAAAAGCATGAACACGTCTGCAAGGCATTGTATGTGAACAGCTCCTGCGACGAGTCAAGTGTCACATAATGAGGAAATAAATCTGCTGTGTGTCTATAAATTGAACCCTCCCCGCTGAATGTGCCATCATGTTCTCTGGGTGTGCATTTGCCAAGTAAAAACTAAATACATGTCATCAGCTATGTGATAAATGAAGTGATTAATGTTCCAAGATGTTTTCTGATTGGGCTTTTTAAGGGCTAAAGATAAGGAGTATGGAGTCTCCAGGGGTGTGGACTTCCAGAATGTCGCCAATGTCATCAACTTTGATTTCCCAACATCTGTTGATTCCTACATTCATCGAGTTGGAAGGTCGGTACTGTTCAAACTGTCGGCTTTAAGGTTGTTTATTCCATCCTTCATACCGTTCAGACACTTTCTTTGTTTTCTGATTGTAGGACAGCGAGAGCTGACAACCCAGGCACCGCCCTGTCATTCATCTCTCACACAGAACTCAGTGCGCTGGCAGAGGTGGAGGAGGCCCTTGGTGGAGGTGACTTTTAATCTTAGACATGTCGTTGGCTTCATATTGGAGTCGGGATGAATATTTTTCTTTTTTGGTCCTGCAGTTACTACTGGTGTTTGCCATATTTTTACAGCTCCGTTTCTGCTGCAGGCTTCTTTAGTTTTTTTTATATGGTACTAATAGGAGCATGTTTGCTTTTTTTGTGTTCAGATAAAGCTGAGTCTGCACTCAAACCTTATGAGTTTAGGATGGAGGAGATCGACGGCTTCAGGTACAGGTGCAGGGTGAGTCCTCGCTGAATCCAGTCAGTTCAAGAACAAAGTCTCTTTCATGTTTAAACTTTCAGCACAATTTAAAGTGGCCTAAAGAAGCACAGGATGAGACCACTTTGACTACAGCTGTGTCCTGCCAGAACTGATGTGGTTTGTTTTGCAGGATGCGATGCGCGCAGTGACAAAGCAGGCTGTGAGGGAGGCCAGACTGAAGGAGATCAAGCAAGAGTTGCTGAACTCAGAAAAACTCAAGGTGAGAGATGGTCAGGGAGAATCAAACCAATGTTCAAAGAATGTTTGAACATGCTCCGACTAAACGACTTTACTCTCATGCAGACATATTTTGAGGACAACCCGAGAGATCTGCAGCTGCTCAGACACGACAAAGACCTTCATCCTGCTGTCATCAAGCCTCACATGAAAAACATACCCGACTATCTGAGTAAGAAACAAGCAGTTAACTCTATAAAAGGTTCAAGGAGAGTACTGCATTACCGTTCATTACTCTAAATTTTGTTTCATCAAACACCTACCTACAGTCATTGGAAACACAAAGTACAACATTTTTACACATCCTAATAACATCAGAAAAACCGCCCTGTTTAAACATAAGCTAAAGTGTACAAAACGACTTTAGAGAATCAATTGTTCTGCACATCACTTTTTGTAGGGTTATAAGCCAATTTTCAAACCATTTTAAGGTTGATCATTTTACAGCAAGAAAAGATATTTACAAGGGAAAAACATGTCAGGGTGCTTTCACACCACAACTGTTTCACATTCAACTTTTAACAATCTGCTTAACCAGAGTTCTTCTGTCTCAGATAGTCTGCTTTGTTAGGGGAGGTTTGAGAGGTCCAAACTGGGAAGCTTATTGTGATAGCGCCGCTGACCAGCTGTTGTAGGTGCATGACGTTATCCAGGTAGTTGGTCCGCTTCTAACAGTGCAGTGTGAAAGTATTTGGCATTTGTCCCCAATCAAACAGTTCCTCAGATTATCCTTGTGCCACACAACTGTCGGTCTGCCCAGGAGTGGACGTCCAAGCAAATTCCACCAAGGTCCCAATAGGTCCATTTCAGACTTACAATGCTAAGTTAACATGTGAAATGTTAAAGTTCGTGACGGGACAATTATAACGACTGATCGATTGTTTGAAGAGTTGCCAGGAAAAAACCTCTGCTCTCTTGACCAGGAAAATGGCAGTATGACCTAGTTATGCAGTGTGGCATCTGACGGTGCTGCACCATATAAGGAAAATATTTAATTACTATACTATTGCTAGAAAATGAACACACATTTTCTTTCTTTACCATTTTCTGTGTTCCCACTACTCTCTGAATTTTACTGGGGGTGCACCGGTTGATTGGTCCTGATTTCCTTAACTCTGGGCGATCCCAGTCGGCCGATACTTAATACTGACAATGCTCTAAACTTTTCATTTATATCTGGGAGCACTACCTCAAGTGCAGTTAAAACGAGTTTGTATTATTTCATGGGTATTGTTGTAATGTTTTTCAATAAAATAAGATTGGAACATTGAAGGTGTATTGTGACCTTTTTAAAAGTGACGGTTATTAAAAAAATTTGTATCGGCCAAAATGGGATTTGGGAGTTCAGGCTTTTTACAGATCAGTGATCGGCTGGAAAACTGCAATTTCCCCCCAAAGATGTACATACGGTTTAAGCATTTCGAGTGTACCGGACCGGCCGGATGTATAATCGATATGCAGAGCCTGAATGCCTGACGTTCAAAATATAGTATCGAACCAGATTGTGATATTGCTCACATTGATACTACGTTTTGATGTATTCTGCTCACAAAAAGTTTGGGATATTTGGCTTTTAGGTGGAATTTATGGAAAACGTAAGAAGTTCATGCTACAGTTATATCATGAGAGGAGGGCCTTTAAGTAGAAGCATGCAATGGTGAGTAGTGTATCGTGCCACTCTAATCTACATGAACCTTAATAGAGGTGTTTGGCCATAATGCAGAGCAGCATGTTTGTCCCAAAACAAATGCAGCACATCAACCAAACACCTCATATCAGTTGTCGGGCCTGGTGGACTTGTTTTACATTCCCAGAACCCGGGATCCTTGCAGTCATTATGTCAGACACTGACTCGGTATATATAATAATGTTCTAGACTCATATTACGCAAGCTGTCCAACAGTTCAAGCTTTCCTCTAACTGGGAAATCGACAGGATATTGATTCCAGACACAGGTGCAACCAAGAAGACCCAGAACCTCAACCTGATTGGACTACTTCAGTGGGAGCTTAAGTGAGCTGTGCAAAAATAAACGCTTGTAATCCTCAGTTACCTGAAATGGTGCTGCACAATATTAGAAAATCTTGCATTGGCAATAATATTGCTAAATATCGTGATGATATTTATGCATATTTTCTTCTTTCCTCTCTTTTTCCATCTGTGCTTTCATCACTCTGTGACCTTTAACATTTTTGTTTTCTGCTCTTGACGTTGGATGTAAATAATTTTAGAGCTTTGGAAAGACCGGATCTTCTTTATTGTATCCTGACAATATAAACCTCAGCTGGACAAGATCTACACTAAGCTAGATTTCATCTGTCAGTCTGATGGTGTCTGTCAAAACTAACTCATTAGTTTCACACATTTCCTGCAGTTCCTGAGACTCTGAGGGGCGTAGTGAATCCACTGTCGAACAAGAGAAGAAAAAGGAGGATAAAGCCTGCAGCGGAGGGAGTCGTGAAAAGCAACTTTAAGGTTAGTTTCAGAGCAAGACACCATGAGGGGCGTCATTAGGTTCTTTGCTCTGGATTTCCAGAGCAGCATAATTCTGTGTAAAAATCTCATTATGACTCATACAAGAAAATATGTTGTTTATTAAGTGAAGATTAAACAATCCTGGAAGGTTTTAATCTTAGTGTTTTATAATGGTAAGGAACCTTCAGAGCTGTTCATGAAATAATCTTGATTATACTTTTTATTTTCAAGCTTTTAATATGGAGATACAAATAAATTTAGGTGGTGGCCAAATTAATACGATTCCTGCACTTCATTCTATTAATATTTGATTACCGTAAATTCTGGACTACAGAGCGCACCTGATTAAAAGCCGCATGCTCTAATTTTAGAAAGAAAACCAATTTTGTACTTGTACAGGCCGCACTGGATGTTAAGCAGCGGGTAGGACACGTAATATGAGATATTTACACAGAGAGATATTACACGTGAGGATTTTAAAAACTTTTAATTTAATCCATATGGTTATATAAACAAATGCGTATTGCAAATGCTTTTTTTCGAACAGTGCCTGTAACACGGCTACCTTTAAATATACGTACGTTAACAGTAACACAAATTACGTTACTAGTGCTTTTTTACTGAACAGTGCACGAACAACATTCCAATATCTCCTAACTGATTTACACTGCAGCCTACCAGGTCAAAGTCATTGATCACCTTCTTCATCTTCTTCCTGCGCACTGAAACCATCAAAGTCCAGTTCTTCAGTGTCCGAATTGAACAGCCTCAGGATCTCGTCAGTCACTTCAGCCTCTTCGTTGACGCTCTCACTTGAGCGCACCCGGTCCCCTTAATCACGCAGCAGTCCAGACTTTAGAAACCCGTTGGTGATTTTCCATGTTGATGAGGGTGAACATAAATGTCTGATTTACAATACGGGTAATTGAATTGTGAAAGTGCTCTTGATTTATCGCACAAGTTCATTGGACCTGTTTGAACTACTCATCAATTTGATTGGTCCACTGTTACCAGGCAAAATGTTTTTGGCGGCATGAAAAAAAAAAAAAATCATGCATTAGCCGTTGTAAAGGCCGCAGTGTTCAAAGTATGGGAAAAAAGTAGCGGCTTATAGTCCGAAATTTACTGTAATTTTTCTGTATGAATATCTGGATATGAAGAAACAGTTATTCTAAAATGTCACCTTGGGCTCGTTGAACTGTTATGATTCAACAGATTAAACATGAGAATATTCAGTAATTATTTTAATAAAAGATCATAGGTTGCAGTATAATTATATTTTGACTGACAAAATGTGGTGTTTGAAGAAGAATGCATGCATTTAGTTCAGGTTTCAATACATGCCATTTTGTTATCTACTCCCAAAGTCTTCTTTTCTTTGTATTACAAACCACAGGATCTCATTTTCTTGTGGATCGTATGCATATTAGAACAAGCTAAAATTACTCATTTTGTCCTTGGCAGAAGCACGTCCCAGGGAGGAATCCGCTGAAAAGTTTCCGGTACACAGGAGCAAGAAACAAAAAAGCCAAAGGTGCCAAATCATAGCTGCTGGAGCTCAGCTGAGGGTGGATCAGTTCTGCATATTGCACCGGTTCAGAGAGCATCATCAGGAGGATCATTTGGACTCCACTGTTGACCCAACTGGGACAAATATCAATTACTCGTAAATAATCTGAAGACCTTATGGACTCTGGATATTGATTTTATAGGTTTTAAAGAGAACACTGACTTCTTTGGATGAACCTTCAGACAAACCCGTCAGAGGGCCTGTTATCTCATGAGAAGTACATTTTTTTTTCTAAATAATTTGAAATGGTTTAAAAATAAAAAATCTCCACATCATCTTTGTGTTGATTCGACATGTGTTAGTGTGGTATGAAGTAAGCCCTGATGATGGCCCTATATTTAAAAAAAGTGTGTGTGATCAGACACGAGTGTTTGTGGAAATAAAACTTTATTACAAAACTAATTTACTGGACTTTTGTATCTTTTGAGGCTCTGGACTGAAGCATCAGAGGAATCTGCTAACTCACATGTAAACCTATCTGGTTTTTACATTGGCTGTGGCTGTTTTTGTAGAAAAAGGAAGCTTAAAATTTCTAGTATCCAGTTTTTGAAGATCAGAAAATGGCAGAGACATTAGATGACATAAAGCAGACACTGCCCATTCTCCCCCTCGGTTTGCTAAATTAACTGAACCACTGGCGGCTGCAATTTATCAAAGCAAAAATATTTATGGAATTCAAACAGTTAATATAATCCACAAAATTTGTCTGGGAAATGCAACCCCCGGACTTGCTTTGCTTGGCTGCCTGGGGGCTGGCAGGGGGTTCGGTAACCCATGGTTCACCCTGTGTCTGTTTGGCCTGGCTGCTGCTGCTCCTGTACTTCACTGACAGCCTACCTCTGTGGTTTATGGCTGTCGCGGGGTGATGCCTGGGGCTGCCGCAGCCTTCCGGAGTCAAACCCACCTGCCCTTTTCGCTCTTGGTTGCTGTAAGTTGGAGGCCTTCTACCGTTCTCGCCACTCAAACAATTTTGCATCTTCAGGTGACAAACACGCTCACATAAACTCACTCAACACAAACACACTTATTTCTACACACACACGTCTTTCTTTTTTAATAAGGACCTGGTGTAGCAGGACCCTTCTCCATGATTGAATACACCTGTTGCACCCAATGAACTGTCAGCAGGGGTGCTGTGGGTATAAAAGGAGGGAGGCTCTTTCAAATGCTATAATTCAAATGAATAAAGTATTGCTTCTCCGGTACAAAATCTGTAAGTTCTTGTTTTAGATTATTTGTGAGTTAAGATCTTGATTGGAGGAGCTCTCTGCTTTTTGGTGGGGTGTGGTGATATTCTTTCCTCCTTCAGGCGATTAGAACACCATAGAAAGGCGTATGTATTGTACCCATTGCGCCCCATAGGTCAAGTATAGAGATTGTGACCAACTGTACCGCAGAAATTGTAGGAAGCTGTGCCTCGTGTTGCTGCCTGAGCCAGAACACCGTCTCCGGTTTAGGTGGAGTAAACCAAGGTTTTGGTAGGTAAAATCTGCTCCCTTTGCCATTCCCCAATCTCAATTTGCCTGAGTTAATTGTTAAATTGCACTTCTCTTCAGACAGTGGAGCTGCTGTGATTCGGCGGAGACCCTGCTGCTTTGCTCTGTTTTATTAGCAGATTTAGGCTTTTTAATTGGAACCTTGATTTGTGAATGTGTACATGGGTTTGGGGATGGGACTTATTTGATTTAGTCTTGGCTTTACAAAATTTTACTTTGACTCTTTTTTTTGTGTGTAATCCCCCTGCCTTTTCTTGTGTTCAGGCTGAGAGCTGAAGGTGGTGGAGGGCTTTCAGGGAGACTGGTCCTTTGTGTTGTGCAAGTGGTTGGGGTTTTGTCACGATTGAGTGCATGTACACAAGTGTTTTGGGGTGATCTATTTGGCTTGCTTTTATTTTTGCTTTAGATAGGAACCAGTCTTCCCTGTTCCATCTGCCTCCTCCTGCTGGTAGGCCTCAGTCGTGCTTTCTTAAAGAAAATTAAAAATAAATGTAAACTGTGGAATCACACCCCTCCCTCATTGGCGTACGAACCTGAGCGACTTTTTGGTGCTGAACTTATTTCCTTGGGTGCAATCCCCAAGGTGGTGTTGTTTCTTGTTTTGGTACCCTACTCACTGTGAGAAGTAAATGTATAAAAGCAGAGCATCAAATAACCTCTCAACCCCTTGTGTTGCCACACTAGGATGGACTTCCATTCATTTCTATGGCCTAAACATTACCAGTACAAACCTAAATCTAAACTCAATTCACACAATCAGGTGTGAATTGGTTGAAGGTTTATATAAACACAGGCTTCTCCTACATCAGTGTGGCCTGCCTACTTTGACACTGGATCCAGTCTTGATTTAATAAAGGGGCACAGGTAGGGATCCCTGAAATCCAATGGTGTGCCTGAAATGCAGTGACATGAAATAAAGCATTTAACTATAAAAGTTTGATCGTGACAATGACAAATGGCTTCATACATTATCGAAATTGTAGCTGTTTTACCTTTTTAACCCTTTTTCCCAACCATTAGAGCTCAGGTTAAATTTTATTTGAATGCATTCAGCTAGTACAAAAAAATCACGTTAAATGAAGACGATAAAAACAAAATGCACAAGTTTACTTATGAAGACGTACTTTGTTCTGTTTTTAATGGAACAAACTATGACTTTAATTTGACTCTGTGCCATAGTCTCTTCTCAGCAGAGGCTCTTTATTCAATGTGGTCAATGCTAATTTGAAAGTTAGTCTCCTGAAAATTCATTTCCTTCATTTATAAATAGAGATGCACCGATCTGTTTTGTGGCCAATTTGTGATCTCTGGCTTTGTGAAGCTTTGACCTGCCAATACCAATTGTAGTTGTACCAATTCAATTTAAAACTATAAGGTCAGATATAAGATCAGCATTCCAAATATTTTTCTACTTTGAGAGATCATTAAATATTTATAGTAGCGACAGGACACCATATGTGTTTTTTTTACCTTTAAAACAAAGGTAAACTAAATGTAGAGGGCACACTTTAAACTGTCTTTATCCTCTTATATCTGTAATTAGCCCTTTAGCATTAGTAAATGTAAACATCAGTCTCTAGTTATATTCCCCTACAAAGTGTAGGTCCTCCAACTCTGAGATTTCCAGATTTCTGCCAACATTCCCAAATCCAGCATGTTCAATGACAGACAGAGGCTGAAAACTCAAAAGTATAAACAGAGCAACTTTGCTGTAATATGTTCAGCCTTCCTGTTATCAGCTGAAAGTGGCGCTTTCTCTAACTCTCGCCGCTTGGATAAGCCACAAACAAGTCTTAAAATGTGTAAAGTACTGCTTCTTACATCTGTGTGCTTCCTCTGACTTTATTTTAAACTGTACTAAAACTTGCAAACTATGAGCCTCACTTCTCAGTAAGAACTTTCACACCAAAGAGTTCTCTATTTTCAACCGGTTAGCTCTTAGATATGGTGCGTTTACTGATCGGAACACGGTCAGATTTAAAATTTCTAGCCAGCTAGTCACTGCTCAGAGTCAGTCAGGTTGAAAATCTGTCAATTTCTCGGTGCATCTCTCGTCACAAAGATTATTTTTGATAACTAAATAACTGAAAGACGGTAGTAGTAGTGTGTGGTTATTGAGGACTTGTGCAGATGGGTATCGATTTTGTGTTAATCAATGGTGAATTTGAAATTATATTCCTGTGTAGGCGCTGAGTCATATATGAAGGTGTCAAACGGGTTCTCTGTCCAGTTGTCCACAGAGTCGTACCAGGAGGTTGTGCTCTCGGTGTAAGGTGGTTGTGTTGTGGTTGTCGTCGTTGTTTTTGTTGTTGTTGTTGTTGGAGGGGTGGTCATGACTCTGCCTCTTAACCTCCTTTCACGCAGTCTGCGCAAACGCATCAGTCTCAGCCGCCTGAATTGCTTTGCTTTCTGAGAGTTGGCCTGAGTTACCCTCCCTATGATAGAGGGCTCCGCCGTGGTGCTCGATGCAGTCGCCTTCACCACACTTGTTTTGGTGACAAGTCGAATGGGCCTGTTCCCGTTAAGCTTCATAATTTCTTTGATGCGGTCCCAGTTGGACTTGGCTAAGGTAAAACTGCAGGGAGTAGCTCCAGTGTCGTAGCCCACCATACAGAGCCGCGTCTGGGGTGTGTGGTCGTCAGCTTTGGCTGTCACCTTGTACTCACCGGGATTCAGCAGCCGCCAATAATCTCCACTAGCAGCTAGATAGACACAATTGGAAGGGGAGTCACACACACACAAAAAAATGATCAATAAAGAGCATTTCAAATATATTCATACCTCCTCTTTTTTACATCTTGCCATGTTACAACCACAGACTTTCATGTATTTGAATTAGATTTTATGGGACTTACACAGTTTAGGAATTTAACTGTAAACTGAAGGGGACAGGATAAATTGTATTTAGGTTTTTAAAACCTGTCCTTGATTGAAAAAATGTTGAAAGAAAGCCATAAGAAGTCCTGTGAAAATGGTTCCACAAAGTGATAAAACAGGAGGGGCTGAATACAAATGCGCACCACACTTTTTAGATTTTTATCTGGAAGAAAACGTTTGTAAACCATGTATAATTTTTTTTCTATTTCACAATTATACACCACTTGTGTTTGTGTATAACATAAAATATTGATAAAAGTCATCAAAGTTTATGGTTGGTATGTGACAAAATGTGAAAACGTTTGTGTATGGATGCTTTTGCAAGGCACTGTAGTTAAATATTTATTGGATCATACCTGTTTTGACATCATGCCGGATTCCCTCCACAGATATAGTGGCATTAGGCAGCGGATTTCCATCCATATCTCTTACAATGCCTTTTATTCCTCGATTCACCTGCAGCACCAAGGAAAGTCTTCTCAGAGCAGGATTCTGTCTAAATATAAACTAGTTGATGTTTAAAAGGTTCATGTGAAAAGATGAGTTTGTTTCTTGTCAAAGGGAAAAAAGAGCCAGTCGTTTCAGTTTTGTCAGATCCAATGACTTCTATAGAGGCTATATACTCCAAGTTTGTGTTTTGGTTTAGATTTATTTTATTTTATGAGAACTATTAAAAATCAAACAGACTAGTATTTTTCCTATTGGTGCAGTTTCAAAGATTATTGTTTTTGAATGGTAACAAAATCCTTTGGCTCCTACCAGACCTTATTAGCTAAATCCAACCTTAGACAAAACTGGGTTTGTCATCATTTAACAAAACCTAAACAATAATGCAGAAGCAGTGCTTAAACATTTTAGTCCACTTCTGTTCCTTAAGAGGGCAGATTCCACTCATTTGATCGGAGTGTTTTATTTTACTGCCCTGTGAAGACGCTGTACTCCTCCTAAATGGTATGTCAGTATGGAAAAAAACCTGTATGCAGAGTGTAAATATATAACTAAAACACTATATAAGAGTGTGTCTTGAATAAAATACTCATTAAAAACCTAGCTCAGGTATATACACTCACCGGCCACTTTATTAGGTACACCTTGCTAGTACCGGTTGGACCCCCTTTTGCCTTCAGAACTGCCTTAATCCTTCGTGGCATAGATTCAACAAGGTACTGGAAACATTCCTCAGAGAGTTTGGTGACATGATAGCATCACACAGATGCTGCAGATTTGTCAGCTGCACATCCATGATGTGAATCTCCCGTTCCACCAAATCCCAAAGGTGCTCTATTGGATTGAGATCTGGTAACTGTGGAACTATGAGAACAGTGAACTCATTGTCATGTTCAAGAAACCAGTCTGAGATGATTCGTGCTTTATGACATGGCGCGTTATCCTGCTGGAAGTAACCATCAGAAGATGGGTACACTGTGGTCATAAAGGGATGGACATGGTCAGCAACAATACTCAGGTAGGCTGTGGCGTTGACACGATGCCCAATTGGTACTAAGGGGCCCAAAGTGTACCAAGAAAATATCCCCCACACCATTACACCACCACCACCAGCCTGAACCGCTGATACAAGGCAGGATGGATCCATGCTTTCATGTTGTTGACGCCAAATTCTGACCCCACCATCCGAATGTTGCAGCAGAAATCAAGAGTCATCAGACCAGGCAACGTTTTTCCAATCTTCCATTGTCCAGTTTTGGTGAGTCTGTGCGAATTGTAGCCTCAGTTTCCTGTTCTTAGCTGACGGGAGTGGCACCTGGTGTGGTCTTCTGCTGCTTTAGCCCATCCGCCTCAAGGTTCGACATGTTGTGCGTTCAGAGATGCTCTTCTGCATGCCTTGGTTGTAACGAGTTTGAGTTACTGTTGCCTTTCTATCAGCTCGAACCAGTCTGGCCATTCTCCTTTGACCTCTGGCATCAACAAGGCATTTGTGGCCACAGAACTGCCTCTCACTGGATATTTTCTCTTTAACGGACCATTCTCTGTAAACCCTAGAGATGGTAGTGCGTGAAAATCCCAGTAGATCAGCAGTTTCTGAAATACTCAGACCAGCCTGTCTGGCACCAACAACCATGCCACGTTCAAAGTCACTTAAATCACCTTTCTTCCCCATTCTGATGCTCGGTTTGAACTGCAGCAGATCGTCTTGACCATGTCTACATGCCTAAATGCATTGAGTTGCTGCCATGTGATTGGCTGATTACAAATTTGCGTTAACGAGCAGTTGGACAGGTGTACTTAATAAAGTGGCCAGTGAGTGTAAGAGTGTGTACTATTAAAAACGGCCATGCAGCATAGTGAATGGCCTCATGATTTGGGCTCTGCATGAACAAGTCACCTTCCAGTCACTAATGATGAAGATTTTTTTTACATTTATATCCTAAAATATAAGTCTGTACACCAGCAGTGAATTTATCTGTCCTGTTCTCACTTGTTCCATGAAGGATAGAAGAGCCTCGCGATTGTTCTCCCACTCTAGCAGCAACTCACTCTCATGAGGAAACTTATCACAGCCGAGGAAGATTGACAGTTCGAAGCAGTTGGTGTGGAGGTAGCTGAAGTCGTTCATACCTGTGGCGGAGATTCATGGAGCTGGTTATTGTTAAGTTAAATAGTTGTTGTGCATTGCAGATGCATTGAACTAATGGGCTAGATCAGGAGAAATCTTGAATGTGAAATAGATCTATGGAAAATATTTAGGCGTAGTGATACAGTGGAAAAATGCAGCCTGGACATTAAATACCCTGCATTTTTCTTGGCTTAATAATAAAATGTCATCCTTCTGACAGGAACCTGTGCTACAGGAAAGACCTAAAATTATTAACAATGCAGAATTTGTTCTTATCCCGAGTTTATATATTTTTTAAAAGGGTAATACCAGTCTCGTCACTAAATACTTAAAGATCAGAGTAAATGTCACTCTTGGTTTGATCTTTCCTAACCCAAATCTGCGTACTCACCTAATACACATCTATGGACTATTTGCCATGCTTTACTTACTGCCCACCACTGGCTTCCAGCTGGCTCTATTAATGATTCCTTGCCCTCCAGTGACATCATCACCATGGCAGGATCCCCGATAGGTCTCGGTCATGGTCAGATGGCTGTGTGCGTACGACATTGCCAACCAGCGAAACATGGCGTCATCAGGAGTCTCCCTGAGTGCTCCTTCGTTCTGCCGCTGAATCCGAGCCCAGGTCTCTTCGTTCATCTCAGAGTTGACCCTCCACCGCCGGCTATCAGTTAACTAACATAGGAAGACCGTAAAGAATCATCATCAATACACAGCTCATAGGATAATCCTGCATACATTGTTCTTTGTGCTGTCATCCTTACAGAAATTGGGGGACGCTGCATATCAAAAGGATAAACCACCATTTTTTCTCCTCCTTGCAAATTGGCTCCGAGTACAAACGGATTTCGCTCCATCCACGAAATTATAGCTTTAGTCTCAACTGCAAGCTAAAGTAACAATATACAGAGAAATCAATGTTTATGCATTTGTGAAAGATTAACAGAACTAAAATCAGCCCCTGGTGTTTGTACACTCACAGAACCACTGAGGGAGTTTTCTGGCAGTGGAATGTGATGATTGGGCACTACACGAGGCACCCAGCCCCTGTCCTCAGCTCCCCATAAGATGCTGTTCAGATCTGGGAAATTCTGGAAGATGTCATAACCTTCTTCAGTCCAGTGACCAAGCGCCCAGTTTCCCATTTCTGAGCCCTGCAGGACAGAAGTGGGGTAGGTGGGGGCAGTGTGAAGAGTTGCATGTAGAATAACTGACTTTCCTAGAACACAAGGAACACTTCGCTTCTGCTTTTTAATATGTATAACCAACATCACTGTAATACAACACAGACTTGTAATTTTTTATCTTTAAAGGACTAAAGACTCAAGAACTTGTAATAAAAACAATACTGTTAACTTATGCAAATAAACTATTTTTGGTAAGCTGGACAATGTTAAATTGTTAAACGTCAAATCATCGCCATGTCAACATTTCAACCTGGAAAGACTCACATAACGGAGAAACAACAAGAAGACCGTTAAAGAGTTTATTAATGAAAGATTATTTCTTTGGTGCTCGGACCCCGGAGGAAGCCGTGAACGCTAAGGAAGAAGTGCGTTTGAATAAACATTTTAGGATTATGATTAGGTACGTCTTCCCCCTCTGGGATCCGATCCTGGTGGTGGCGTAGGCCTTGGTATGGAAGGAGTTGGGAGCCTATGGTGGAGAAGGGGTGGAGGAGGGTCGAAGCTCAGCAGAAGAGCAGTGTCTTCCATGCAGAAGGTCTTTAAAAGTGATGCCCTGGGAGATGATTAGCTGAGGAGGAGTGCGGACCTGCCGTTGATTGGAGCAGCCAGTGAGGAGTGATTGGATGTGGTGGGGTGGTGAGTCTTCCATGTTGAATTTTCGTTTGAACTCCATAAACACTTTAAATAGTTAAGATGGCGTGGAGTTGTCCTCTCTGGACAGTTTTTCACTGATTTTCATTAATCCAGAGAGTTTTTCCGCGATCAGCTCTCTGTGGTATGTACCAGAGGCGTAGACGCAGGAAACCCGTCATGCTCCGCAAGCAGAGACTGCGTGCTCTGCTTCCGTCTATCCACCTGGCAGATGAGCCTCTCCTTCTCATCACAAGAAACTCTGACTTCTGCAGATCTGCTGCCCTCTGCTTCACAGAAAGCTGAGGGCAGCCGGTGTTATACAAGCTGTACACGGTCTACATGGTATCGAAGGGACATAACAAACATGTACTTATGAGAGATACTGTATTCTATAAATATTCAAGTAATGACGAGAAGAGTATGTTTTCTTTCAACTATAGGGTTTTATAAGGGTTGATTCATTAGAATTTTGGAGGGAAAGTAAGAAAGCAGCCAATCAAATTTACTTAATAGAACATCAAGTGTGCCCACCTCTATATAAAAGAAGGACTTTTGCCAGCTTTTGGTCTGGGGCAAACAAGTGTTTGAATCCCAAGGTAGAAAGCAATGACTGTAGAGGAGCAACTGTTGTTGCACGCCACTCTGGGTTCTGAGTTCTAAAGCAATTTCCAGATGAATTATACAAGAGCTCCATCTTAGACTCCATGTGCTTCAGTTAATATGTTAAAGTTTAAACAGTTAGAGAAAGACTGAACAAGTATAGCTTATTTGGAATGGTAACCAAGACAAAGCCTCTGCTCTCTAGAAGGGAATGTCATACAATGACTTACACTGGCATCATGATGAACCACAAATCTCCCTGAACACTGTCTTTTGGACTGATGAGCACAAAGTATAAAAGATGATTTTTATAATGTCCTCATACTTAAAATTCAAAAATTTTAAGAGGGTGTACTTTCTTTTTATTTTCATTAAATGTGTACTTTTCCTTTCATTTAAAAATAGGTAGTTGAAAAGTGAAAGGGATCTGTCCCTATAAGTGATGATGTATTCTTGGTTCGCTTTACCATCTGGTAAGCCAGCTCATAGGCATCTGGGTTCAGTGACGGCACCAAGTGAATCCTCACTCCGGGCTACCAAACCCCCGCACCCCTCGGGTTTTTTGTCATTTTACTCCCCTTTCAAGGAAAAATGCCCCAAAAGCAGGGGAAAACTCCCGACCCAAAGCTTCGTTGCCATTTGGGGGACCGGCTTTTGTAGCCGAAAATCAAAATTCACCTTTAAGACGGGGTGAGAAATGTGAGGTCAGTAAGCTTACAATTCATTTTTCCAAAAAAAGACACTTGGACTACTACACTACATTTTTGTGAAGTCAAAGTAAAAAATTTATTACGGGAAACCGAAATCCAACCAAATTTAACCCGTCTCATTTTTCCCCGGGTTTTCTGAGATCTCCCTGGCAACATCTTTAGGGCCCTTTTGACTTTTCCCCAAAGGTTTTAAAAACCGGTGAGTGGGGCACTCCCCCATTATCATTTATCACCCAAAAAAAAAAAAATTTTTTGGAGATTTTAACGAAGGAATGAAAATTTAATTTCTGATTTATTTTTTTTTTAGGTCGTAATTTCCTCTTCACTGTCTGTACTGTCATGTTTAAACCTGTCTCATCTCCTTGTAGTTGTGGTGTCTGAAGTCCAGGTCGTCAGATGCGTTGATCTCATTCTCACTGTGATAGCTGCCTTAAAGATAAGGGCCACAATGTCAGAAATAAATGTATTAAAAAGTAATTTATACATGTCATAACTAAAAATAAATTAGAAAAAATACATAGATAGACAGATGCCTCTCACACATTAATCTCAAATTGGAAGAAATTATCGGTATCCATACTGATAGGAATGGGTAAGGTTGGGGCCAAAAGGTTTCCCCATCTTTGATGAAAGGAAAACACAAGGGTAAATCTGAAATCATGTGTTTTTTGAAACTGAGAAAGGGTGCGCAGGCAGTCCAATTGCTAAATGTCATTGCAGAAACTCAAAAAGGTCCCCTTTGTATGCTGTCGGACAACTCGGGGCATCCACCTTAGATATAAAAAGATGGGGTCCGGGGCTCTCCTCCCAGATCCCGACCAGGATGACTGACCCTGGACAGCCAGGTGCAAAACTGGTTTTGAAGCACCAACATGAAAGTTGCAGGATGTTTTATTAGATTTAGCAAGGAGCTGGGTGCAGGTCAATGGGACAGTCCCCCTTTTTCCTCCAGCAACGCCCGCAAATCTTCACATTAGCCTGGGCATCATATGCAAGGAGGAACCCCGGGCCATGCCCAGCGAATGGTCTAAAAAATGGTTTTAAGGTTTTATCCTATACCTATGAGTCAGGGGGCCAGTTTATTTGTACATGTCTGTAAGTCCCTAAAAAGATATGCCTCCTTAACCAGCATGACCCCCCCAAAAAACTGATCCGCTGAAAAAAACGGGGTTGCGATAATACGTTCATGCGCTTTCAGACCCTTTAACGCTAGTGAGATGAGCTCAGAGTGAACCTGTTCTCGGTTGAGAAAAGAACAGGGAGCCAGTGCTGAACCTGCCCATTTCAGTGTTCTCTGGCAAATATCCGTCCAGCTCCAATATTCCAGGCAGTGAGCACAGGTCCTACTAGAGGACATCAGGCCCTCGGGCCTCCCTTTTTAAAATTTTTTTTTTTTAATGGTTTGGGGCAGGGACATTTACGCCAGTGGCCCCCGGGGGAAAAATCTGTGGGGTCCCGGTATTCTCCCCTCTAACAGTAGTGACTGCTAAAAAAAATTAGGAGGGAAAATTTGTCTGTGGCCTACACCTGCAAAACCATTCCTGTTTTGGGGGTCATTTCAAAATTTTTTCCTCCTTTGTTTCAACCCTTGTTGTTAATTTTTAGTAACATCAAAAAAAGCTGAAACCCGATTAACAACCCCCCCTTACTATCATACTGGCCAGAAACGACATTCCCGAAAAATTTAAAATGAAAAAATTATAATCTGAAAAAAAAAATTTTTTTCATTTTTGGGGAGTTCAAAAACAGTTTTTAAAAAAAAAATATTTTTAATTTATTTATGTCAAATATCAGTAAAAGTCTTTCAAATCTGAACAGTACATCAGTCAGTGTAATTTAGCTTTAATTTTTTTAAATTTTGCTCACTTTCTTTTTTGAGATTTTTTTGTTAGAGCTACTACTTATAGATGTCATTTCAGTTTTACAGCTGAGACACTTCTTAGCACTGAGGTTTTAAAGTTCATGTTAACAAGTAGACTCATGTACAGCATATCTCCTATCTTGGGTGAAAATACAGCCCGAATTTGGCAAACTAAAGTGTTTTTCTTTCCAGGCAAAGGGGACTTAACTGGCCTGTATTAAATGCCCCATAGTACTCTCTAATGCACTTGTTTAAGGAATAATTCGGAATTTTTTGAAGTTGTGTTGGGTTTCACACCTAGTTAAATCCTGCTATAAAGAATCAATTTAAGCAAACCGTATTTTATGTATTTTTGTCAGAAACTTACTCCAGTTTTTTTTTATTCAGCTTTGAACTTGTCTTTAGTGTAAATATGTAGAACTAAACACTTCTATGTAAATAGGTATCTAATGAAAAGGTGATGCAGTAAAAAGCCTTTTCAAAGAACTTTTTTATGGAAAACTCAGAAATATTTTGAGACTGGAGTTGTTTTATACTACTCTAATCCACACTGAATGCAGCATCACTTGTTTCTACAAACCAGGGGTCTCCAGCTCCAGTCCTTGAGGGCCACCACCTTTTGATGCATTGATGCATCCATGGCCCAATACACCTGGTTCAAGAAATGGCTCATCACCAGGTCTCTGCAGAGCTTGATGATGTACTAAGGAAGTTATCAAGCCATTTAATTCAGGATTGTTGGAGCAGGAATGCATTAAAAAGTTGCAGGACAGTGGAGCTGGAGATCCCTGCTCCAGATTGAGGACATCCACTGTCTGCTGCAGCAGATACTGGTTGGTGATGCAACCCCACTTCCAAAAATCGACACTATCCCTTTAACCCATACAGCTGTCTTGTCTGAATATAAGATAATTTCTTAAGATTCATTATAAATAGTATTTTACATTTGGAAAGCTGAAACTAGAGCATTTTGAGACAAAGGAGTAGATCCCTTCAGTTCATGATAGCAGATACTTATTTGGACGACCATCAGGGTGTAAACACAGCAGCAGATATAATATGTTTTTCTCACAGTCCATGTTGTTTGTTTGTCCTGATGGTGTTGTCTGTACTACTGACTTTGTAGCTGACAGGCCAGGACTTCGGCTCTTAGACACAGGCTGCCGTTCCAGCTCTGAGGCAGGATCCGGATGTAACGCGCCACTACAGGTGCAGTAAACTGACTCATTACAGGTGTTTCCTTGTCCACGTTCCCATAGAACAACTGGAGGAGGGGATCACAGAGAGTGATTATGTTTTAGAGATTTATCTTTGAAAAGGTTCTGGCTGAAGCACTGCAGTCAGGCCCTACTCACCCATTCAGCATAGCCATCATGCAGCAACGTCCAGTCCCGGCTGTCGTTGCTGAAGGCCACGAAGTAGGATGATACGAAATCCTCACTGAAATGTTAACATCAGTCATGAGTCCATCATCCCCCATACAATAAATTTCTGCTTGTATTATCATTAAGCAAAAAATGTCATTGTGGGTGAGAGGATGCTGTCATCATCCTCTTCATCATCCTCTCATACAAAACCTACTGATACTCTGCTGCCAAAACCTGGGATCTACGATCTTCAACAGTATTGAATCTGGACAGGTATCTCTCAGTATGCCAACGCTAGCACTCACAACGCTAGTACCCTCCATTCACCTGTCATGCTAACCTAACCCACTCGTAATGAGGCCGAGACTGTACTTACCTGGGTCCTGCTGTGCCTTCTCTGTGAGCCTGCATCTGGCTTTATCCAGTACTCCGCTGCCGACCTCCTCCGGCTTCATTACACCCAGACACACCCAGGTCCTCCACTCCTCCGTTGAGAGATCGCTCTCCCTCCACGGCGGAGATATATTAATAGTGGCTCCGGCCACAATCACCGCATTAATACGCCCTCATCAATAAACTCCATTTGGTCCACCACTTGCAGCAAGAAGGTCCTGGGTTCAACTCCCGGCCAGGGGTCTTTCTGCATGGAGTTTGTATGTTCTCCCCGTGCATGCGTGGGGTCTCAACAGGTACTCCGGCTTCCTCCCACAGTCCAAAGACATGGCTGTTTGGTTAATTGGTCTCTCTAAAATTGCCCTTAGGTATATGAATGAGTGTGTGCATGGTTGTTTCTGTGTTGTCCTGCGATGGACTGGCGACCTGTTCAGGGTGTACCCCGCCTCCCGTTCGTAGACTGCTGGAGATAGGCACCAGCTTCACCGTGACCCACTATGGAAGAAGCGGTACAGAAGATGACTGACTGGTCCACCACTCGAAGTCCTCCCCGTAACTCTGGTCAGGGAGTTGACCACAGTGTGCTAGCCAACTTAGCCAGGTCGACCAGCGCTCCTCCTCATGGCAACCTTGCAGTAAACTTCGACCTTTTCAACACACGTTCATTCTCCGGCAAAGGACATCTCATTCAGGACCTCATCACTGACTGATGATGCCGCTCCACATAGCTTTTTCTACATCTCACGGGCTGCGTGACTCCGGCCTTGGGGGAGATCTCGCGATTATTCATCCTGAGAAGTGGAAAAGTGTTCCAGATCCTGGCAAGATAAAAACTTCAGCAACACCTGAAGTACTTGGGACAGACTTTATTAACAGACCAATGTGTTTCATCTTGTGGCCTTCTGAAGGGTCATGAAGAAGGCCACAAGCTGAAACGCGTTGGTCAACATTTGACAGTGTCTTCATCTGTGGTGACTAAGGAGCTATGTTTGAGGGTGGATTACCTAAGGTGTGGAGGGGTCCAGCCGCCCCATTAGCAGCATATTGGAGGTGTTTGGATCCAGGTCTGCCACATTTGCTTAA
This sequence comes from Crenichthys baileyi, assembly GCA_036173005.1. Lineage (NCBI taxonomy): Eukaryota > Metazoa > Chordata > Actinopteri > Cyprinodontiformes > Goodeidae > Crenichthys > Crenichthys baileyi. The sequence continues at coordinate 319,349 of JAHHUM010001804.1, forward strand.
GTGTAGCCAAGAGGCTTGGAGTTAATGATGTTCTCCACTTCAGTCAGGATGGTCCTTAAGACCTTTTCTGTCACTATTTGACACCTCAGGATTGAGTGCAGAGCCAACTTAATTGAGCGAATTTCACGCTCCCAGGAACCCAAAAAAAAGGGTGTGTCTGGTGGGTTGAAGCGAAAATAAATTTCTGAGCTGCCACTTTTGAAGTTTGTTTCCTGATCAGATAACAGCTCGTGGGGCTTTCCTCGCCTGGTGATGAAACGGCGGAGGTTCATGAGAAAGGATTCAGTGTCGATACTGGCTAGCAGATCAAGGTACACTGCATGTTGTTAGGCATTTGAATATTATGCCATGGTTTCTCATTGTGCCTCCCAATCCTAATCAGATAAGGCCCAAAACAGTCCATTTCAGTTGAAGAGAATGCTTGTTGAAGTAGAGACATTGCAACAGAACTGGGCTTTGCGGAGTTCCGTTGAGTCGTCAGGTGAGGAAATGTCTGGACAAAGAAGCCATAATGACTCGGTTTGTTTTAGAAATGCAGGTCCATGGCTCCAGCAGCTCTGACTGATGATCTGTGAGAGTGATAGTCCATGCGTTATGTCATCAGCTGCATTGTCACTGGAGTGGACATAGCGCCAGGAACTGCTCTTAGTTAGCTCTTGGATGTCAGAAACTATGGTGCCAACAAACACTTTGTAGCGGCAAGATGGAGACGGTAACCAGTTCAGTACAGTGGTAGGGTCAGTCCAGTATATGATAGACGAGATGGGCAAGGTGAGCTTTTGTTTCAAAACAGCCGATCTGAGCTCCAGTCATGGAATTGCTCACTGCCAAACTGGGGCAATACGGGACCTGGCGGCTTGAGAGGCTATTTGGATCTCACCATTGTTGTTAACAGTACCGAGGTAAGCTACAGATCCTTATGCCTTCTCTGATGCGTCTTGAGAGGCCTGTGTCCGGATGGACATAACAACGAGATAGGGAGATATTAGGAACATTATGGAGTTCATTTTCCCAAGCATGCCAGAGTTGAAGAAGGTCCTCTGGAAGATGGGGTCTGATTTGTAGTGCCAGTGCAGTCCCAAAGCTCGTTCTGGTGGATCCGTTCCATCCATGAACAGCCACAGTCCATTGCTTTGCATGTCATTTCAGGGGATATGTGACTGATAATGGCTGCAACACTGGTAGCCCACTGCTGCAGTTCAAAGCCACCAGACTGACAGAGGTCATGTAGCTTAATGACAAGCTGTTTAGTTTCAGACATGGCGGAGAAGCTCTGGAGAAGATTGTCTACATAGACAATCTCAGACAGTAGGCGGACCTGATGGAACATGCCTTTTATATCGCTGGTAACTGCGATGGGGTACTCTTTAAAATGAAGTAGGATAAAAGAGTAGATCCTAAGGTGGGCCAGGCAACAAGCTGTTCATTCAGACTGGTGCCTTGGAAAATGAATGAACAGTTGAAAACAATGCGGTCTTTGCCATTGATGGACCATGTGATGTGGGAAACACCAGGATTTGCTGTTCTGCTCTTAAAATGAGATGAGCTGTCTAATGTAGCCTGCATCGAATAGTTTATCTCCTTATTGTAGGAAACTGGATTGCTGTGGTCACTGGCTAGGCAACACTCTATACCACGCAGGTGACTCATGACTGCTTCCTGTGGGGCATTGAGAGGAGTCCTTCCTTCCATAGCAGAGGAGTGGTGTACCTTTGAATGTTGTCAACATTAACTCCGACACTTTTATCCTCCAGCATTTTGCTTTGACCTTGTGAGGAGTTTCTCATTGCAATATGGGAGAATGTCCATCTGCCATAATTTCAAAACATGGCTGAAGAGGTTAGCACCAAAAGAAGAAGTGTTGATGAGGTAACACTGAGAGGTAAAGGACTGATGAAGCAGAACTTTAGCAGGACCTTGAAGGGTTCAGCTGAGACATGTTTTGAGAGCTGCTGGGCCTCCTGTCAGTTGCAAGTGTACAGGCTCTACTGGGGTGAGAACGTGAGGGTAATCTGAACCAATGAGAAGCAGTGGCTGGACTTGGCTGAAGCCGTGGAGTGGGAGACCCCTGAGGTAACTGTAAGTCTTTTGTAGGGCTTCAACTGGGTGAGAGTTTTGGAGAGGTCTAGCTCTGCTGCATTGAAGGCTTTGTGGATATGAAGCAGTTTTCGAGGACGAGTTGTGGAGGATATGGAAAAAGGACACTGATTGTCCTGATACAGTCTTGATGTCCTGGTGGACAGTTCTGGGAACCAGGTTCTCACTTTGTCTGTTAAGTTGGAGCTTTTGAGCAGCACTGTGGAGAATGATTGTGCGTTCAGAACTATCATCAAGGATGGCCATTGCAGAGGAAATCTTTGACCATTTTGAGCAAAACACAGCTACTTCAAAGGGCAGGATCTAGATAACAAGTAATTGGTTGTACAGTCTCTGGAAGTGCTCATTCTGACTTGGTAGTAGTGGTTGAATTGACCTCATGTAATATTTCTAGGTGGGTCTGATTGCATTGCTGACACTTGGCTTTAAGATTGCACTGAGCGGATTGATTGTTTCTCCCACATCTCCAGCAACGCCTCTCAGTTTTGATCGAAGCTGTCCTTTGGTCTGTGGTGAACTTCTTTTACTCTGGACACTGGTTAAAATAGTGTTGGATATTATCACAATAAGGACAATATTTCATGGGTTTCTCCAATTTGTTCTGAGGTCGGACTGAGGTTGATGGCCCAGGTGGCTTGGGAGTGCGATCTAAACCAAGCCGTACTGTAGAAGGACTTGCACCTTACTTCAGGTGCTTAGGCTTGACTTTCTAACATTCAACTCGAGCCGACCGGGAGTAAAGTAGTCGTGAGTCATATTTATTATGGGAGGTTGATGTGTTCAAGGTGTCCAGAAACAAGAATCAAAACCTTGTGAACAGTTATCAACTCCTGGTTCACAAGAAACTTTCTTAAACTTAATTCAGATAAAATGTAAATTCTCTTGGCTTGTACCAAATCCACCCTCTCTAAAACCAATAACTTTTCTCTGAACATTGACAATTCCTCAATCTCCCCTTACCTTCAAGTAAAGAGTCTGGGTGTCATCCTTGACTGCACTCTCTGTTTTCAATCTCATATTAATAACTTTATCAGGTCTTTTCCACTTTTGTCCCATAAACCGGCTCCGTCCCTCCCTCTGACCCCATTCCACTTCTGTTCTCATTCATAGTCTGGTCACCTCCCATCTCGACTTTTGTAATTCTCTCCTCTACAGTCTTTCACAAAAATCCCACATGAAAACCACAAACTTCGATGTAATTAATTGAATTTTTATGGGATTGATCAACACAAAGTTTTGCACAATTTGAAGTAAAAGGGAAAGGGTAATTTTTTCCAAATACAAATTAAAAACCATTGTGTACATTTGTATTCAGTGCCCCTGAGTCAGTACCTTGTAGAACTGACTTTCACTGTAAGTCTTTTGGGCTTCGTTTCTACCAGCTTGAAAATACAGAGACTGAAAATTTCCACATTCTTCTTTGGAAAATAGCTCAAACTCAGTCAGATTGGATAGAGAAGTTCTGTGAACAAAAATGCTTATGTCATGGGAAGAAAGTGGCGATGGTAGTAGGGGTCCGTCCTGTAACTGGAGGGTTGTCGGTTTGAATCCCCGCTCTGTCCATTTCAGTCGTTGGGTCCTTGGGCGAGACACTACCCTCCTTGCCAATTGTATGGCAGCCTCATTTCTGTCAGTCTGCCCCAGGGCAGCTGTGGCTACAATGTACACGTGGACAAAATTGTTGGTACCCCTCGGTTAATGAAAGAAAAACCTGCAATGGTCACAGAAATAACTTGAATCTGACAAAGGTGATAATGAATAATTCTGCGAATATAGAGCTAATGTGCCTTGCCAAAAAGTTCAATTTTTGTCTCATCTGTCCATTGGACATTCTCCCAGAAGCTTTGTGGCTCGTCAACATGTAGTTTGGCAAATTCCAGTCTGGCTTTTTTATGATTGTTTTCAACGATGGTGTTCTCCTTGGTCGTCCCCCATTAAGTCCACTTTGCCTCAAACAACGTCGGATGGTGCGATCTGACACTGATGTTCCTTGAGCTTGAAGTTCACCTTTAATCTCTTTAGAAGTTTTTCTGGGCTCTTTTGTTACCATTCGTATTATCCATCTCTTTGTTTTGTCATCAGTTTTCCTCCTATAGTCCCATGGATCTTAAATTTCTGAATAATATGTGCAACTGTAGTCACAGGAACATGAAGCTGCTTGGAGATGGTCTTATAACCTTTACCTTTAACATGCTTGTCTATAATTTTCTTTCTAATCTCCTGAGACAACTCTTTCCTTCGCTTCCTCTGGTCCATGTTGAGTGTGGTACACACCATGTCACCAAACAGCACAGTGACTACCTGTAGCCCTATATATAGGCCCACTGACTGATTACAAGAATGTAGACGCCTGTGATGCTAATTAATGGACACACCTTGATTTGACATGTCCCTTTGGTCACATTATTTTCAGGGGTTCCATCATTTTTGTCCAGGCCTGCTCCATGAGTTTATTTTTTAAAATAATTCTGTTGAAGCATGTTTGAAAAGCAATGTCTGACTTTCATTTGTTCCTTTTCATTATTACCTTTGTCAGATTCAAGTTATTTCTGTGACCATTGTGGGTCTTTCTTTCATTAACCGAGGGGTACCAACAATTTTGTCCAAGTGTGTAGCTTACCATTGTCAATGTGTGAATGGGCGGACAATTGCAGGCCACTTAACATGTCTTGCCACAGATTCTCAATTGAATTTACATCTGGACTTTCACTGGGCCATTCTAGCACAATAATATGCTTTGCTCTAAACTATTCTCTTGTAACGCTGACTGTATTTTTACTATCGTCCTGCTGAAGGGTGAACCTCTGCAGCCTCTAACAGGTTTTCTTCCGGCATTGCTCTGTATTTAAGTCTATCAACTCTGGGGTTTCCTTCACACTCTGTGTTCAGCATATAGGTTAAAAAGTAAAATTCTGCTCTTATCTGACCAGAGCAGCTTCTATGTTTGATGCTCCTTCGTGACTTGTCGCAAACTGCAAACAGGACTTCTTGTGGTTTTCTTTGAACAATAGCTTTCGTTGTTGCCGCTCTTTCATATAGGCCAAATACATGAGTGAACAACTAATTGTTATGTCGACAGATCTCTGCAACTCCTCCAGAGTTACCATGGGTCTCTTGGCTACCTCTGAATAATGCTCTCCGTGGACCACCATGTCTTGGTAAGTTTGGAGTTGTGCCTCACCTTTTCTATTTTCAGATGATGTACTGAGCAGTTAGTTATGTTCAAAGCTTTGATATTGTTTTATAACCTAATCTGCTCTAAACATTTCCACATCTTTCTCCCTGACATGTCTGCTTTGTTCCTTGGTCTCCGTGAAGCTTTTTGTTCTCCTAATGTTCCCTAACAAACCTCTGAGGCCAAAAACAGAACAGATGCATTTATACTGAGATTATATTACACACAGGTGGACTCTGTTTACTAATTAGGTGACTTCTGAAGGAGATTGGTTGGGCTGGATTTTATTTAGTAATATCAGAGAAAATGGTGCTGAATACAAATTCACACAAAACGTTTCTGATTTCTTTTTCTAAAGAACTTTGAAAAACATAAACCTTTTTCCTTCCACTTCACACGTGTTACTTTGTGTTGATGTATCACATAAAATCCCCCAAAAACACATAACAATTTGTGGTTGTGATGACAAAATAAAATACTTTTTACTATTTCTTAAGATTTTGTTCTAATTTATGAAATCTATACGTGTATAAATTTACTTGTTGATCCATATTTACATGTACGGGAAGAACAGCGATATCTATAGAAGTAAGAGCCAAGAATCAGTCTAGAATATAGTTTATTTAATGTTGTCACAGTTTTTAAGTTCTGATGATCAGCTGAATTTAGCCAAATTATAATTGCATTGATTAAAAAAGCTTCTTTAGGTGGTGTTCGAACAAGACTCACAGTTTCTCTGAGTTCCTTCCTTGGGTGATGACAGCAGTGAACTCCACCTCTCGACGAGCGTCCACCTGAAACCAATGCTCTTTTTCCTCAGACTCTGCACACCATGCACCTCCGTACATGTCTTCCTCATCTTCAGAGCTCTGCAAACAAAGTTTATTACTCATATCTGCAAATGGATTCTTGTGTTCTTCATGAAGTGCAGGGCTTGTTGTGTTCTCATGCATCATGTTTCATTGGAGTATTTAAAAGACGTGCTTAGATCCCATCAGCATGGCTGTTTTATGGCCATCATACAAGGTACAATGCATGTTTTTCATTTGTCATCTCACCCAGTATGTACAGCATTCTCAGCTCTTTGATTGGTGGGAAGTATCATATGTTAAGATCATTTACTTCTACAGGATACCTGCAAGTTGAGGCGTCCCCTCTGAGCCGCGAAGCCATGGTGAGACTGAGAGGAAGCCAGCAGTTGGTCGTCTTCCACCCGGTGAGACTCCAGGCCCAAAGGAGGACACTCTGACCACAACATTATCACATGTTGATCTCACTGCCAAATTTCTCAGGATCATAATATTTAATGCAAAAGATGTCATGTATTTATAAAAAACACGGGATTAAAAGAAATGGAATGAGTAAATGCAATTTTAACCCCGGAAATTTGAGGGCGATAAATGTCTTACTTTTTGGATCAGCGGGAAAACTTGTCTGCTTCAGTCTTTCTTCTTCTTCCTCCTCCCACTGTTTCCTCAGCCGCTCAGCTTTGGGATAACAAAACAAACAGAACTTTCTTGCTGGCCAGCAACCACAAGAAATGCTTTCTATTATTTGTAAATACACCACCTTTTCTTACCCATTTATTTACTATTTCCTTCTATGTGTTCTTATATAAAATAAAGGTCATGCCTTGACTTAGTGCTGTTTTGGCAGAAAGACGGGAACCTGCAATATGCCGAGATACGTTTTTTCATGTGGCTGATCACAAAATAGTGCAAAATTGTTAAGTGGAAGGAAGACCTCTGTTATGAGCAGACTTATCCTTTATGTTTCATGTCATTAAAAATGGTCAGTATTTTCCATCAGTAACCTTTTTCTGCCTTTTCCTTACGAGCTCTCTCCTCCTCCTCTTGTTGTTTCTTTGCCACTGCCACTGCCACTGTGAAAAACACAGTGAAAGTAAGACATCTCCCACAATCAAGACATAGTGCTTAATATTTGTTCAATTCTTGGTTGGATAAACACGTACAGTCAGTGTAATCATACTCCTCATACCAGGGACCAATGAATGGGACAGAGGTGGTTTCCTCTAGAACAAAATAGGCAAAAATTGTGTTAAAATATTTTATCAGTGATGCACTCAAAAAAGCACAAGATCATTTAGAAAAAACAAAACAAAGAATCCCAAAATATACAAAAATAAAAAAAGTTTGTTTGCTGACAAGCGAGCTATGAGGCTCAATTGTCAGATCAAAAGTACCTTTTAAAAATTACAACCTTTAAGCAGGTGTTAAACATACTTTTCATTAGACCCACATTTATGTATGTAATGTATTTTTTATTGGTCCGGTGTAATATTCTGATCTAAAATGTTGTGTTTTCATCAGCTGTAAGCAAAAATCAGCTTGCCACTCAACTTGCTTTTCTTCGTCCGTACTCCTCTAGTTAACCACAGCGTTACCTGCAAGGGTGTGATCCAGAAGAATTGCCTCCCTGATCTGAACCTGAGCGGTGTTTTGTTATTGGTCTTCTGTGCGAGGCACAGCAATGTCCATAACAAACACCATATTCAAGCACAAGGTGATTCTTAAGTGTACTTGGTGCCAGGCCAAAGGTCGATGATCATATCACCAAACCCGTGACATTACATCTTTGACACTCGGGTGAAGACAGGGGTAGAGCTGTCAACCAATCACCACCTGGTAGTGAGTTGGATTTGGTGGCAGGGGAGGCTGCCACCAAATCCAACAAACCACCGACAAACCTGGTAAACCCAAATGGGTTTACCAGGTTTGTCTTGAGTGATCTTCAAATCACACCTCCAGGTGAATTTCTCTCACGTCCTCAGGGAGGTTTGGGACATGACTGTTCAGGACCTTGACTGTGGATGCGACTTTCAGGAGGTGTGGCCTGAAGGTTATCAGTGCCTGTCACAGTGGCAACCAGAGGATCCACTGATGGACACCAGTGGTGATGGAATCCATCAGGTTGAAGAAGGAGGCCCTTAGGGCATTGTAGCCCTATAGGGACTCCTGAAGACAGGGTGTCAGGCAGACACCCTGCTTTGATAAAGCTTGATAAAGCTTATAGTTAGAGTGGCTTAGGTTATCCTGAGCTATCTCTGTAGTTATTCTGCTATAGGCTTAGACTGTTGGAGGACATAATGGCCACTTTCACTCTTTCTGCTATACTACTCTCCAATTTTGCGTTATTTGCTATTATTTCAGCTTTTAACTCTATGTTCTCTCTCTGCTTTTGCTCTTCCTAAAAGCTAAATCTGACCTGACTCTGTGTTTAGCTGTTGCACCATCCTGGAGTGTTTAACTCTGTGTCTCCTAGACATTGCTACTGGCTGAGCTACTACTGTGACTAACTCTATGTGCTCTCTTTCATACTCTAGACTTGAAAACTGGCTCAGAGTTCATCTGCTTAGCTGTCTTTCTTTCCTAGATAAAGCCTCTAAAGGAGCTATAACCATTAATGTTTCACTTTCCTACAGAAAGTACTCCTGGATCAGTGCTTCTGTGTTCTTTTTGTGTCTCTGCTCTGTTCTCTCAAACCCCCAGTCGGTCGTGGCAGATGGCTGCTCACACTGAGCCTGGTTCTGCTGAAGGTTTCTTCAGCAACCATTGGTTGGCCTCAAGGAAGTTCTGGAAAACTGTTTGGCTACTCAGAGAGGGGAAACAGGAACCATCCCAAGCTGTGTATGCTTTGGGAGTGGAACTGCGGACCTGGACTTAGGACATTATCCTCTTCAATGACACATGGGGAACCGGTACAACACAACTGGAGTGGAAGAATGGGGTGGTGTTCCCAGTTTTTAAGAAAGGGGACTAGAAAGTGTGTTCCAATTATTGATGGATCACACCTCTCAGCTTCCTAAGAAAGCGTACTCTAGGATGTTGGAGAGGAGGCTTGGACTGATAGTTGAATCTCGCAACCAGCAGGAGCAATGTAGTTTTCGTCTTGGCCATGGAACAGGACCGGAGCTTTACCCTCGTGGAATTGCTTAAGGGGCCATGAGAGTATGATTCTCTGGTCTACATGTGTTTTGTGGATCTGGAGAAGGAAAACCATGTCCCCTGGGGTATTTTGTTGGGATTATGGGCTATCTAGGTGGCTTTTAAGGGCTATCCAATCCTTAGACTCAATGCAGGAGCTGTGTCCACATTCTCGTCATTAAGTGGAGCTTGTTCCAAGCTTACGTTGGACTCTACCAGGGCTGGCCCTTGTCACCAATCCTGTTTGCGGTGTTCAGGGACGGGATCTCAAGGTGTAGTCGTGAAGAGGAGGGTGTCTAGTTTGGTAACCTCAGCATCTCACCTTTGCTTTTCGCAGATGGCTTGGTTCTGTTGGCTTCTTCAGGCCATGACCTCCAACATGCACTGTAGCGGTTCGCTGCTGACTGTGAAGCGACCGGCATGAGAGTCAGCTCCTCTAAGTCTGAGGCAATGGTTCTCGACTGGAAAAAGGTGGGCTGCCCCATCTTGGTTGGGGCTCAGTCTCTGCCTCAAGCAAAGGAGATTAAGTATCTTTATGTCTTGTTCACATGTGATGATGGGATGGATATGGGCTGAGGGATTGGGGCAGTAGTGTGGACACTACCCTAGTCTGTTGTGAAAAAAGAGCTAAGCCAAAAAGCAAAGCTCTTGGTTTACTGGTCTGTCTACGTTCTGACCCTCACCTATGGTTATCATGGTGGTCATGGTTATCATGACTGAAAGAACTAGATTCCTTATACAAGCGGCTGGAATAAACTTCCTCCTGAGAGTGGCTGGACTCAGCCCTAGAGATGAGGGTAAAATGCTCCGTCATCCGGGGGGAGCTCCCAGTAGAGCTGCTGCTTCTCTGCATCGAAAGGAGTCCGCTGAGGTGGTTCAGGCCTCTGATCAAGATGCCCTCTGGGTGTCTTTCTTCGGAAGTTTTATGGACACATGCCACTGGGAAGACAGTGGCATGACCCAGAACTCTCTCTAGGTACTATATATCCCATCTGTACTGGAAACTCCTTGGGATCCCCTAGAATTAGCTAAAGGATGTAACTGGGGAAAGAAATGGCTGGGGTTCCCTCCTGGATCTGTTGCCAATGTGACCCAATCTTGGATAAGTGGAAGACAATGGATGGATGGAAGTGGAAAATATCATATACAGAAATAAAAGCTTGTACACATCAATCAGTGTAATTCATCTATATAATGTGTTGTGCTTAGTGGATTGAGTTACTGAAATAAATGAACTTTTCAGTAATATTTTATTTTTTTGAATGGGTCTGTAGATGAGTCCACGAAACTGATGCAGTATCTTTCTTTTCATCTTCCAGACAGGGCCTAAGCTGAAAGATGTAAGCTGAGTTTGTGCGGCCAGTCAGTAAACTTATTATTATTTTGGAAACAAAGTCAACACAGAAACATCTACAGAACAGTTAGCGGTGTTTAAGAAGCAAATAGTCAAAATCCCATGAGGGATACCTGGTATGTACATGATGATTTCAGTGGTTGTGGCTTCCTTCTTGATGTCTTTGTATCCACCAGTCACTTTGGGAAGATCACATCATAATAACAAATATGCCATAAAGATTGCTTTTCTCTGTAAGAAGCTTTTTACATCCACCATCAATTGTTCTACTGAATTATAATGTGAATGTAATTCCAACCCGCTAACAGGTATAATGGAGACATTTTACAAAATAAATATTACCACGAAATAACACATAACAATAATAAATAAAGCACTGAGCGTGAATTAAGATACCCACACAAAACATAGAAAAAATCTATCATACAAATGACACAAACTAGTTTATTTAGCAGCCAAAGAATAGAGAGTTCATATATTGGATAATTTTCATATTTTTATATGCCTTTCTGGCAGGTTGAAAGAGATTAGTCTTGTTCAGTTTTTCTTTGTTTTCTCGTTGAAAACACAAGAATCGTAGATCTGTTTAATGAAAACCAGCATTTTTCCACTTCCCACGAATATCTGTTTTTCTTTCCAACCGCTATTTTTCGGGGCACTTACAACCCACAGAAACCTCAGTGCTTTGTTGTTTTAGGCTTAAGGGAAGGTCTGGGTTTAGAAGCAAGGATGCTGACATCTGGCAACCAACGAGTCTGTGTCCAGCTCCCTGAGAGGAGATGTTGGCTGAATGAAAGAAACTAATCAAATGTTACTGAATGACAAGATAATACACTTCTATTCATGATTTATGATGTGAAGGTTCATTTTTTTTGTAGGCTCAAATGCAAGATCGGTCCTAGACTAGCAAATGTTTTTACACAAAACTGGAATCACACAGCTTCCTATTTAAGTGAGCCTGGATTAAAAGAGAGAGAGCAAAGCTATGAAAGCGAAGGCTCCTATTTTCTTTAATCACTCATTAAAGTGAAAAAAGAAAGAGACTTAAAAAAAGTCAGGCATTTTTTTATCTTATCAAAAAGCACCTTAGTAGTTAATTATTAACCTTGTGTTTCCACATGGTTAAAAACGCACTTCCTGTTTCTTCAAAAATAAGTAAGAGTGTAGCAACTTAACCCCTCCAAAGCATATTTATTTTTTATTACAGAGCCAAAATCAGACACTTTTTATTTTACATTTATTAGGTGGTGACTAAATCCCTTGTTAAAAAATCATTATTTTTAACAAAATTATTTGTGGCAAAGTAACTACCCCCACCTCCGCTGTCAATAATTACTTCACCTTCCTTTTGCCGACAGGAAAAGGCACGCGATCCATGTACGGAGAGTACAGTTTTCAATGCAGCCGTCACAGTTTGAGTTCCGGCCTGTTGTCCTTTGCTGCATGTCTTTCCCTCTCTCTCTCTCCACCTCCATTATACTTAACAGTGGGCTTGAGGTCCCACATGTGGTCTGACATTTGTTGTTGCCACATGTTTATGTTTGTGATGGTAGGACAGAAAAGGCTGTTTTCTGCCACCACTCCTAATGTCTGACAGTTGTTATGGAGATGGTGGCCCCACTGCTCTTTGGTGCAGTTCTCTAGAATAGACTGGAACAGGGGTGTCCAAAGTTGGTCCTCGAGAGCCGGTGTCCTGCATGTTTTAGATGTTTCCCTGCTTCAGCACACCTAATTTCCATTGATGGCTGATTAACAAGCTTTTGCTGAACATCCGTCACCTAAATCAGGTGTGTTAAAGCAGGGAGACATCTAAAACATGCAGGACACAGGCACTTGAGGACCGACTTTAGACACCCCTGGAATAGAAGAATAGAAATATCCTTTATTGTCCCACAGTGGGGAAATTCAGGTGTACCAGCAGCACAGTACACAGCAGTGTTGCACAGTTTTGCACATCCCTTTCCCCAGTGTAGAACCTGGGTCCAGTGGCTAAAATTAATGGCCCCTGTCCCATCTCATGTTCAAATCTCAGGGTAACAGAAAGTAATGGATTGCTAATTGAAGGTCCCAAAAAAACTCGGATATATTTAAATAAATGAACAAAAATAAATAAATAATTTAGTTACATTTGTTTTAAAATGGTTGGTAGGCAGAAAAATAATTGTGCCACCATATTTCAGTTAAAAACAATCATTTCTTAATTTTTATTTCTTTTCCCCCACTGAATAATACACTCCGAATAAATGTTAGATTTTTCTAAAATGTGAGCGAATATACTGCTGCAATAAATGATACATTTAAAACTTTCAGACATTTTACAAAAGTTTCCTGTTCTTTGAGACCCCCTCTAAGTGTCTTACCCAGGTCTGGCTCAACAGGCTCCGTTGGATTCTCCGGCTGAATTGCTGTGAAGATCAAATTCAAGGTATCAACATATTAAGTTTTACTCGTAATTTTACAGCAATAGATCTTTGCAGATACAGACGGGAACAGTCAGTGTTCAGATCATCAAGTTGAATATTGCTCCTCTGAGTCTCCTTCTTAAAACCATAAATCTGTAGTGAACTCACATGTATCCAGGTTCACTTCCTCCTCCAGAGGAGGCTGGCGGATTTCCGGCTGCACCGTGGTTAATGTTGTCTCTGGTTTCTTGGTGGGTTTGGGTGCCTTTGGCTTCTTTGTGGGCTTGGGTGGCTTTGGTTTCTTGGTGGGCTTGGGTGGCTTTGGTTTCTTGGTGGGCTTTGGGCCTTTCTGCTTCTTTGCTTTAGCCTCTTTCTCTGCTGCCTTCTTGGCCCTGGCTTTAGAGAGACATAAAATAATCTGTAAATTGAAGCCAGTACACAGCATATAAATATTCCGACACAGAACAGTTGTGCAACTTCTGTGGACAATTTTCCCTTCATGTTATATGAACATAAACTGCTTTAAAGTCAGCTAGTGTTTTACTGTAACCATCAAACATGTTCAAACTGGAGCTCAGACAGATGCTGCACCACACACACATAGATTAGCCTGTGTAGAAACAAAGCAACACTTTATAATATGGAACACCAAAAAGTGTCATGAAAGAGGCTGGTGTGTTTGGGTCCGTGTAAAATGCGTTGTTAGAACTCTTTCAATCACTTTTGCATTAGATGGTTATTGATAAATACAGCTCTGTGGGTATTTACACCAAAGCGTTGATCTATTACATTTCTACATTGTTTTATGTGAGACGCATATTGCAAAATTAAAAGTTCTAGGCTTGAACTGGAAGTTCTTTCCTTTTTGTAGTTTAATTCAGTCCATATTAAATCAAAATTATGTCCTTTAGCTAATTTCGCTCCTAATGCATACTTTTTGGAGCCATCATGCTCCTTGCATGATTTATGCTGAATATTGGCCACTCTTCTTTTTTGGGTTAATCGTTCTATCAACAAACTTTGCTCACGTTTCATTCATATGGCTGTTCAGTTCTCCTTCTTTGTAATTCCACCCTCTTCTTCTTTTTTTATTGTTGCATAAAGTGGCAATATTTACAGTAAGTGGTGAGGGCTTGAGGCCAGTTCTCCAGTTTTCCTCTTCTTCCATTTCTTCACTTCCTAATATAATTTCAATTCTATGTGCCATTTCCTCCTATATAGTAACATGTTTCACAAATGTGTATACTTCTGATTATCTAAGTTTGCCAGTTTGATGCTTTGGTGAAAATAAAAAACAAGGGTTAGATGCACTTGTTCTGACTAAAGAAGCATAAATTATAGATTGTTTATTTAAAGCATATTTAAAGAATAACTGAAGATTTTTTGTTTTTTAAATCCAAAACCATGTCTTTGTTGCAAATCGTAGACTAAATGTCAAGATTTAGACGGACAAAAGAGAACCTTATAATTTACTGAATGTGGGTTTAAAACAGCCAATAGGCAGGCAGAAAATGTCTAGGGGCTGTTTACCTGGGACTCTATCAGAGGTGGATACTAACTAGTTACGATTACTTGAGTATTTACTTCTAGGAGTAGTTTTATTGCAGTGTCTACTTGTTACTAATGTTTGTATAAATATTTTTTTCAGAATGTAATTTATCCTGAATGTTAATTTTTGACTTTTTTAATGTAAAAATCTCCAAGTGTGGTGTGCATTTTTATTTGGCCTCCTTTGTTCAATACTTTGTACAACCTCCTTTAGCTGCTCAGAATAACAGCAGTGTGTTTAAAAATGTGAGTAAAGCACAAAATCCTTAAAATAGTTTTTATTTCCATGCACTGGGAATACTGCACATTATATTCTAAAACCATGAAGAAAAATGTATCAATCTTTTAATCACATTAAAGAAAATGAAGAAGAATTAACATTGGGTGCCTTTGTTAGGTTTTTGAGTTTGTGTTCTGTTTGCCTTCTCTGCACAGCCAGGTTCTTTTCTTGCTTTATTTCTGTCCATTCAGGTTTATTAGATTCTTTCTGTTTAGTTTTGCTACCTTCCTGGATTCCGTTGTTAGATATATTTATTTGTATTTCTTTGTAGATCTTGTTCCTTCCTCGTTATGTTCTGGAGTTTAATCATTGTTTTGTTAGATGTTTTCCGTTACCTCTCTGTACTCCTGCTAATCAGCGTTAATTAGTCACACTTCCTCAGTTCCCTGCATTCCCTTTGTCTCCAGCTGTCTCATTTTCCTCCTGATTAGTTCCCCTGGTTCATTGGTCCGGTTTTGCTTTGTGCTTTGCTTTCTGCTTTTAAGCACTGGAGATCATTTTAGCCCAGCAGTCTATCATTTTCTGCAAGTTTCCCTCTCAAATCACCATCCCAACCAATTTATGCTGTTCTCCTGAACAATTTCTTGAATTACTCATTTTTGTCAGGTTTTCAGAGGAAAATGCATGTTCAACATGTGCAGATGTCATCCTTAAATAAGGGCCACCTGACTGCCTCATGTTTATTCATAGAATGAATGACCTCAGTAATTGAACTCCACACTGCTATTATTTTGAACACGCCCCTTTCAATCAGGTATTCAATTACACAGACTCAGACACATGCATGTAATGAATGTTGGTTCTGTTGGTTTTCTATTACTCTACTACACCTACTAGTAAATTATTTGCCATGTGGTGGTATGATTTCTACCAGAAACAGTGATTGATTAGGTTAGTCTAGTTAGACTGCTGTTATTTTGAACACAACTGCACGTCTCCACAGTGTGCACATCCAGTGAAATTTCTGACCATTATTTGCAAAACAGCTTAAACTCAGCCAGAATACATAAAGAGATTCTGTGAATATAATAATTTTAATTTTGAAGCAGATTCTCAGTTGGTTGTAGGTCTGGGCTTTGACTGGGCAACTCTAACACATAAATATGCTTTAATGTAACCCATTCCACTGTAGATCTCTTATTTAGCTCTATCCATCTTCCTATCAACTCTGATCAGCTTCATGGTGATGTGCAGTGTTGGTTTTCTGCAAACATGGCAGTTATCATACAGACCAAAAAGTAAAATTTTGGTCTCATCTGACCAGAAAACTTTCCTCTATGTCTGCTGTGAGACATCTTATGTCTTTCCTCTTCCACACATTCCAGATTTGCAAATTGTAGGAATAATAGCTTTGTTCTGAACAGATTTCCTCACATGAGCTTCGGATGTCTGTAGGTCCTCCAAAGTAGCCACTGGTGTCTTGGCTGTTTTCTGACCGAAGCTTTCCTTGCCTGGCGTATCATTTTAGGTGGACGGTCATGTCTTAGTGGGTTTGCAGTTGTGCCATACTCTTTCCATCTTCAGATGATAGACTGAACCTAGCTCTGTGATGTTCGAAGCTCAGGATAATATTTTATAACCTAACCCCACCTTAAACTTCCCCACTTATTGGTCTGCATTATTCTGTTTGTTTACTAATGCTCTCTAATAAACCTCAGAACATCTGGATTTATACTGGGGAAAAAAATGTCAGAAATGCATGCTTTGGAGAAGCTTAACAGAATTACACAGAAAAAGGCAAGCACAGACTTTTATGTAACTACTATTACTCATGAAAAAGGCAGGTAGCCAGACTTGTGGTTTAAGAACATGGGTTCATTTGCAGTTGTGCAACTGAAAAAGGGGCCTCTTGTAAACCCTTTCTCCCACTTATGGAAAATTGTAGTGGAAGCATTTCTGCTGTTAGTCATGCTTTCTGGTTTTTCCACAAATGTGCCTTCCCTGTTCCTTTTTCCCAAAACTCGCTTTTGTATTGTAGAGTTTTTTAAAACCAGCTACTGAAATGTGTACATTTGCATACACACACAAAACTTGTGATCCTGGCAGAGAAAACATCATGTTTTAGCTGCGGCATAGTGGGACTGCTAGGAAAATGTCAGACCACCAGCAGAATCACTGCAAGTTTCTGGCCTGTTACCCCTTGATCAAAGTTAGTTTCAACCCAGCAAAATTCCTTCAGCTCTTCAGCTGCTTTTGTTTTGGAAAACCTTTGCAAAGAGGTAAGATAATAGCTGGAGCAGAAGTAATGTCTGGACACATCCAGAACACTCTTTTTTTTTTTTTCTTCTCAAACCCAATAGCTTCCTGCCTTAGAGATTGATTGCAGCCTTTTCCCGCCTGTGTCGCCTCAGAGTCTCAAAACTAAAGGGACATTTAAAGATTTTTGAATTATGGTTAAGGTTAGACGCAGTTAATATCTGACCTACAGTAAACAATTCTCTTTGGTCTCTTCATTCATTCTATTTTGGGGATTAGTTCTTTTTAAAGAGTGGTATGGAAATATTTGTATTTAACAAAGTATATTGATTGTCACCCATCTAGCTTTATTAGGATTTGGCCTAAAGCTGCAAACTTAAGAATGAAAGTAAAAATATAAAAAATAAGAATTTGCGTAAATTTTTAAACAGTTTTACAGCATCAGTCATGTATTCAGAAGCCCTGCCAAATCCTTCTGACTAGACAAAGTAAGGTAACCGTCATATAGCAGCAGACATGTGTTCAAGGTAATCCCCATGAAAACAGGGCTCACTTAGGTGGGACAGAGGTAAGGCCTGTTGTAATTCTCCCCCAGACATGTTGACAGAACTCAAATCACAGAGTGGCCTCGACTACACAAGCCAGCTGCCCTGAACTCTGACATGAATTAGTGCCGCAGCAACTGGGAATAAGAGAGGGAGTGAATATTTTTATTAGGTTGTGCGGAGTATCAGGCCATAAACCAGGGGACTTAAATCAAGGCAGTAAAATTTTCCTCAACAAGAGCAGTTCAAAACACCTACTTATATATGTATGTATTTTTAGGAAGCCAGTCTGGGGTAGAAAATAATCACTAGAAGAAATAACATGGTAAGATTTGGATCAGAATCAGCATTATTAACTGGTGATGCAAATTAGTCATTTAACAGTGCTTGAAATAAATTTTTTCTGGTAATTATAACACTTTACTTACTACTGTTTATGTCAACAGAAAAGTGCATCCAGATGCTGCTGCATTTTCTGTGGGTCAGACTAGTCATTTTGTCTTTTTGAGTGGCCACCCACTCACTTCAAATGAAGCTTGTCCCACTATACCTCTTTCCCTGGACTTACACTGTATGTGCCTCCTTGTACATTTATTAATAAAGTGAGGCCTTCAAAAAAATCTAGTCTGTCTTTGTTGAATTATTTAAAAAATTCAGATGTTGCACTCGTTAAGTATTTGGTGGAACACCTACTTACCGGCCTCAATTTCCTCAGGGGTTTTCTTTTTCTTGGCTTTGGTCTTCTCCTCTACTGTAACTTCAGCTGGCTCATCTGACATTTCTGCGTCCTCTCTGTCCCCTTCTCTCCCGGGTCTGAGCAGTCCTCTAGCTTCTCTTACGTGAGCCTGGACTCTTGACAGCTGCTGCTTCTCCACAGGTTCTCCAGTGCTGACCAGAGCCCAACAAAGGCTCAGCCCGACCCAGACAACCAGCACCTCAGCCCTCATTTCTCAAAAATAA
This sequence comes from Crenichthys baileyi, assembly GCA_036173005.1. NCBI lineage: Eukaryota > Metazoa > Chordata > Actinopteri > Cyprinodontiformes > Goodeidae > Crenichthys > Crenichthys baileyi. Next base: position 337,850 of record JAHHUM010001804.1, read on the forward strand.
AGCACGACGGTGAAACGAAGCTGATGTACTCCAGGAAATGCTCAAACTAGATGCAAAGAGAGCTCAACATCTGACCTGCAGATGCAAAGGAGGCATGTGGAGACGAGGACATGAAAAGGAAGAGTCTACAGAGCTTCCTCCTCTCTGATGAGAGCCTGCGCAGGCCGAGGAAGAAAACACAGAGCTGAAGCTTTCAAAGCAGACTGCTGGCTGAGCAACAGTTCAACACACACACCTCCTCTGCTCCCTCTTTCTTATCCATCATAGCCCTTCACCCCCTCTTTCCCCTAACCCGTCTCTGAGGAGAGGGGAGGAGCATCTGCCATGTGACATTCCTTTGAGGAAGACGGCAGAAAGGGAAGAACTGTAGGAAAGTGACCATTTGGCTGTTAAGAAAAGAAAAGGACTCAACTCTCATGTTTGTGTGATGCAGGCAGAGAATCAGGAGGCTAATTATAGATTTATAACTAGCAGATTTTAATTAACCCTAAACAACGACAGCAAGAGCAAGAGACATGGAGAAAAGTTCCCTTATGTCCACTGAGAGACACATTTGCAAGGAAAAAAAATGACCTTTTCTTGCACACGTGCAAACTTCAGTGATTTTAAGTGAAACTGTCTCCTTAAGAAGATTAGCTTACAATTATATATATATATATATATATATATATATTATTTTTTTTTTTTTTTTTTAAAATCTTGTCAGAGATCTGCTTAGTAAAACAAGTGTTTCCCAGAAAGTGTCATAAGTGTGACAAGTGTGTCAAGCATAAAAATTTTGGAAAGAAATAAAAAAAAAGAATTTAAGTCCTGACCATGGTGACGCTGTCTACAACAGGGGACGTAGCTGACTGTACTTCTGTAACAATTTTAGATCCTTCAATCTTTGAAGGAAAATGCTACAGATCTTCTATTAGTCAGTTGTGGAAAGTGTGATTTCTTCTGCCCTCATGTTTTGTGGTAGCAACATCAGAGCCTGTAACTTAAAGCTCAACAAACTGATAAAGAAGGCTGATTTGACTCTGGGGATAGAACTGCGTAAAGAATAATGCATCATAAAATGAGGAACGTAGTGAACAACCCAGAGCTTCCTCATCACGAGACTGTAAAACAACAGTGTCTTCGGCCACAGGCTCCTTCAGATCGGCTGTAATGCAGACCATCTAATTTCCCTACATAATGAGAAAGTACACCCCCAATTCCCATGAAGTTGGTAAGTTGTGTTAAATGTAAATAAAAAACAAAATACAAAATTTTTGAAAATCCTGTTCCACCTATATGTGTCACAATCCTGTGGTGTTTGGGTTTTAGTTTTCTTTTGTGTATGTAGTTTGACCATTTCCTTACTGTTACTTTGTTTTTTAGATCTTACTTTCTTAAGTTCATTTTGTTATGCTCATTGTTAGGTGTTTTCTTATCAGTTTGTTCTTTTGTGTTTTGTTGTTCTCTTTATATCTAGAGTTATTTGTTGTTGGATTTGTTTTAGATTCTTTCTTGCGTTTCTTATGTTTCTACCCATCTCAGCTCATCTGTGTTAAATAGCTACTCTACTATCTCTGCCATAGCTGCTCCACATTTCGTCTGACTAGCTCCTCTGGTTCATTGGTCATGCCTCCACCCTGCCTTTGTATTTGAACTCACTGATTTGCTCACTGGTGGATTATTTAACAAACAACATCATCTTGTAAGTTTTCCTTTTATTTATTAAAGTATTGAACTCCATCTCTGCCTGTTTCTACATTTGAGTCCTTCTACAAACCGAATCACGACAGCATACAATTTAATCTTCTACAAAGACAAGATCTTTAAAGTTCAAACTGATAAACGTTATTGTTTTTTGCAAACATTCACTCATTTTGAATTTGAACTTTTCAACATGTTCTGAAAAAGCTGGGACAGGAGCAACAAAAGTCTGGGATAGCTGGGGAATGCTCAAAAAACTCCTGTTTGGAACATTCCACAGGTGAAAGGGTTAATTAGAAACAGGTGAGTGTCATGATTGGGTATAAAAGGAGCGTCCCCGAAAGGCTCAGTTGTTCACAAGCAAGGATGGGGAGAGGTCCCCCACTCTGAACAACTTTGTGAGCAAATAGTCCAACAGTTTAAGAACAACGTTTCCAAGGAATTTAAAGATTTCATCATCTACAGTCCATAATATCATCAAAAAATTAACAGGATCTGGAGAAATCTCTGCACTTAAGCAACAAGGCCGAAAACCAATACTGAATGCCCATGACCTTCGACCCCTCAGGAGGCACTTCATTAAAGACCGACATCATTCTGTAATGGATATTACCACATGGGCTCAGCAACACTTCAGAAAACCATTGTCAGTTAACAGAGTTCGTCGCTACATCGACAAGTTAAAACTCTACCATGCAAAGAGAAAGCCATATATCATCAACAGCAAGAAACGGCGCCGACTTCTCTGAGCCTGAGCTCATCTGAGATGCACTGACACAAAGTGGAAAAGTGTGCTGTGGTCTGACGAGTCCACATTTCAATTTGCTTTTGGAAATCATGGATGTCGTGTCCTCCAGGCCTAAGAAGAAAAGGACTATCAGGGTTATCAGTGCTAAGTGCAAAGGTCAGCATCTGTGATGGTGTAGGGGTGTGTTAGTGACCATGGCATTGGTAACTTGCACATCTGTGAAATCACCATTAATGCTGAAAGGTACATACAGGTTTTGGAGCAACATATGCTGCCATCCAAGTAACGTCTTTTTGCTTTTGCTTAATTCAGGTAGGGAAAGCCAAGCCACATTCTGCATGTGTTATAACAGCGTGGCTTCGTAGTGAAAGAGTGCGGATACTAGACTGGCCTACCTGCAGTCCAGACCTGCTTCCCATTGAAAATGTGTGGTGCATTATGAAGCGCAGGGCTGTAGGCAAGAATGGGAAAGAATTCCACCTACAAAGCTTCAGCAATTAGTGCCTCAGTTCGCAAACGCTTAGTGAGAGTTGTTAAAAGGAAAGGTGATGTAACACACTTGTAAACGTGAACCTGTCCCAGCTTTGTTGGAATTTGTTGCAAGCATCAAATTCAAAATTTGAATTGAACATCTGCAAAAAAACAACAAAGTTTATCAGTTTGAACATTAAATATCTGTATTTGTAGTGGATTCGGATGCATATAGGTTATACAGAATTGGCAACTCATTGTATTCTGTTTTGATTTACATTTTACACAGCGTCCCAACTTTGAATTGAACTTGGAATTGAGGTTGTAATTTGAAATGGAACTGAACAATGAAACTACTTTATCTGTGATTAAAACTCCACTCCTGCATCTTTTACAGATGGGTGAACGCAGTGCAAGCCTCTCTTAAGTTTGAGGATCTCAGTAAGCAGATGTTGCACAATCGTACCAGTCATCGAAATCATCAAACAGAAACCTAAAAAGACAAAGTCGTTTTTGTCAGGCCATGACTGATTTTCCCAGCTGGACAACAGAAGCCTTCTATATCTCTTTATCTTTTCCTTCCATCTGCTTGTAATTACTCATTGGTGGAGGTGGATTTAGAGTTGACTCCAAGATCCTATCCAGGACTTAAAAGTTCCAAAACATTTTATCTTCTGCCATTCGAAAGTATTAATACCTTTTAACATTTTCTATATTTTGTTAAATCACAACCACGAATTGCAATATACAGTGCCGGTCAAAAGTTTTAGAACCCCTTTCTCATTTCATGGATTTATTTGTGAAATCAGATTCTCACTGAAGGCATCAAAACAGTGAATAAACACATATGGAATTATGTAGCAAACAAAAAATTGTAAAATAACTTTAAATATGTTTTATTTTAGATTCCTCAAAGTAGCCGCCCTTTGCTGTGATGACTGAAATATTATATATTATACTGAACCTCTGGGAAGTTCTTTCAAGACTCTTTGGAAAACCATTTCAGGTGACCACCTCATGAAGATCATGGAGAGAACGCCAAGAGAGCAAAGCAGTAATCAGAGCAAAGAGCAGCTGTTTGGAAGAATCTTAAATATAGAACTGTAGAGTTATTTCACACTATTTGTTTAGTACATAATTCCATGGTTGTTCATTTAGTTCTGTTGCCTTTGGTGGGAATCTACAATGTATTTAGTCATGAAAATAAAGAGGCCCATTAAGTGAGAAAGTGTATTTTAAACTTTTGACCAGTAGTGTATTTTATTGGGATTTTATGTAATAATCCAACACAAAGTAGTACATATTTGTGAGGAGGAAGCACTATTATACATGTTATTTGTAACTAGTCTTCATTTTCTAAAACGTGTGGTATGCATATGCATTCATCCCTATTTACTCTGACACTGCAAAATAAAATGCAATCTAGTCAATTTGGGGTAGGAAAAAAAAAAGACAAACCGCAGAATGAGAAGGTTTGTCCAACCTTTTGACTGGTAGTGTAACTTTAGGTTACAAAACAATATCCTAAGCTTTGAACATCTCAATGGCTCTGTTCAGTCCATCATGGAAATGCAATCAAAAAGAGTGTGCGCCAACACAGTGGTGTGTATTTTTTCATTCAGCCTACTGAGTTGATACCGCCTTTTGTTTTGAGATATGTCTCTGAGCTTTTCACATCTAGAGACTGAAATGTTTCCCCCTTCTTTGTTGCAAAATATTTTAAACTCAAAGCTGATGTAAGGAGAATATCCGTGAACATCTGTTTTCAGGTCTTGCAGACTGAGTTGGATTGCGGTCTGAAATTTGCCTGGGCTAATCTAACTCATGAATACAGCCTTTCTTTACCCCTTTCTTTATAATTAATTTTTTTTGTGGCACTAGTGGTCTTTATTTTGTCATTTTTCTTTGAAAGTTGCCAGACAGGAAATGGGCTGAAGAGCGTGGAAGACATGCAGCACAGGTTTCTGTGGGAGTGACTCGATCCACGGAGCAGCCACATCGAGAGCCGAAGCCTCTACCGAAGTCTTGGTCAAAATGAGCAGCAAAATACAGATATACAGACTGAAAACACAAAGCAAGAGATGAACACAGTAATCACTTAGCCCATCAGTGCTTTTGCAGTTTTTCTTCTAAGTGATAATGATGTTTAACTGACCAGCTCATAAAGTTCACAATTGTGAGTCTTTGCTTTTACACATGTAGCAAAGCACAGAGTAGCATGATATACAGTATCCGTTGTAAGACAGTGTACTAAATGTGCATTTGTCCAAATACGATCACCCTAGTTATTTGATCTAAACCAATTCATTCTAGCTCTGAATATATATGAAGGGTCATTATCCTGCTGGAAGGTGAATCTCTGCCTGAGTGTCAGGTCGTTTGCAGCCTCTAACAGGATTTCCTCCAGGATTGTCAAGTATCTGGCTCCATTCATCCTCCCATTCACAATAACTAGTTTCTCTGCCCATGCTTTGTTTCTTGGTCTTCAATAAGCAGTTTGTTCACTAATGTTCTCTAAAAAACCTCTGAGGCCTTCACAGAACAGCTGCATTGATACACAGGGGGTCTTTAACTATTAGGTGACTTCTGAAGGCAATCCGTTGCACTGGAGTTTATTTATAGGTATTGGAGTAAAGGGGACTGAATTCAAATGCATATCACACTTTTCAGATCTTTATTTGTAATGACTTTTGAAAATCATGCATCATTTTTCTTCCAGTTCAAAATTATGTTCTACTTTGTGTTGGTCTATCATTTAAAATCCCAACAGAATAAAGAGAAGCTTGTGGTTGTAAAAGTAAAAATTACATGTACTGTTTTACACAAAGAATCTTTGTCTTTTCAAAAATCTTGGTTTCAAGTCCACCAGATAATTTCTTAAAATACTTCAGGGCTTTGTTTTAGTCCCTGTTTTTTACTGGATATGATGGTGGGTTAAAAATGGCCTGACATCTGAGGAGGAGAGTAGCTGCTAAATTACGTGCAGATATGCTGCAGAAGGATTGTCTCTGTTTATCATAAGTGTGTTGGAACGGCTTTTTTCAAAAAGGTCAAATGCAACTGTGGAGTTTCATTTAATGATTTTTCAAATTTCATATAAAATGTAACACATTGATTAGTTTTTTTAGGAGTTGAGTTGAGAAAAGACTATTGGATCTACACTGAACTAAAATATAAACACAACTCTGTTGTTGTTGCTTCCATTTTTCCATGCGCTGAACCTAAAGATCTTAGACTTTTTCTATGGACAGAGAAGGCCAATTTCGCCCAAATATTGTTCAGAAATCTATCTAAATAATCTAATAACAAGATAACACATCCACCTCACAGGTATGGCATATCAAGATGATGATTAAACAGCATGATTATTGGACAGGTGTGCCTTAGGCTGGGCGTGGGGGCATGGTATGAGTCGGTATCTAATGTGACCACCATTTACCTCATTAAGTTCAACACATCTTTGATTAGAGTTGACCAAGTTGTTGATTGTGGCCTTTGGAATATTGGTCTGCATCTCTTGAATGGCTGTGCAGAGTTGCTGGATATTGGCAGGAACTGTAACACGCTGTCATATACGCCAATGCAGAGTACCCCAAACATGCTCAGTTGGTGACATATCTGGTGAGTGTGCTGGCCATGCAAGAACTGGGAACTCTGCACAGTTCCTTGCGGTGCATTATCATGCTGCAGTATGAGGTGATGGTTGTGGATGAATGGCACACCGAGGACACCAGGATCTCGTCACGGTTTCTCTGTGCATTGAAAATGCCATCATGCCATAATCCACCTCCACCATGGGCCACTTGATCCACAATGTTAACATCAGCAAACCGCTCACCCACATGACGTAGAAAGAAAATACCTTTCCAAAGTGCCAGACACCGTTGAATGTGAGCATTTGCCCACTCTAGTCAGTTACAAATAGGGAATGCAGTCGTGTTGAGACCTTGATGAGGACGACGAACATGCAGTTGAGCCTCCCTGAGAAGGTTTCTGACAGCTTGTGCAGAAATCCTTTGGTTATGCAAACCGATTGTTGCAGCAGCTGTCCAGGTGGCTGGACTCGGATGATCTTGGAGGTGAAGATGCTGGATGTGGAGGTCCTGGGCTGGTGTGGTTACATGTGGTCTGCAGCTGTGAGGCCGGCTGGATGTGCTGCCAAATTCTCCGAAACACCTTTGGAGATGGCTTATGGTAGAGAAATTAACATTCAGTTCACGGGCAGCAACTCTGATAGACAACATGCCCATTTCACGCCCCCTCAAAACGTTCGTCATCTATGGCATTGTGCTGTGTGAGAAAAGCGCACATTTTAGAGTGTCCTTTTTATTGTGACCATCCTAAGGCACAGCTGTGCAATAATCATGTTGTCTAATCAGCCTCCTGATATGCCACATCTGTGAGGTAGATGATTTCTCCCGGCAAAAGAGAAGTGGTCACTAACACAGATTCAGACTGATTTGTGAACAATATTTGAGAGAAATAGCTCTTTTATGTACACAGATGAGTCTTAGATCTTTGGTTTCAGATCATTAAAATAGGAGCAACAACAAAAGTGTTGCGTTTGTTTAGTATATTTGTGTAGATCAGAACAATGTAATAAACATCTTTAGTGTTCACTCCAAAAAATCTTTTATGTTTTCTGAAGTTTTTCCATGATACTGAAATTTGATCTTTGCAAAAAAAAAAATGCATTACTTTATGGATTACTGTGAAATGTTGGCTGTACATTAATTGTTCATTTCAGGATCAGCAGGATTTGTAATGTGTTATCTATCGCCATCAACTGGTCAGAACGGTAACTACAGTACCACTGTAGCTACTGCATCAAGAAGCAACCTTTGCTAATAGTTTGAGTTTAGCAATTTGACCTTAATGATTCAAAACAGCATATTTAAATCCATGCATGATTATGGAATTTCATGTTAGAAAACCATACTGTTTCACATCACTAGAGCTAAGGTCTGCTTTACCTAAACTGCACAAACAACCTCAGTTTATTTTTAAAATACTTCATAAAGTTTAGTAGTTCTTTTTAACTTGTCCTTGTTTATTTTATTAAACTGATCTATTAATTAACAGCTGAAATACACATTTGCATGAACAGAGACCCCACATAACCCTTTTTTGTATATTTTTGTCCAATTATTTTCGACATCAGTTCTTAATACAAAAAAAAAACTCAATACAGGCTGTTTTGCTCTTTTTACCCCACAGCTTTCTTGTTTATAATATAAAGGAAAAGAAGTAGAGTCATGGTTAAAAAACTAATTACAACCTTTTTCAGTTCTAAGGTTTGACATATCTAGAAATTATAAATCTGGTCTTTTCTAAATTTACTAAATCTAGCCTCGAGTGTAATAAAACACACAATAGATTCCACATTATGATAATTTATTAAACAAACATGAAGCCAAAATGAAAAGGTTGTGAATGAAACCTTAATTACAACACAACAGCTTTGAATAACCACCTTTAGACTCTGTCAAATTCGATGGATGGTGTCTATTAACATTAATTTTCAAGTGTTACCACTGACTCTAGATATGCTACGCTGGTACAACAGCAAAACAGCAAACCACTAATGGTTTGCTGTTTTAACTGCATGTAAAGGAGGTTCTGCAAGGTGTTGACTCAGGGTGGCTCAATATAATTACTCTCCACACTTTTCAGATTATTTATAAAAACTTTTTCTAACCATCTATCTTTACTTTCTATAGTACAGTTATACACTACTATGTTTTAGTCTACTTCATAGAATCCCAATAAGATGTGGGGAAATGTGGGAGTTAAAAAAGAATGGCTGTTTGTCCAAGGAACTGTCTGTGACAATGAGACATTCATTTAAAAAAGGACAGAAAAGAGGGGCTGCGCTTCATCTGAAAAATAAACTTGGATTAGCTATCAGCTGAGGACAAAGACTTTCATTTGATGTTAATGATTTCACAAGTATCATATCATATGCAATATATAGGTCTACCTGCAGTGAGGAGAATATTTCAACGTTTAAGTCTCTGACGTGCAACTGGGGCTCCAAAAGGTTAAATAACACACCCAGTATGACTAGATATGAATTCAGATCTATAAATGTTACAGTTTATTTCTCAGTTGGTTTGAACCAATCTTGAAATTTCCTTTCAAATTAGAAGAAGACTCTTGCACATATCTAAAATAAATATTACCATCTTAAGTTTTATTTCCACAAAAATATAAAATCCTTTTGATACATCTTTTGAGAGCGTGTTTTAGTCTATTTAAACTGCTCATACCTTTTGTTTAATAAAGCCAGCTTAACATTAGAGAAGTAAACAAAATCTCAATAATAACAATACAAATAATAATTATACGATGATGATATAAATTTAAGTCAGTTTAAAAAAAGATTCAAGCTTGCAGAAGGTTTATAAAAATAAATTAGAAAATATGACACATTTCTGGTTATTAAAATGTCTCCTGCTCAGTAACAGTTCCGCCAAGCAGCGCTGCGTGTTCTAAAGGATTTTTCTGAGTCGCTGTGGACTTTTACGCATCACGCATAATAGTATCGGTAGGGCATGAGAGGCACCGTCGGAACCAGCCGGAGTGGAGGGGCTTGTTGACAGGACAGGCGGCTGCAGAAGAGAGGCGCGCAGACCGCAGGCTGGGACGGGAACGCTGGTATGAAGCCGCGCTGCTCCTCCTGCGCCTCCGTCCGAGGGACAATCAGACGCTCCTTCTTCCACTTGGTCCGCCTGTTCTGGAACCAGATCTTGACCTGAGTCTCGGACAGGCGGAGGGCCGCGGCGATGGTGTGCCGCTCCAGTACGGACAGGTAGTGGCTTCTCTGGAAGCTGCGCTCCAGAACCTGCAGCTGCTCCAGCGTGAAGGCGGTGCGGATCCGACGGCTCTTTTCCTTCAGCGGTGGTGATGACTTTGGGCTATAACTTCTATCCGCCGTGGGGGGCTCCATCGTTCCATCTTCCTCCTTGGGATTATGATTTACTGAAAAGAGAATATCCCATTTAATGGTATACACAACCTGAAAGGATTGGAGTTTTTGATGAGCTGATATTTTACCTGCAGCAGATTCCTCCCCAGCCGAGGATAATTTCCTGGTAAACATAGTTGGATCCAAGATATCCTCCACGGAGAATGGTGTTCTGTGGATCTGTGGAAATTTGGCTGTAACTGGCTGCATGTCTGCTTCTGGGCTCCCGCGCTCCTCCTGAGTATATATATAGACAGTGAACCCGAGTGCCCTCTTTCAGAGTGCATTTTTTTTCAAAGTTAGGCAATCTGTCTCACAGAAACAATTGTAACCTTCGCTAAGGTCCAGACACGCTCCGGCCTTGTGGGACCCCCGTGCTGGCCCTTCACGATGTAAATGAGGAGGATCCGGGAGCCCCGATCCTGTTAATTATTATGGGGCATCTGGTCAAAATGCGCGCTCTTTCATTCCCTCCGTGTTACTTATTGTACTCAGACTTGTCATTATTTGCAAATGTGAGATTTTACGCTAGTGAGACACGAGAAGGCTTGTTGTGATGCTAATTTATAGACCCATGGAGGGGAAATTTGGAGCCTTTCTCCTTTGTGTCCCAGTTTCCAAAGAACCATTTGTCTTGTGTGCAGTGTGGGGAGGCCAAAGACAACTTTATGACAGGACAAACTCTTTCTGTAGCATACCGACCCTCCTTGCAAAAGTAATCATGAATTCTGGACTTTTTCACATTTTTAATGTAAGAACCACAAATCTCATTACATTTTATTGGGATCATATGTGAGAGACCAACACAAATTACCATATAAAGGATGGTTTTATGATTTTTTACATAAACAATTTGTGGCTTGCTTATGTATTCAGGCCCCTTTTAGTCTGTTACCCCAAATAAAATCAAGTGCACCCTTTACAAGTTACCTAATTATTAAATAGAATCCACCTGTGTGTAATATAATCTCAGTATTAATACAGCTGTTCTGTGAAAGCCTCAGTTTTGGGGAACATTGGTGAACAAATAGCATCATGAAGACCAAGGAACACAACAGACAGCACAGGGAGAACGTCAAGGAGGAATTTAAAACAGGCTTAGGTCATAGAACAAGCTTTCAGCATTTACTTGGTTCTGTGTAATTCATCATCTCAAAATGCAAGGAGTATGGCAAAGCTGCAAACCTACCAAAACATAACTGTCCAGGCAAGAAGAGCAATTAAACTTAGCTGTGGGAGCACCATGTCGTGGAGGTGATTTTCTTCAGCAGGGACAGGGAAGCTGTTCAGTGCTGATGCAAAGATGAATGGAGCTAAATACCAGGCAGCACTGGAAAAAAACCTGTTGGAGGTGGAAAAAGACTTCAGACTGGGGCAGAAGTTTACCAGCTGGACAACGACCCTAAACATAGAGCCAGAGCTACAATGGAATGTCTTAGAGCAAAACATATTAACGTGCGTTAAAATGATCAGGCCTAATTACCGTTAAGTATTTGTAGAAAGACATTGAATATTATGTTCAACGATTCTTTCCATCCAAAGTGACTTAGCTTGGGTTTATTGCAAAGAAGATTAGGGGAAAATGTCTTCTACTGGTAGAGGAACACAGCCCAAAAGATTTGCAGCTGTACTTGCAGTAAAACCCAGTTCTACAAATTGTTGACCCAGAGTGACTGAATGGAAATTAATCCTGTAATTTTGGGATTTTTATTTTATAGATTTGCAAACAAAGTAAAATTTTTCTTGTATGTAAAATCTGTACTACTTTGTATTGGTCTGTCACATAAAATCCTAGTAAAATACACAGACCTTTGTAACTGGAAGGGGTGTGAATACTTCTGCAAGGTACAATATATGCTCATTTTGACTCTGCATGTATTTATATTTAACCTCCCTGGCAAGCTTTCAACATCTCCATTAACTTTACAATGAAATCTCACTGCCTCACCTTTTAGGCCACATTACTGCTGATAGATTCCTAATAACTTTAATGACTACAGCTCACAGCATCAAGGGGAATTCAGATTACAGCAGGGTTAAGGAGGTGGGGGAAGGAGGGTGGGGTGTAAATGTTCCTGAATGTGACAGCTGCCACGTTGCTCCCAGCTACCGACACCTACAGAGGCATGAGTATTGTAAGAATTGGACAGGCCGGCCCATCGGGACAATTAGCAGATGTCTACAGTAGGCTTGACCTTCTCTGACCCTGGGCTTTGTCTCTAAGGACAAGAGGGGCATGGATAGACTCAAACACAGAGAAAAACGACAAGAGCGAATGATTAACAGAGAAAAGTGATCCACCGTGATGCATTTAGTGTTCCTGACCTGCATTATAATTTAAACTTTGCTGTTGAATAATACATTTAAATATGACAAAATAATGTATGTGAGCTAAATGGAACTCCTCTTACTTGTACAAAGTACTTATCAGTTATCACAAGAATACATGAAAGAAAGGGTTTCCTTTTTGTTGATAAGACTTAAGACAATAAGTCAACTGCATCATGATAATTTTCTGAAATCAAGATTTTTATTTATTATATCTAATATCAGCAGCTTTTATAGCAACATTTGAACGATAGGAGAACTTTTAAAGTTTAGCAATGGACATACTGTGGGCTGTTTCATCAACAGACTGAGGACTGAAGACCAAAACACTTGTACGAGAGCTTTCACCAGAAAAAAAATGAGCTCGAAACATTATGCACATTCATGCTGAAAACCCCAGACTAATCATCTGCAGTGTTTCTGTGCAACCCATACAGTAAGAGCCACAGAGCAAAAGGGTCAGATTGATCATTGCTTATTAATATTAATATTAATGAAAATGGTTTAATGAACTTGATAATTAGTTCACTATACCCCAATGGCCTCCACAGTCACCAAATGGCAATCCTGTAGAGCACCTTTGGGATGTGCTGGAACAGGGGATTCATATCATGGATGTGCAGCCAACAAATCAGCAACTGTGTTGTGCTATCATGTCAATGAGAACCAACATCTCTGAGGAATGTTTGGAAAACCTTGTTGGATCCATGCTACAAATATTTAGGGCAGTTCTTAGGTCAACCCAGGTCAGCAAGAGCTACAATAATATTATGTTTATTAGTATATTCATGTGGTGAAATGACCTAGTCAAAATCTAGACCTAAATCCTGCTGAGAATCTGTGACAAGACTTGAGAACAAATTCACAGTTGCTCTGCTTACAATCTAAAGGAGCTTGAGCTATTTTGCAAAGACAAATGGGCAAAAATGTTCTGTGGAAAGCTGGCAGAGACATACTCCAAAGACTTCTAGCTGTAAATGTTATGCCAAAAAGTATTGTCTAAGGAGTTAAATACAAATGCACAACACCCTGTTCAGATGATCCCTTTCCTTAATTTGGGAATGTTCTCCAAAAATCATTGAATAATGTACTGATTAATAAACATGAGCATTAATTTAAGAGTTACATCCACCTCTTCTTCCAGATGTCACAGATTTGTCTCCCCTAAAAGAGGAAAGGGGAGGAGAACACCCCACTATTATCCTCTTAACAATCACTTGAGGGTGTTTAAAACAACACCCGGGGAGGCTTTCAGTATTCCAGTACTCCTTTGTCCAATCGGTGCTGACACACTTGCTATTGTGCTTGTCGTAATCATACTGGTGATTGAACAACCCCACTAACGTTTTAATAACCAAGAGAGGTGTGGGGTGGTCTTACATCCACAAAAAAATCTTGTTTCCTGTTACTTTTACTGGAAAGCACTTAAAGGAAGGGGTTAATGAGAGAGGAGAGTATCAGCAAATATCAATATAAGGAATTAGATGCAAATGTAACAATGATCTGAGCTGCAAGCTTGTGTCATACACCCTTTTCACTTTTGAAAGTAAACTGGTAAAGTAGTGAAGTAATAAAACGGGTTATGTGTGTTATCAGGAGTTTAGTGAGACAGCATGAGGTGTACTGGTGGAGCGGACAACCATTTATGGAGGCTTTTATTCCTCGATGCAGCCGTCCAGAGTTGTGATCCCAATCTCAGGACCTCTTCTCTCTGCCCCTTTCCTGTCTAAAAACTCTGTAAATAAAGGCCACCAGTGCCACAAAATCTTGGAAAAAATAGTTTTGTGAGAGAAATAATCAGTGACATCAGGCAGGACAGGGAAATGCAGGTCATTCAAAATGAAACGTTTTTATAAGTGATATTAAAAAAAACATTATTAATTTAAAAAGATTCGAGTTGTTACAACACCCTGCTGAGTATTTGAGTTACTTTTCCACTGTAAGAAAAACATGGAAAAATGTATAAAAGGTAAATAACAGTTTTGGCCGCTTAAAAATTCTGTCATTTGTATTAATCCCTGAAATACAACAAACAACGCTTAAAAATGGTCTCCCCTCCAAATTCTGCAGGGTTCTGATGATTTACAACAATGAATTTAGGTGTTCTGTTAGTTCCTGTCTTGAATAGTTTTAGTGTTTTTTGGAACCTACGGTGTCGCTATTGCTTTCAGCGAAAAAGCGGAAGTCCCGCTCTCGCGATACTTTTTTTGTTTTCATTGATTCCCAAACATGGCGTCCGAAGTGCAGGCGGGTACCACAGCTGCAGCAGAAAAGGACCTGGCTCTAGGGTATGTCTTTCGTGTGCAGCTTTTTTAGAAATTACAAAAGTGATATTAGTTATTCAGCTCATATATTAAAGTTTTACAACCATAAATGTTTTCATAAGAAGGACCGTTAGCAGACCAGCTAGCTAACTAGTTATAGCTCTGAACATGATTAGCGAGGCAACATGTAACAACAAAGCTAATAAGAAAAACATATTTAAATCTTAATTACTGACTGATACAGGTCGTTTTGTGAGCCGTCAAACATGTCAACTCTGCAACAGTTTCTATTTGCTCACTTGTTCCTAGTTCTCCTCTATTTCAAATCGTGAATACATCGTGCCCTAAGCACACACTGAAAGCAGCGTTAACTGGAGGACATTTGACTTCTCATAAAAAATCTTTATTTGTCTGAAGTCTGGCTGCCTACGGTGTATTTTGCATGTCAGTAGCAAGCAGAACAGAATGCCTTAAGTTAGAAACAAATTGAGAAGTTCTATTATGGGCAAAAAACAAGACGATCCTACAGAGCAGGTGGTGGAATCTTATACTGTGTTTTTGCTCAATAAAAATCCTCCATAGAATGCAGATCTTTTTTGTTATTTAGTGTTTTTCGTGTTGTTTATTCAGATAGTCCTGCTTGAATCAACTCTACGTTTTGAATTTCAGGGATTCAACCTTTGGGGAACAGCCTCCCAGTATGGATACAGAGTCATCAAATGGCAAAGAGGGAATGGTAACATTTTCTAAGGATCCTTTTTCTTCTTCTGTGGTTACATAGTGTCAGTCAGACCTTAAAGCATAAAGTTTTGCCTGTAGGCCATATAATAATGTTATAAAAGAAACGGCGTGTAACTGTTTCTTGCATTTAGCCGTCGACAGGAGGCAGCGCCTGTCTTCGAAGGCCTCTGCCCACTGTGTAGAAACAGATTATACCTATAGAGGCTCATGCTTTTAAAGTCATCAAAGTGGTGTTTCATTCATAGTGTTCTTAATGATGTGCAGAATGATCCTTGTTCTGTTTACAAAATCTAAACATTAAAATTAAATCATGTCAGATGTTGTTTGGCTGAATATATTGTGGCTAATTTCTTTGTGACAGGTTATTTTAAATTTGGTAGGTTGATAGATTTTATTAATCTCGCAATGGAGAAATTGTTACAGCAGCTCTTAGTAACACAAGTAGGGTGCAGTTAGTTATGAAAAAATGTGCAATCAAAGAAGACCAAGGTAAATGTGCAAAAACAAGTAGTAACAATAAAATAAAATAATGTATGTACAGTAAAAAATGGGGAGGTGATTGTGCTAAAGTGACAATTATTGAAGGCATTTACAAATACAGAGGTTGTTGTACGAGTTATTATACAGTAGAATGGAACAATCTGACAGCGGTATGGATGAAGGTCCTGCGGTAGCGCTCCTTCCTGCACTGAGGGTGTCTCAGTCGGCCACTAAGGAGCTGTCCAGCTCCTGTACAGTCCGGTGCAGTGCGTCAGAGGTTGTGTCCATGATGGATTTGAGCTTGGCTAACATCCTCCTCTCACAAAAATACAATTATCCACAACAGCTGCTAATATTAGGACCCAGCGAAGCATTAGGTTTTACCATGATAGTGGAAGAACTCAATCAAATGGTGAAACACTGTCTGGACATGCGTGTTTTGGCAGACCACTTGGCCTTTAGTTAGCACGATGATCTTTGAATCTGGAAACCACATACAAAACTATTCAAATGACTGCAAGGTAAGCAGCATGTAGAAATTGAGCTTTTTTAGGTTCTAGACTGTCTAACTCACATAACTGACTCACGGACATCGACCAATGTTTCCCTACTCGACACTGCATGCTCTATATGGATGAGGTCTTGCTGCTATAATTGTCTGGTCTGTTTCTCAGGAGACTGCTGGGGACGGCTCTGAAGCAGCCGATGCTCTGACAGGATCTGGAGATGAGGAGAGTGGGCGGCAGCTCGGGGAGGTGGAGCTGCAGTGCGCCCTGTGTATGAAGTGGTTTACGGCAGAAACATTTGGGATTGAAACCGCGTACGTGGATTTAGGAAGCAGATATCAGCTACTGTTTGATACTGATGCAGCCATTAATTGCCTTTCTCCTACACAGGACATGTCTTCCCTTCATGACCAACTATGTGTTCCACTGCAATGTATGCCATCACAGTGGCAATACCTACTTCCTCAGGAAACAAGCAAGTAGGTATTCTGGGTTCTGAAACCACACCATCAAGTACCGTTATATTCTGCCTTCCCTTCAGTGTTGTTAACAACATCACTTTTTGTTCTGTAAGACCTTAAGGAGATGTGCCTCACAGCTTTGGCAAACCTCACATGGAGGTCCAGAACACAAGATGAGCACCCGAAGACCATGTTCTCCAAAGATAAGGTGGGTGTCAATCTTTTTAAGGTTCTGGTGACCTTTGAAGGGCTGCTGGTCATACATGAAAGATTTCAGTTTAGAACTCAAACTCTCTCTGATAATTTTAGTCAACTTACAGTTTTGACTGTCAGGCCAATGAAGAGATGTTTTAAAAACAGAAAATGGTTTAGGGGCTCAATGATTAAAATAGCTAATTCTTCGAGTCTAGTAAGGTAAACCAGTTAGTTGTGCTGTCCTTCCCTCCCTTTTAAGAAAATGTATGAAAGAGAAACCAGTTTTTTCATGTATTTATCCACTGGCAAGTAGAGATTTTATCTGTTTTGTTCACACAAATCAAAGAAATCTGTGATGAGAACAATTCAGTCAGGTTTTGACTGGTCCATATTATACGACATTTATGCCTGTCAGATTCTATGGTGGTCTGTTGCCCTAAAAACATTGAACATCCTTTTTGTGTATTTACTTCCAGTTATTTTGAGGCTCTGTAATTCATTTATCACATTTTTATCCAATAGCATCATGTGACACAATAAACAAAGTTTTTCTGTTCCAGTTAATTTTGGTTAGTGACTGAAACGATAACTAGACATACCGTGTTATTTGTAACCGTAATTAATTATTCAAAACACATTAACGTCCCTTCCCTATTTTTGAAAAATAGAATAAAGGTGTCATAAATCTTAAGCGGTAATTTAAAGAACCTCTGTGCTGTGTACTAATGTCCAGTTTAGGTTTGATCAGTCAAAAGTATTTCAGATTTTAAACTAGATGTGATCAACTGTGTGCCGGAACCAATAAAAAATGTGCGATGACCCTTTAGTTTGACACTGATAGGAAGCTTCAAAGCAGATGCTAACCCAAAATGCTGCCAAGCAACCAATTTAAATTGGTAGAGGCTTCTTCTATCCTTTTCCAACTAAGTGTTATCACCATCTCGATGAGCAGTCCTTGTTAGTTAACTCTGTCAATACATCATAGCAACTCAAGAACTACTTCCTTTTGTACTTTACAATAAGAGTCTCAAACATAGACACAACAGAAGCCGTAAACACACCTTTATATTCAGGGCCCATAAAAATAGCTTACACTTACTTCACCAGATGAAGTAACGCTACTCACTTGGGGCACTTTCTATACACCCACCACCCCTCCTTCCCTGCTGCGTAGGATAAGTGGGAACCTGAAAGTTTTCCAAGCAGATGAGTCAAAACCAGCAGACAGGTTTTTACATTTGTGCATTACATTACTGCCAGCTAGTCTTGCATTGCTTTGGTGTTTACTGCTTGAATTGTCAAATTCTCATTAAAATACACAAATAAAAACATGTGCGCGAGCAGTGGCATCACATCTGGATTGTAATTAGCTTGAATGAAAATTTAGTTCCCATATACTCATTTTCGATGGCAGCAATTTAAGTCTTCCAAAACATACGAGTGTGGTTCACTTTAATATTCTCAGGAATTATTTTGAACAGAATTCCCTCTTTTTGCAGGATATCATCCCATTCATTGACAAGTACTGGGAGTGCATGACGACTCGTCAGAGACCAGGGAAGCTCACCTGGCCCAACAACATAGTGAAGACAATGGTAATGTAGTGTGCAGTTGGAGACCATCGTTCTTCTGAATACTCTCATGCACCTCCCTATACAGGCTGGGTTTGTTAATATTTGTGTGTAAAGTGGAGCAGCGTTAAGGTAGTTCCAGCATTAATCAAAAAATATGACATTATTTTTGTATTGTTTTGTTAATTTCTAGAGTAAAGAGCGAGATGTGTTCCTTGTGAAAGAACACCCTGACCCTGGCAGTAAGGATCCGGAGGAAGAGTACCCAAAATTTGGCCTTTTGGATCAGGTAAGTACTACTTAGCATGTAAGAGATGTTTAGACATCACAATCGGAGTGGTTTTATGAATGCTAAATATAACTGGACACACTGTTGTTTTCTCTGTAGGACCTGGGAAGCATAGGACCCTCATATGACAGTCAGAAACAGACCACTGGAACCCCAGCAGCTGGTGGGCTCAATGGTAAGCCTGTCATAGATCCGTGTTTATTAAATAGGCTTTTATTACATCATCCGTCAAGACAACAAGGGTGGTGTTTGAAGATGTTTAAAAAACATTTTAATGCTTGTGGTTCAGTCACATTTAAAATAAAAACAGTTTGTCAGTTTATTTGTTGAGCAAAAAGTTTTTTCCTTTGGTATTTGCGGTTCCGGCTTCTTCCGGCTTTGTTCGGGACGTTGTTCAGAACTGACATTAAAACCCGTCCCTAAATGATCAGCGCTGATCTGCGCTACTTAGAAAAAACCCCAGTCACATCACACAGAGGTCTGCCAACAACACCATCTATAAAATAATGACCACAATCAGTCACCCGAACTATTATTATCAATACATTCATGTGATTCAGATTAATCTATGTCCTATTTTTGTGGTTTTATTTTGACAGTAGAGCTCTAGCTGAATTTATCTATGCAACCTAACAGGCGTGATAAGGGAGAGGTTAAGAAGTAAAAACCACAGTAAAACACCCTGAGCTCAGGATGTCTTCAGTTGCTTCTAATAGAACTGTGTTAAAGTCTGTGAACATGAAAGACATGTTGCAGGGCTTAGATTCCTATAAATCTGAATAAAACCAACCAGGACAAAAATCATGCCACAGAGAAACACACATAAGTTCCAGATAATCTTCTGGTCATTATTCTCTTATTTATCCCATCTTCACCAAAAGATTTAGCCACGTTGTTTTTATTTAGCCAGGAGATGGATAAATAAAAGGTGTGTCGTTCTTCAGTGTTTGCCTTCAGACTGCTGAACTAATGCAGATGTAAGTGGCAATCATTCCATGAGTGGGTTCTACTCTGCTGTGTTCAGATCCCCAGAACAGTCCTGAATGGAGTCCACCTCTTGGCTTTCAGCTTACCACTAACAGAATGGTGGACTGCAGATACTCTGTGTTGATTGTTAACACTTTTATTAACAGATGAAACAAGCTGGCAAATCTCATTCTAAAAAGGTTTGAAGAATGCTGGAGGCACAGAGCTCACTTATTCAAAGCTCGAAACCAAGCCCAGAAGCTTGAAGTATGATACACTGAGCTCTGATAAATAAGGATGGTTTTCCTTTTACTTATTATGTTTCAAAGCACTGATGGCCTTTATCTAAACGGCTCACTCAAAATGCATATGGGAGGTATTTAACTACCAGGACTGTGTGTCCCTTTTTATATTAATGCTGAAATTACCTGTACAGTACTATTCTTTATCAGTTTATTTTCATAAAACAAACACCTTCACCCAAAACTGACAATAATGCATTGTTTTAAGGGGATTTGGTTTAGTTCAAAAACACTAAAATTAATCAGGTTCTTTGCAAAAACACCCTGACCAAGCACAAAGTAAGGCAATGTGCAAATATGATGACTATAGTGTCTGTGTGCATTTTTTCTAGGTGGATCTTCTTTCTCAGGTGAATATTTTGTATTTTGGCACCTGGAGCTTCTCAGTGTGTTTGTGTGTCTTGTAATCTGCTGGATAGAAGTTGGCCCTGAGGTTTCAGTCACGCTCAGTTTGCCCCCTTCCTCCAGCACAACCCCCCCTTACTCTGCTAGCTCAAACCAAACACCGTTCTTAATAAGCATCTTGTGGGCAACTTCAGCCATGCGGTGATGTAACCTCCCTGTCTGCTTTTTGCATCGGTTCAGTGCAACAACCCCCAAACCATCAAACATTCAGTGCCTTGCAAAAATATTCATAAGTTTTTTTCATGTTACAAACGCAAACTTCAATGTATTTTATCGGGATTTCATGTGACAGACCAACACAAACCAGTGCATAGTTATGACAAAATCGAATTCAGTTTTGAATTTACCCTTAGAAGTAATTTATTAGTAAATAGTCCTGCAGTGTGCAGGGCGTCTACCTGACCACCTGACAGGCCTGGTAAGGGTAGCATTAATCAGAAGCAACCAAGAGGTCCATTGTAACTTGTTTGGGACGATTTGTTGACCTGAAAACTATTTCCCATGCACTCAACAAATCTCGCTTTTTTTGGAAGAGTGGCAGGAAGAAGTCATTGTTGAAGGAAAACTGTAAGACATTCAGTTTGCATTTTTCCACAAGGCTTGTAATGGATACAGCGAACATCTGGAAGAAGTTTCTCTGGTCAGATGAGACGACGTTAAACCTTATGACCAAAACGTGCAATGTTATGTGGGGCAGAAAACACTGCAGATCTTTGTGAACACGCTAGTCCCACTGTGAAACATGGTGGTGGCAGGATCATGCTGTGGGGATCATGCCACCACTATGGTAAATGGAGATAAATACAAGAAGAAAACCTATTGAAGGCTGCGAAAAACGACGCTGAGCTGCAACCTAATTGTTTAGATCAAAGCATTTCCATGTGTTAGAATGGCCCAGTCAAAGTCCACACCTAAATTCAGTTCAGAATCTGTTGCAAATGATGGGTAAAACATTTTATTCTCTCGATGCACAAAACTAGCAGAGAGCTGACTCAGAATGAATGGAGTAAAATACGGTTCAACGTGGTGTGTCCCGTCTAAAAGAATCTGAACACAAATTCATCAGTGTAAAAAAATACATGCTGTGTTGGCCTTTAGCATTAGATCCCAGTAAAATAAATGGTAAATTGTGGTTATGTGACACAAAAGAAAAGTTTTCAGGAGTGTGAATAGTTTTGCAACTCGCTGTAGCTTCCACCTGGCTGGCTTGCAGCTAACAGGCTCTGACATCCCATAGACGTCACGTGTGTGAAATGACCGTCTGCCTCCAAGGTGCAGCCTGCCCGACAGCAGGGTGTCATTTTTTTATTTGCTGTTGGACTTCACCCAATACTGATTAGGCTCATCTTCTTCCTTTCTTTTAACTGAGGTTCTGTACGGTCCAAAACATCTAATGTTTAATAAGCTCTTTTTTCCAACCTGGAATGAGTCCCATTCCTCAGATAGGTTGGGTTCTCTGGGTTGGAGAGCTTCACCTATTATTGGGGCAAGTGTTGGGTAGTAATCATATACTCATGCTTTCATTTTTAAACAAATATATTTTTATCTATTCTATCCAGTCTGTTCAGTTGTTTTAGTCAGCTGGTTGTTGCATTTTTTCCTCTTTTTTAGCACTTTCAAATGTCCTGTAACTAATATTGTACAAAAACACAATCATCTGAGGACAAGTGTTGAATATCTAACCAGTAAACTCCAGTATGTGGCCCCAGAAAGTTAGTTGTTCCATACTGACTGAACAATGAGGCCACATTACAGCAGAGCCCCTCTCAGAGGCTGATAGTGTTTGGAGCCGATTCCTGCCGTTTTATGCCTGCTCTCCCTCCATGTTGGCCTAATAAGCTGCTTTCACTGTGTGTGTGTGTGTGTGTGTGTGTGTGTGTGTATGTGTGTTCAGTGGCAGTCTGACGTATTCGCCTCCTGTTTCATTACAAACTGTATTTCAGACAGTTATACCTTGAGACTGTGTGTTATGAACCTACGCAGAACAGGTCACTATTATCCCAGGAACACACAGACTGTGGCCTGATACCAGCTAAGAATGATTACGTTTGATTCATGACAAATAGTTTAAAAGGATTAAAAATAACCACTTAATGGATCAGCTGGGAGATGATTTGGCCGCCTTCTGTTACAGGTGTTTTGCACAGGATATGCCTACATAGGACACAAGATCATTTTGATATATTTTAGTTGTTAATAATGATGCCGATTTATTCAAAGTGGTAGACTTGGGTGACAGGATATCTTGTTACCTAAATTAAAACAATGCAACAAAAAGGAGTTTTATTTAAAACTGCAAGTGGTGTTAATTAGGAATGTGATGCATTATTACAGGTTGTAGGGTCACAAAACAGAAAGGAATGCTAGGACATGATTACTTTAACAAGGCCCTGGTTATAAGTTGATAAATGGGTAGCTAAGTCAGGATGGACTTAAAAGATAGCACTGACTTTTTAAATCTATCTTTTTTGTTCTCCTACGGGGGTTTTTTAAGGCCTTTCATCTTTAATTTTAATATAAATGTTAAGGTAGCCTAGCAAGAAAACATTCTTTCCTCAGCTTGGATTCACATTTGAGACTGAAGGACCCAAACTCAGGATCAGGATCGGTCTCAGTGAGATTTCAGGTTTAACTTACAGGTTTCATTGTTGTAAAGTTGTTTTGATTCATACTGAGAAAAAAAATATATTTTCACACGAATGTCCACTGATCCAAGCTTAGAAAACCAAATCATAATTACATCCTGTTTCTTAAAGCCGATTAGGTAAATAAAGAAAACTTTTCCTGCAGATGTAACATATATTAAGAGGCTCTTAGGATACAAATTAAACTATAATGGCTCCATCTAATCTAAACATTCCTTAACGGAGGGTTAACTGGAGTGTCGGCTGCGTAAACCTGTGTGTATGTTTTGTTGTAACCTGTCAGTGGAGTGTATGCTACCTGTGCTGCTGACTGCTCGTGTTTTTGTTTTGTATGTATCTTTCTTCAATTTCAGTTTTTAACTCGGTCTTGTGCTTTAAAAGGTGCTCTGGCCCCTGGCCCTGGAAAAGGAAGGGGGGCCAAACGTAAACAGCAGCAGCAGCAGGAGGGAACAGCTGCTGGAGCTACAAAGAGAACCAGGAGGTACAACCCATCCACTTCTTGTATCCTTCATTATGTGAGATCTAACCGGATAAAAGCATCTTCCTCACTGATTTCTATCAGATCAGAAGTGTTTAATATGCTTGTTTTTGGATGTTCAGAGGACATGGATCTAACTCTCGTTCCTTCATCACACAGCGACCCATTATTCTCAGCGCAGCGGCTGCCTCCTCATGGTTACCCACTGGAGCACCCGTTCAACAAAGACGGCTATCGCTACATCCTGGCAGAACCGGACCCCCACGCTCCGGACCCCGAGAAGCTGGAGCTGGACTGCTGGGCTGGCAAACCCATTCCGGGTGATCTGTACAGGGCCTGTCTGTATGAGAGGGTGCTGCTGGCCTTACATGACAGAGGTATCCATAAAACATTTCAGGGAGACCTTTGTGATGGAGTCACGGGTTTTACGTTTTTATTGCTTAGTGCTGTCTTAAATCATGACCCAATGTGTTGCAGCACCTCAGCTGAAGATCTCAGACGACCGGCTGACAGTGACGGGGGAGAAGGGCTACTCCATGGTCCGAGCGTCCCACGGCGTGCGGAAAGGAGCCTGGTACTTTGAGGTCACAGTGGACGAAATGCCCCCAGAGACCGCAGCCAGACTGGGCTGGTCTCAACCGCTTGGTCAGTTATTCCTTCACACCCGTGTAAACGTCCTACGATGTAGACGTACTGTGGGCCTTTTTGTCAGGGTTGCTGGATATCGATGAAAAAACTAGCATGGGAAAAATATACATATTTCCACTCTTTATTTCTTATCCCACTTTTTAAAAGTTGTATCCATCCATTCAGAGTTTGAACATATGTGAGTCCATCCGTCCTGACATGAAAAATGCTTTTTTAAACACAGTGTGGCTTATTTAAAAACTGATGTTTAGAAAAAATGTATTTTTCTTAGGCAGCATTCATGTAAATTCTGTGTGAAGATACCGAAAAGATTTTTCCAGAAGAGTTCGTGAACACGTTTCATGCTCAAACTTCAGGTAACCTGCAGGCTCCTCTGGGTTACGATAAGTTCAGCTACTCCTGGCGGAGTAAGAAGGGGACTCGCTTCCACCAGTCGATGGGGAAGCATTACTCCTCAGGCTATGGTCAGGGGGACACGCTGGGCTTCTTCATAGAGCTGCCTGATGAAACAGAGACAGCAAAGGCTCTGCCTGATACCTACAAGGACAAGGTGAGACTGGATTCTGTTCTGACGTTTTATCTTTTAAACCGTTCCCAATGTAGAGGAAGGTCATTGTGTTTCACAGTGCATCCAAGTATTTGACATCGCTGCACTTTTTCCACATTTAGTTATGTTCCAGCCTTATTCCAAATGGTATCAAATGAATCTGTTTCCTCAAAATTCTACGCACAATATCCCATTATGACAATGTGAAGAAGTTTGTTTGAGATGAATGCAAATTTATTACAAATAGGACACAAAAAGATACAGAACAAACTCTGCTGCTTTAAAGGTCCCAATGAGCACAGTGGCCTCCATCATTAGTAAATAGAAGACATTTGGAACCACCAGGAGTCTTCCTATAGCTGGCATCTGTCTAAACTGAGCAATAGTGGAAGAAGGGCTTTAGTCAGGGATGCGACCAAGAACCCCACGGTTACTCTGTCAGAACTCCAGTGTTCCTCTGTGGAGAGAGGAGGACCTTCCAGAAGGACAACCATCTCTGCAGCAATCCACCAATAGGCCTGTATGGTAGAGCAGCCAGACAGAAGCCGCTCCTTAATAAAAGGCACATCGCAGCCTGTCTGGAGTTTGTCAAAAGGCTCCTGAAGGACTCTCAGACCATGAGAAACAAAAATTCTCCGGCCTGGCATTACACTCTTTGGTGTGAATGCCAGGCGTCATGTTTGGATCACCAGACCAATGCTATCCCTGCAGTGAAGCATGGTGGTGGCAGCATCATGCTATGGGGATGTTTATCAGCAGCAGGAACTGACAGACAAGTCAGGATAGAGAGAAAGATGAATGCTGGAATGTACAGAGACATCCTGGATGAAAGCCTGCTCCAGAGCGTTCTTGACCTCAGACTGGGGTGACGGCTGAAAATGGCTGTTAACAGATGTCTCCCATCCAGCCTGATGGAGCTTAAGATGTTCTGCAAAGAAAAATGGGCCAAACTGCCTAGAGACAGGTGAGCTGAGCTTGTGGCATCATATTCAAAAAGACTTGAGGCTGTAATTGCTGCCAAAGGTAATTCAACAAAGTATCAAGCAAAGGCGGTGAATACTTATGTAAAAGTGATTTCTTAGTTTTCTATTTGGAATAAATTTGCAACAATCTCAAATAAACTTCTTTCACATTGTCATAATGGGGTTCTGTGTGTAGAATATTGAGGAAAGAGATGAAATTTATATCATTTGGAATAAGGCTGTAATGTAAATGTGGAAAAAGAGCAGTGCTGTGAATGCTTTCAGCGCAGTGGCTGATGTCCTTCAGGCTGAGATCCAACCAATATTAAAACCCTAAGATTATTAAGGCCATTCTTTCTGTTGTTGTTAGTGTGGGTTAGAGTCTCTGTTGTTGATTGGTTCACATTAGTTTACACAATTTGTTTGATTGGTTGCTCTGAACAGCCTTTTTTTTCTAAATTCATTCAAGGCACTTATTAAATTCAAGAGCTACCTGTACTTTGAGGAGAAGGACTACGTGGATAAAGCAGAGAAAAGCCTGAAGCCAATGAGCCCCAGCAGGGTGAGGTCACTTCCGAGAACTCATAAAGTCAGAGAAGTGGCTGCTGTTCACTGGTGTTGACTCCAGAGTCTTGTGTTTCAGATGTTGTTCTATAAAAATGGGGTTAACCAAGGGGTTGCCTTTGAGAACCTTTTTGAGGGACTCTACTTTCCTGCAATCTCCCTGTACAAGAGCTGCACGGTCAGTACAACATCCTGACTTATATCTCATTCTTTAAATAATCTGATTAGTACATTTTATTCTTCTTTCTTCACAGGTTTCTGTCAACTTTGGGCCTCATTTCAAATACCCACCTAAGGACATTAAATACCAACCGGTGAGACCTTTTTACTTACTGATGAACATCGTGTCCCATCTCACCTAACTCACCTCACACCAGTTGGCTGCTCACGTTGGAATGTATTTCCTTTCACTCCCACAGATGAGTGACATGGGTTGGGGAGCAGTGATCGAGCACACACTGGCGGACATGCTGTACCATGTGGAGACAGAGGTGGACGGACGCCGTAGCCCACCGTGGGAGGGATAAACGCAGGACCGTTCCCATCAGACATGTAAACAATGCTAAACAAAGCGCAGGGTGACAAGTTGACCTTTTGATATCCACAAGTTAAAACCACACAAGTGATAAATAAGGCTTGGTGGTATAAACTAATCCCTACTAAACTATGACATCACAATAAACTGAGCCTTGGTGCTCTGGCTGCACAGAGACCTCACAGAAAGCTGGCTAAACACAATTTATTGCATCATAATGAACACTTCTGTGTAGTCCAGGAAAACAATCCACCATTTGATTCTTTTACAGTCCTTCGAGGAGTCGAGTCTTTAATCCTAAGCGTTTTCTGTGTTGTTTTTGTTATTTACTGTTTTATACTTTGGATTAAAAAATACATGTGTGTTAAATGGAAAAAAAGCAGTTTGGATCTTTGTACCAGATTTAAAATCTGCATCGCAGATAAAGTCTGAATTATCATCAGTGTTGCTAGAATGTTCACTATAAGACCCAGGTAGCGTTACTCAATGAGTTATGTGTAACTAACAATTTCAGATTAAATTTAGATTTAATTTTGTAAATAAAGAAACTCGTAGTAGTTTAGCTGAAGAATTTAGTCTCAATTTTCCATCCTTGAAATATCAGGTAAGAGAAGTTCTAACTGCTTCCACACGATGGCGCTAAACGTTTCATGATGTCTGGCATTAAAGTAGAAACCAAGTGACTCGTGTTAATTAAAGCCTCCCCTCCCAAAACAATAACACAAGCGAGTTATTTATAGGTGCGCACGCTGAGGACGACATGCCATGCTATAAATAATTTCAGTTTTTTTTTATGATGCCAAGAAAAATATCCCGTTCTAAAAATACGAAACCACTCTTCTTGTGATCATGAGGAAAGCATTGTTTGCTTCAAATTGAATCATTTTCTGCTGAAGATTTGGGGATAACTAGAGCTCAGCTGGAATAACAGTCTGTTTTATGTTGATCTGAGCAAGATCATGAAGGCCTTTACAGGTGGGGAGATATGTTTAAGCTTCCATCCAGACTTCTACCGTAACCACCTAAAGGTTCAATGAATTTAGATTAAACAGTAAGGTCCTTTTTGAGTCTGAAAACATGGGCTGTGTAGGAGCATCTGTATAAACATCCAGCTGGTCAATTTGGTCTCATCATGAACTTAATATTTAATACTTCAAATATGAAAACACTAGTTTGGATTTCCAACCTTGTGTTTTTCTTTTATTTTCTGCTGTTTGTTTTCCCACATTAAGTTGCTGCTGATCAAGACGATTGAAAGGTTTACTGACAATAGTGGGAAATTATTCCTTCATGGTCATTAAAGTACAAATGTTGATTAACTAGTGATGCAACTAATAAACTGTACCACCAGAACTAGTCATTTATACACTAGAATCATATTGCGAGCTCCAGGGGAAAAAAAGGCTGGAGAAATTATCTCCAATAAAAACTTATTTTAAGCAAACGTGTTTTGTTTCCTTAAGATGATAAAATTAGTGAACTAGTCTACAGGTACAATGGGAATATTTATTAAAGAGATATTAATCATTTTTGTTTCAGTCTGAATTAAAGCAAAATGTAACAAATAGATTAAAAAACTTTATTTCAAGATTCACAATTTTTGGCATTTTATAACAAGTGCTACTGTGCTGCGGCTGTACAGACACAAACTGCTTTAGAGCTTGAGGAGCTTTGCTTTGGTTTCTGGGCTGGGGTTGTCCTTAGAGAGAGGAATTGACCCCTCATTTGATGGCTGGCTCTGTTTACCATCTGAGGGGTGCTGTTGGAGGAAAAGATTAAATCAAATGTTTGACGCCACGATACCCATTCACACTTTTAAGAATCGGGCTGTGCTTTATCATGTCTGCGGAACATTCGACGCATCAAGCCACGTTTGGGGCTGTTAGGGGCCAGGGACCAGTCCAAGTCTGGAGGTCGAGATCCCATCGGACCAAAAAGATTCAGTTCTTCGAAACATCCCGTATCTATGAGCTGAGAAGAAAGACAAGAGGACAGGTTTGGTTGGGAGATTATGTGCTGTACAGAATTATACAGGGGCTGGACAATGAAACCGAAACACCTGGTTTTAGACCACAGTAATTTATTAGTATGGTGTAGGGCCTCCTTTTGCGGCCAGTACAGCGTCAATTCGTCTTGGGAATGACATATACAAGTCCTGCACAGTGGTCAGAGGGATTTTAAGCCATTCTTTTTGCAGGATAGTGGCCAGGTCACTACGTGATACTGGTGGAGGAAAACGTTTCCTGACTCGCTCCTCCAAAACACCCCAAAGTGGCTCAATAATATTTAGATCTGGTGACTGTGCAGGCCATGGGAGATGTTCAACTTCACTTTCATGTTCATCAAACCAATCTTTCCCCAGTCTTGCTGTGTGTATTGGTGCATTGTCATCCTGATACACGGCACCACCTTCAGGATACAATGTTTGAACCATTGGATGCACATGGTCCTCAAGAATGGTTCGGTAGTCCTTGGCAGTGACGCGCCCATCTAGCACAAGTATTGGGCCAAGGGAATGATATGATATGGCAGCCCAAACCATCACTGATCCACCCCCATGCTTCACTCTGGGCATGCAACAGTCTGGGTGGTACGCTTCTTTGGGGCTTCTCCACACCGTAACTCTCCCGGATGTGGGGAAAACAGTAAAGGTGGACTCATCAGAGAACAATAAATTTTTCACATTGTCCACAGCCCAAGATTTGCGCTCCTTGCACCATTGAAACCGACGTTTGGCATTGGAATGAGTGACCAAAGGTTTGGCTATAGCAGCCCGGCCGTGTATATTGACCCTGTGGAGCTCCCAACGGACAGTTCTGGTGGAAACAGGAGAGTTGAGGTGCACATTTAATTCTGCCGTGATTTGGGCAGCCGTGGTTTTATGTTTTTTGGATACAATCCGGGTTAGCACCCAAACATCCCTTTCAGACAGCTTCCTCTTGCGTCCACAGTTAATCCTGTTGGATGTGGTTCGTCCTTCTTGGTGGTATGCTGACATTACCCTGGATACCGTGGCTCTTGATACATCACAAAGACTTGCTGTCTTGGTCATAGATGCGCCAGCAAGACGTGCACCAACAATTTGTCCTCTTTTGAACTCAGGTATGTCACCCATAATGTTGTGTGCATTTCAATATTTTGAGCAAAACTGTGCTCTTACCCTGCTAATTGAACCTTCACACTCTGCTCTTACTGGTGCAATGTACAATCAATGAAGACTGGCTACCAGGCTGGTCCAATTTAGCCATGAAACCTCCCACACTAAAATGACAGGTGTTTCAGTTTCATTGTCCAACCCCTGTATATTGCGATATACTCTATTAATAATGTATAAACACCTCATTTTGCCAACTTCTCGGAACGCTTCCCGTGCTGAATTTAGCGTAGAACTCGCCGTCCGTCTGGTTCAGAGTGATTCCCTTCAGCGCTGAGAACTCATCAATATCCTGCACATCGTCACAGTACACCAGTCTGGGCTAGAGGTGAGGAAAACAAGATACAGTGAGCTCATTTTCAGAGTTATTACACCTTTTTAGTCTGCTTTTTTTTTTTTTTTTTACCAATATTCCACTATGCAATAGACCTGCCTCTAAAAGCTGATCTTGTAGCTTTGTGGATGAAAAAGATCAGCAGTCTTGAAAGGATTGTCAAGCAAAATCCATTTAAGAATTTGGAGAGGTTTTACAAGGAGCGGACTGAGGCTGGAGTGAAGCCACTCCTGAACCAGGGAAACCATCAGAAAAGTCTTGACCTGGGATAAGGAGGAAAAGAACTGGACTGTTGCTCAAGGGTCTAAAGATAAATGTAAAGTTTGCATTTCATTTGGAAATCAAGTTCCTAGAGTCAGAATGGAGAAGCACAAAATCTATGTTGCTTGAAATCCAGTGTGAAGTTTCCACAATTAGTGATGATTTTTGGTACCATATTATCTGTTGGTGTTGGTCTACTGTGTTTTCTAAAGTCCAAAGTATTTGCAGCCATCTACCAGGAAATTTTAGAGCACTTCATGCTTCCCTCTGCTGACAAGCTTTATGGAGATACTGATTTTATTTTTCAGCAGGACTTGGCACTGACCCACACTGCCAAAGGTACCAAAAGCTGGTTGAATGATCATCATGGTGTTACTACCAGCAAACTCCCCTGCTGAACCCCATAGAAACTCAACTATATGGGCTGTTGTCAAGAGGAAGATGAGAAACACCAGACCCAACAATGCAGGTGACCTGAAGGCAGCTATCAAAGCAGCCTGGGCTTCCAGAACATCTCAGCAGA
This sequence comes from Crenichthys baileyi, assembly GCA_036173005.1. NCBI lineage: Eukaryota > Metazoa > Chordata > Actinopteri > Cyprinodontiformes > Goodeidae > Crenichthys > Crenichthys baileyi. The sequence goes on from JAHHUM010001804.1 coordinate 368,878, forward strand.
ACCACAGGCTGATCACCTCCATGCCATGCCGCATTGATGCAGTAATTCATGCAAAACGAGGCCCAACCAAGTATTGAGAGCATAAAAATGACATTTCTGTTTAAAATATCCTTTTTTATTGATCTTATTTGATATTCAAAATTTCTGAGACACAGGATTTTTGGGTTTTTATTATCTGTAAGCCATAATCATCAAAATGAGAAGAAATGTTTCACTCTATGTGTAATGAATCTATATAATATATGAGCTTTACTGTCTGAAATGAGTAAGAAACAATATTGGACTATTTCACCATACAAAGTTTTTGACATGTACTTGTAGAGTTCAATCAGTCGTGTCATTCAGTCTGAGACAAACAACTCCCACATGCGGCCATTATTTAAGGATGAAGGCAGCAAATGTACATGCTGGTCATATAGCATTTCTCTCTGAAAACCTGAGTACTATTGCCATACAAGTTCACTCCCCATTTAACTGCTTAAAGAAGTCCTGAAAATAACATGCATGTGCTAAAAAGATATCAGATACATTTGAATGAAATCCAAAACTAAAAAGACATAGAAGAAAATGGAAATCTACCATCCCACCAGAAGAATAAACAAAATGGCAAAGACTCAGCAAACATGCAACTCCAGGGAGATTAAGGAAGATTAAGTAATAAGAGATTAAGAATAAGTATTGCCCTTACATCTGGTTTAAAAGGAGCCTCCACCCGTCCTGCTTCCAGCATCCGGAAGTTGATCTTTCGAAAGAAGGGGTGAGACTTCACTTCTTTCCCTCCTGAGCCTTGGCAACCCAGTCTGCGTTTTGGATCCCTCATCAGCAACTAAAAGACAAGCCGTTGATATAGTTGTGACATGCCAGAATATCTGCTGTAGAGAACGTATGTGGAATCAGGTTTGTGGAGTGAAACTCACTGCATTGCAGATGTCGATGGCCTCCTTGCTGAACCTGTCACTATATTCCAGCTTTTTTGATTTGATAATTTTCTCCATTTCAGAGGATTTAGGGCGCTCACCTCGGCCCCTGAACGGAGACTGGCCCTCAATCATTTCATAAATCAGACAGCCGAGGCCCCACCAGTCAGGACTCGTGTCGTAATTCTCTTTGCTGATCACCTCAGGAGCTGTGAACAGAAAAAAAAAAAAACTGTTTTGTAATTCCAAAACAGAATAGCAAAAGTAGAAAGTGATGTCTCTGAAACATATTTTAATTTCAGGCATGTCCAGTGACGTTCCTTAGAATACAGAAGTTACTCTGTGTGTTTCTGAGTAGAAGTTTATCAGGGCAGATCACTGTAAATATTCAAGGTAAGAAACCAGCACATGTAAAGGTAGTGACGCAGAGAACTTGTAATTTTCCACAGTGCATTTATTGAAATTTTATGTGATAGACCAACAAAGAAACACAGAACTACTTAGAAAAACCCAAACTAAACTCTAAAATCTAAAATGTATGCTGTGGTTTTGTATTTAACCTGCCATACCCCGATACCCATAATCCAGTGCAACCAATTGCCTTCAGAAGCCACCTAGATAGTAACTAGAAGCAGCAGACCGGCAAGAGATAAAGTTGTGCAGAGGTGTAATGTAGGATTTGAACGTATGACGTTGCACTGCTTAGTCCCTCATATTATTATAGAAAACTGCACGCCTGCAAGGACATGGCCTGCCACCAAAAACTGACAGGTCTCGTCTCGGTAAAGAGAGTATTAGTCAAGAACGCAGCCAAATGGCCAGTCGTAACTTTGGAGGAGCTGCAGGTGGGAGAATCTGTTGACAGGACAAATATTAATTGTGCTTCACAAATCTGGCCTTTACGAACGGGCCGCACTAATAAGGCCAGTGTGCAAAGAAAACCATTAGAAGTCCTGTTCAAGGCACAGAGTTGACATAGAAAAAGTGCAAAAATCAAAACTTAGCCATTTGGTCTACATGCATGGTGGTGGCAGTATTGTATTGGGGGGTGGGTGGGGGGTGCTTTTCTTTGACAGGGACAGGGTCAGAGTTCATGGCAAAATGAAGAGCAATCCTGAAAGAAGACATGCTAAAAGACTTGAGACTGGGGCAATTTTTGTCTTTCATTTCACAATTAAGCACTGCTTTGTGCTCGTCTGCCACATAAAATATTCATGAAATACATTGAAGTTTGTGATTGTAAAGTAACAAACAGTGAAAAAGTGTGAGACTAAATGCTTTTGCAAGGGACTGTATCTCATTAATGTTAAATAGGAAATTGCACAGTATAATAGTATAATTTCAAATGAAGTTATACTATTATACAATTTCCTATTTTCATATTTTGGTTTGTCCTATTTGTCTGACACGTCTGTCATAGTAAGAAAGCTTAATAAAAAAGAAAACAACAAAATTCCAGGTTTCAGTTATTAAAAATGCAATGATTTTTCATTCCAAAGTATGTAGTCAGTTGACTTAACTCCTACAAACATATGTAAGCATTTTTACCTATGGAATGGAAAATATTTTGTTTTGCTGAAATCTACCATCTAAAAGACTGAAACACTGTTCTCTAATGAAACCTGCAAATGTACATACTGTACATACCAATGCACTACTGATCGACTGTATGATATCTAGAAACATACTTTGCACTGTCAGCTTACTTTCTAATAATGGCAGTGTTTACATCACAGATGGCCAATTAAAATCCCTCCTTTGTATTTGTGTTCTTTACCTTTTATTCTAAGGTGTGAATGTTTAGAGACAGAAAGTGAGCTGAAATGCAGAGTGATGCCCAGTGCTTGTCGGCTAACAACCACAAACTTCCCTGTATTGACAAGATAACTGTAATTCATCCACGCCACAAATATGGCCTTAATGGAAGTGCATCTTGAAGAAAACCGTTGCTGAAAGAAAACCATAAGAACAGTTTAGTGTTTACACTAAAGCATATCTATGTGTTAGAGTGGCCCAGTCAAAGTCTAGACCTAAATCTAATTGGAATTATGTGGTATGTTTTGAAAACTGATTGTTCCACAAAATAATAACTCAATGTGCTGAAAACAAATGCACACCACACATTTAGATCAAAATTAGTTGTGAAATTGAGATTTCTGTGAAAGTAGGCATAGTCCCTTGAATCAGTTACTGTACATACGCACCCATATAGTATAATGTGCCGACCCTGCCCTGCACCAGACACCCTTCATCCAGCTTCACAGCCAAGCCCAGGTCAGAGATGCGGATGTGTCCTTATTGGCACAAAAACAAAGAGAAATCCACTGAACTGGTTTCATACTCTCTTCATTTTCACTGGGATTACGCACTTTCCCTTTCCTCATTCTTCAGAACCTGCAGAACCTGTTCTTTGAGCTAATTTTACCACTATCCATCATCTCACTAGTTCTATGTATTTAACAGACGCGAGACAAAGAACTTATACAGTCCTGCCAAAAGTGATACTTTTTTTTAACAAGGTGACACCTCATCTATTTCCTAAAATGTTTAGCTTTCTCAGTCAGACATTGTTTGAATTTTATTGAATTCAATTAAAGGCTTGTCAAAATACCATCAAAACAGTTTCCTTGTAGAGTACTAGAAGATTTATGTGAAGAATCGATCTAGTCTGACAGGACTGTTATCGTTTTAATCATTCACACCAATGCAAAAGCTAAAAATAGCTATCAGTAACAACCCAGTATGGCTGGAATGGGACCTGTTAAGGTGTTTTAGTGCACTAAGCTAATTACTGCACACTCATCAGTAAAACAAACAAGTGCTCGGTGTGGCCATACGTACCGTTGTCATCCAGGAGAATGTTTTCAGGTTTAAGATCTCTGGAAAATAAAATCACAGATATTGAGCAGATCATTGTCAGAGCTGCAGGGAATGGTTTAAATCCACGTGGAAGGGCATTCACCTGTAAACTATTGACTTCTGGTGGAGATGAATTAAACCACAGCAGACTTCTGCAGCATAGAAATACACTCTATCCATGTCTAAGCCAGGCTTTCCCATATTGTGGATGTGAAACCTCAGGTCCCCACCACTCATCATGGTTAAAACCATGCACAGACTATGTTTGGTCTCATAAGCATATGCAAGATTCACCTGCAGAGAAACCAGAGCATTTAACGTTGCATGTTGGGTTTAGGTTTTAATGCATACATGATAGCATGGACTGTAGAATGTGTTATAACAGCTAGGAAATGTGGTAAAGACAGTAAGCTCTATAATGTAAAATCTCCCCAGACTCAGTGTGACTCCCAACTCAACTTAATAAACAAATCATATTGATTCAATATTATTATTTATTACAGTATATCTGAAGTTGCACATCAGAACACGAACAACTAAAAAAACATTTTTCTGTGTGGTTTTCTTATTTTCTTGGGCTTACCAATCATTGAAAATGACTAATTAAAGATTTAAATAGATGGCTCTGTGAACAGTTCAGAAGGTGCTTATAGGGCAGCTTTGGATAAGACAGTCGTATCCCACTAGTTGACTGAAATTTTCATTCATTCATTCATTTTCAGACCTGAACACATAATCTTCATTAAAACATGCTTTGCCATCTCAAAAATGATTTGTTGATCATTATATTTATGTAAAAAATTTAAATACTGTATAAAACTGTATATATCCATTATTTTATTGTGGGGGTCTGCTCGGGCTGCATCTGCCCCTTGTGGTGATCAAGGAGCACAGCAACACAGCAGTACCTACACAAGCAGCCCAAAAGAAATCTTGTCAGCTGTACTATTGTTATTGAGAACCAGAGAACTAAAACTAACACAAATGAAAACCAGTTTATTGCTCCTGTTCATGTACACACTAGTGTTGGTACTGCAGCACAGTTAGATTCTACAGGAAATGAGAAAAAATTGCTGTTTAATGTCTCCACTATACATCTCTTTTCAATGGTCTATTTTTACACTAGTTAGTTCATTGAGCTAAAAAAAGAAACAAAAATATGACACAAATACGGAAATAGCTGCATAGATATGGATCTGAGCTCAGTGTTTGCTATACATACAGTATCTTGATTGATTCACTGACATTTATTTTGTCATAAGGCATAAAGTTTTCTTATGTTCTTTACAATATTTCCAAAGAAAAAAGCATGGTTGTAATCTCACCACAAATCGACTGTCCACCTCCTCCAGTAGCTCCTTTTCGTTGAGCGCCATGTGCTCTCCCTGCCATTTCTTTACATGAGTCTTTTCAAGCTTTTTACAGGCATACATCATACCTGTGGCTCGCACCTGACAAGCCCAAACCTACAGGGTGAAATAAAAATACTATCCAACTCTATCCGAAGTGGTGATTGTGACATGTAATATCAGTGTGCCCCCTTTCAGACTCTAAACATGATCTTTAAAGAGTTGTGTGGTAGAGCAGAGACTGACTTTAACAAGGCTTACCTCTCCAAAGCCTCCTTTCCCCAAAAGCCTGTACTCTCTGAATGTGTGTTTGGTGACAGGCCGCCTTAAAAAGGAAAAACGTGACATTTTCTTTCGAGTTTTCTTCCTGATGCTGTCCTTATCTCAACAGTTTGTGGCATTAAGCCATCAGTTAAACTAGCAACTCACCAAACAACTAACTTGTCAAACTGTCATTTCCTCTTTTAGATGCTAACACACATCACAACCTGTGTACTGACCTCTCCAGCTTCTTCCACTGTAGAAAGCGGTCAAAGTGCATGCTGAACTGGTACTGCGTGAAGGGCTCTTGGCTCAGGTATTCATGCAGAACTCTAATGGAAAGAGTTGGCTTTTATGAGGTAAAATATGTTAATGCTGTATACACGCTGCTTTGCTCCTTTCACCTTTCAACTTTCTTTTATACAACATTTCATCACATCACATTCACAAACTTCAGTGTATTTTACTGGGACTTTCTGTACTGGACCAAAATACGGTAGTAATAATTGGGAAGTGGAAGGAAAATGATACATGGTTTTCTAAACGTAATGAAAAGGACAGCTAGTATCTCTGCAGACCCCACACGTCCTGGACACAAACTGTTTATACTTTAACTTTCAGATCGGAGTTACAAAGAGCTACTTGCAAAAACCAGCTGCTACAGAGACAGTTTCTTCCCCACGGCTGTCACTCTGACGAACACAAAGACTACCTTATAGCCAGAGTAGTTAGCTACTCCTGCCTTTTTTTGACTTAACATACACATACATACTGCTCCTTTTATCCTCTGGACCTTATTGAGAAAAAGATGTCATCAAAGCTCATGTACATGTAAAAGTAAAAAAACAAATACTTTTGGCAATATAGTTTATATTGAAGTTTGTGGTTATAATGTTATAAAGTAGGGAAAAGTTATGTAAAGGCCTTGAATAACCAAATAGAAGTTTGAACTCACTCTTTGCAATTGTGAAAGACATCGTCACAGGGATCAAGCTCCAAACTCTTGATGCAGCTTTGTTCGTACTTTGCTACGGAGGGCACACACTGGCTGGACTGTGGAACATGACATGGATGAAGTTACTAAAACAGTATATATAAATGTGTGTATATATATATATATATATATATATATATATATATATATATATTACCAGCCCCATTTTAGATGTGATTAATCTATCCTTAGTAAATGGATATGTACCACAAGCTTTTAAGGTAGCTGTAATTAAACCTTTACTTAAGAAACCTTCGCTTGATCAAGATGATTCAATAAATTATAGACCTATATCTAATCTTCTTATCTAAAATTCTTGAGAAAATAGTTGCTAATCAAATGTGTGAGCATTTACAAAGCAATGATCAGAGTTTCAGTCAGGTTTCAGAGCTCATCATAGCACTGAAACAGCTCTGCTGAAAGAAGTCACTAATGATATTCTTCTAGCCTCAGATAATGAACTTGTGTCTGTACTGGTTCTGTTAGATCTCAGTGCTGCATTTGATACAGTCGATCATAATATTCTCGTAGAAAGGCTGGAATACGCTGTAGGGATCAGGGGAACAGCACTAGGCTGGTTTAAATCGTATTTGTCTGACAGATTCCAGTTTGTTCATGTAAATGATAAATTATCTTCAAACTCCAGGGTTAATTGTGGAGTACCACAGGGTTCAGTGCCTGGGCCAATTCTCTTCACTATATACTGTATATGCTTCCAATAGGTAAAATTATCAGGCAGCATGGGATAAATTTTCACTGTTATGCTGATGATACTCAGTTCTACTTATCCATAAATCCTGATGAACCCAACCAGTTAGATAGACTACAAGCATGTCTTGAAGATATAAAAAGTTGGATGACTTTAAATTTTTTGCTTCTAAATTCAGACAAGACAGAAGTTGTCGTCTTTGGACTGGAGTCTTTAAAAAAGAAACTGCTTAGTCAATCACTTAACCTGTATGGCATTAAATTGACCTCCGGTAATAAAGTAAAAAACCTTGGTGTTATTTTTGACCAGGACATGTCATTTAAATCCCATATTAAACAGCTTTCTAGGATTTCCTTCTTTCACCTCTGTAACATTGCCAAAATTAGAAATATCCTATCCAGGAGTGACGCTGAAAAACTAGTCCATGCATTTGTTACTTCAAGGCTGGACTATTGTAATTCTTTACTATCAGGATGTCCACAAAATGCAGTTAAAAGCCTTCAGCTGATTCAAAATGCTGCAGCAAGAGTTCTGATGAAAATTAAAAAGAGATCATATTTCTCCTATTTTAGCTTCCTTTTATTGGCTTCCTGTTAAATCCAGAATAGAATTTAAAATTCTCCTCCTCACATATAAAGCCCTTAATGATTTAGCTCCATCATAGATCAGAGATCGTTCCATATTGTTCCATATGTTCCATACGTTCCTAACAGAGTACTTCGTTCTCAGACTGCAGGTTTACTGGTGGTTCCTAGAGTCTCTAGAAGTAGAATGGGAGGCAGATCCTTTAGTTATCAGGCTCCTCTCCTGTGGAACCAACTCCCAGTTTTAGTCCGTGAGGCAGACACCCTGTCTACTTTTAAGGGTAGGCCTAAACTTTCCTTTTTGATAAAGCTTATAGTTAGAGTGGATTAGGTTATCCTGAGCTATCTCTGTAGTTATGCTACTATAGGCTTAGGCTGCTGGAGGACATAATGACCACTTTCACTCTCTCTGCTACATTCTCACACTACTCTCAAATTTTGCATTATTTGCTGTTATTTTATTCTTTTCTCTTCCTAGAAGCTACACCTGGCTTGACTCTGTGTCTACCTGTGACACCTTCCTGGAGGGGGGCATCGTCCAAGCTTCTGTTGGCAACTATTTAATGCTCACCTTCTACCGATGATACACTCGGCCCTGTCTTTCATTGTTTATCCCTATGTTTCTCCTAGACATAGCTACTGACTGAGCTTTTACTGTGACTAACTGTATGTGCTCTATTTCATGATCTAAACTTGAAAACATACAATGAGTTTATCTGTTTTTTCTTCCTAGATGAAGCTACTAAAGGAGCTACATCCATTAACATTTACTTTTCCTTCCCATAGAAGGTACTCCTGGATCCGTGCTTCTGTGTTCTCTTTGTATCTCTGCTCTGTTCTGTCAAACCCCCAGTCGGTCGTGGCAGATGGCCGCTCACACTGAGCCTGGTTCTGCTTTAGGTTTCTTCCTGTTAAAATGGAGTTTTCCTCTCCACTGTCGCTCCACTGTCGCAAGTCACTGACTTGATGCAATCTGCTGGGTTTCCTTCCTGACTGCACTGTTCGATAGTTAGGATTAATTGGAATGCATGCACCTGACTTGAAATCTGTATGATTCGATTGAACTGACTTGGTAAAGACGATATGTGTTGTGAATTGGCGCTATATAAATAATGTATATATATATTGTACTCGTACTCGTCGTCTTCCGCTTTATCCGGGACCGGGTCGCGGGGGCAGCAGACTCAGCAGAGACGCCCAGACGTCCCTCTCCCCGAACACCTCCTCCAGCTCCTCCGGGGGGGAGCACAAGGCCGAGGCCAGCCGAGAGACATAGTGCCTCCAGCGTGTCCTGGGCCGTTCCCTGGGCCTCATCCCGGTGGGACGTGCCTGGAACACCTGCCGAGGAAGGCGTTGAGGAGGCATCTGATATAGATGCCCAAGCCACCTCAACTGGCTCCTCTCGATGTGGAGGAGCAGTGGCTCTACTCCAGGCCCCTCCCGGATGGCCGAGCTCCTCACCCTATCTCTAAGGGTGTGGCAGCCACCCTACGGAGGAAGCTAATTTCAGCCGCTTGTATCTGGGATCTCGTTCTTTCGGTCATGACCCAAAGTTCATGGCCATAGGTGAAGGTGGGCACGTAGACCGACCGGTATATCGAGAGATTTGCTTTTAGGGTCAGCTCTCTCTTCACCACAACAGACCGGCACAGTGCCACCATTACTGCGGCAGCCGCACCGATCCATCTGTCGATCTCCCGCTCCATTCTTCCCTCACTTGTGAACAAGACCCCGAGATACTTGAACTACTCCACTTGAGGCAGGAACTCCCCTCCAACCTGAAGAGGACAAGCCACCCTTTTCCGGTTGAGAACCATGGCCTCGGACTTGGAGGAGCTGATCTTCATCCCAGCCGCTTCACACTCGGCTGCGAACCGCCCCAGCGCATGCTGTAGGTCTTGGCTAGAGGGGGCCAGCAGGACCACGTCATCCACAAAAAGAAGAGACGAAATCCACTGGTCCCAAAACCAGACCCCCTTGGGCCCTTGGCTGCGCCTAGAAATCCTGTCCATAAAAGTTATGAACCGGTGACAAAGGGCAGCCCTGCCAGAGTCCAATATGCACCGGGAACAGGTCCGACTTAGTGCAGGCAATGCGGACCAAACTCCTGTACAGAGACCAGATGGCCCTTAATAAAGGGCGCCCGATTCCATACTCCTGGAGCACCCCCCACAGGGCACCACGAGGGACACAGTCGAATGCTTTCTCCAGGTCCACAAAACACATGTGGACCGGTTGGGCAAACTCCCATGAACCCTCAAGTACCCTGTAGGGGGTATAGAGCTGGTCCAGTGTTCCACGGCCAGGACGAAAACCACACTGCTCCTCCTGAAGCCGAGGTTCGACTATCGGCCGGTCTCTCCTCTCCAATACCCTGGCGTAGGCCTTACCAGGGAGGCTGAGGAGCGTGATCCCCCTGTAGTTGGAACACACTCTCCGGTCACCCTTCTTTCGAAGGGGGACCACCACCCCAGTCTGCCAGTCCAGAGGCACTGTCCCCGACTGCCACGTAATGTTGAAGAGGCGTGTCAGCATTGACAGCCCTACAACATCTAGAGACTTGAGGTACTCAGGGCGGATCTCATCCACCCCCGAAGCCCTGCTACCGCGGAGCTTTTTAACCACCTCAGTGACTTCAGCCTGGGTGATGAAAGAGTCTAACCCCAAGTCCCCAACCTCTGTTTCCACAAGGGAATGCGTGATGGCAGGATTAAGGAGATCCTCGAAGTACTCCTTCCAACGCTCGATAATGTCCCCAGTCGAGGTCAGCAGCCTCCCACCCCCACTGTAAAAAAGTGATGGCGAAGCACTGCTTCCCCCTCCTGAGGCGCCGAACGGTTTCCCAGAATCGCTTTGAGGCCAACTGGTAGTCCTTCTCCATGGCCTGACCGAACTCCTCCCAGGCCCGGGTTTTTCCTCTGCCACAGCCCGGGCCCGGCACGCTTAGCCTCACGGTACCCGTCAGCTGCCTCAGGAGTCCCACAAGCCAAACCACAGCCAATAGGACTCCTTCTTCAGCTTGACAGCGTCCCTTTCTGCCGGTGTCTACCACCGGGTTCCGGGATTGCCGCTGCGACAGGCACCGCAGACCTTACAGCCGCAGCTACGGGCAGCAGCATCGACAATAGATGCGGAGAACATGGTCCACTCAGACTCTATGTCTCCAACATCCCCCGGAATCAAAGCTCTCCCGGAGGTGGGAGTTGAATACATCCCTGGCCGAGGGCTCTGCCAGACGTTTCCAGCAGACCCTCACTATGCGCTTGGGCCTGCCAAGTCTGTCCGGCTTTCTCCTCTTCCAGCGGATCCAACTCACCACCAGGTGGTGATCAGTGTGCAGCTCAGCCCCTCTCTTCACCCGAGTGTCAGAAACATGCGGCCGAAGGTCTGAAGATACGACAACAAAGTCGATCATCGACCTCCTGCCTAGGGTGTCCTGGTGCCAAGTGCACTGATGGACACCCTTATGCTTGATTATGGTGTTCATTATAGACAATCCGTGACTAGCACAGAAGTCCAATAACGAAACACCACTCGGATACAGTGGTGTTATATATTGTATCTCACAAAAGTGAGTACTCCTCTCAAATGTTTGTAAATATTTTATTATATCTTTTCATGGGACAACACTGAAGATATGTCACTTTGATAAAATGTAAAGCAGTCAGTGTAAATTTGCTGTCCCCTCAAAATAACCCAACACACAGTCATAAATGTCTAAACCACTTGCAACAAAAGTAAGTACACCCCTAAGTGAAAATGTCCAAACTGTGCCTGATTAGCCATGTAGTACGGTGGCCAAGGCCATACAGTGGTTTAACAGGACAGGCTCCACTCATACGGACTATGGGCATAGATTACTAGAACCATGCCCTGTGTTCTAATGAGACAAAGATAAACTTATTTGGTTCAGATTGTGTCAAGGAAGTCAGGTGGCAACCAGGTGAAGAGTACAAAGACAGGTGTGTCTGGTCTACAGTCAAGCATGGTACTGGGATGTCACAGTTTGGGGATGCATTAGTGCTGCTGGCTGCGGGGAGCTATAGTTCATTGAGGGAACCTCCCCTCCTGCAGGGAAGTACTCCAGCATGATACTGACCCTAAACACAAGTCCAAGATGACCACTGCCTTGCTAAAGAAACTGAGGTATAAAGGTGCTGGACTGGCTAAGCATGTCTCCAGACCTAAACCCTATTGAGCATCTGTAGGTCATCCTCAAACAGAAGGTGGAGGAGCACAAGGTCTCTAACATCCACCAGCTCCCTGATGTTGTCATGGAGTGAGTGGAAGATGATTCCAGTGGCAACCTGTGAAGCTCCAGTGAACTACATGCCCAAGAGAGTGCTGGAAATAATGGCGGCTACACAAAATATTTGGACATTTTCATTTAAGGGTGTACTCACTTTTGTTGCCAGCAGTTTAGACATTAATGGCTGTGTGTTGAGTTATTTTGAGAGAGCTGCAAATTTACATTGTTATACAAGCTCTACACTGACTACTTTATTTTGTATCAAAATGTCATATTTTCAGTGCTGTCCCATGAAAAGATGTAATATGTAATATTTTATATACGTATACTTATAAACAGGGTCTTTCAGACCTGACTTTGGATGAATCTCTGGATGATACTGAGTCCAAAGCTTTTCCTTTCCTTGTCTGTCTTTGTTTCAAAGGTTTCCTAAAGGAAACAAAGAAAAAGGAGGATGAAAAATACACACATTGTAAAATTTGCACAGTAAAATTGAAAATAAAACAGACTGCTTCTTTTTCTTTGTCATTCATAACCTATTTTCTGATCTGAAATTCTACAAACACAGCATGTTGATGGAAAATGATTAATTTGTATTGTTTTTTTTTTTAAGTATATTAGAAATTTGAATTCCACTACTCGATTTTAAAAGTTTGAAGTTAAATTAAAAATTAGAAGAAATGTTCCATGGTCTAACAAATTTAGAATCTCAGATTGTTATTGGAAATTATGGTTGCAACTATCAACTATCAGTTCAAAATCCAGCACCTGCATTTAGTCCAATCTTATCTGTGCTCATGGTTTGGGGAACATGAATATATTTATAAGGACCAGGCATGTTTTTTTAAGTAACATATGCTGCCATTGAGATTCCATCTTTATCTGGGGACATCTGCTTTGCTGCAGCATGGCTTGGAATTTCAGCTCCAAAACAGACGTGCCCACAGTCCTCACAGGTTGCGACTGAAAATGCTAGAATGGTAGGAAATATTAAAAAAAGTGGCCTCAAACTGTTGGTCTGAAATCATTTCTATAAAACCTGTCAGTGCTGACTGTCCTCAGTTTTCACTTCCAGATTTTCTGGTAATACATCTAGATTTAGCCCAAATCGTAAGGAAAGTTTGTGTTCGGTCGATTAATTTTTTTGGTGTAACAATGCTTCTTGGCGACAGATCTTATGGGACTGGAAAGCCTGTTTTCTCGCCTAAAAAACTTAGAAGGAAATGTATTTTTGGATTGACAACACAGTTGAGTATGAGGGCTGTGCACATTAAAAACCAACCAGATCTTCTTTACTAATGTCAAACAGCTAGTAGTTCTTGTTTGTTGTATTGGATTGGATGATTAAATTAAAATGATTAATTTAATAAACTGTGGACTTAGTGGTGTGTGGGAGAACAGCCTCACTAGCCTGGCATCTTGTATTCATGCTGGTCACCAGCTTGGTCACACACTGCTGTGAGATGCCATCCCAAACACACATTGTAAATGCTGGTTCACAGTACTTTTTAACATTGTGCTTAGCTAACAAATAAAGTACCAAGTGCTGCTAGTAAGGATGTCAGACTTGGAAGACTTCATTTAATCACACCAGACATCCTACACTGTTACTATGGCACCCAGTGCAATAACTCAGATACTTTTTCTGCTTCTTTTTTTCTGGATTTGGTCTAAATGTTGCACATTTATTCACTTTGTTAATACTTTCCCTGTATAATTTGAGAAAAGGTGTCAAAGTTCATAAAATACACCACAGAATTGTTAATGACACACAATGAATCTGTCTCACATTGTTGTTGAGAAACACTGACCCAGTCTTCCTAGAAACACTTCTGCAAATCATTGAGGTTTGAAGATCTTTGTTTCTGTACACCTCTCTTCAGGCCCTGCCACAAAGTTTCAGTCAGGGTGAGCTCTCAATTTTGACAGGACCATTGCAACTCTAGAATGCTTTGGTTAACAAAGGAATTCATGTTTTAATCAATGACTGCATATGCCCAGCCTCAAGGACTGCAAGGTATGCCCATATCATCATGCCTCCACCACCATGCTTGACAGCTGGCATGAAGTATTTGTGTTGATATGCTTCGCGTGTGTTTTTTTTTTCTTATTGTGCTGTCTATTATGGCCAAACATCTCCTCTTTAATCTGTGCAAAGGACGTTGTTACAGAAGTCTTGTGGTTCAATAAGGTGCAACTTTGCAAATCTGAGCCAAGCTGCAATATTCTTTTTGGTGGGAAGACTCTTCCAAACGAGCCTTACTGTTTCAATCTTTTTCTTACTGTCCTCTTATGAACTTTAACATTTATAATGCTATCTGAGGCCTGTAGAGTCTGACATAGAGCTTATTGGTGTTTTGCAATTTCTCTATTTATTTTAAAGTGCTTCCCAGGGGTGAATTTGTGTGAAATGATGGAAGTGATTGAAAAAAGTCCTGAATGTTTTCTCCCTTTGAATGATTGTTTTCTCTGTAAACAACAGAATTCAGATTGTTTGGAGCTGGTCTTTTAACCCTTCCCAGACTGATGGGCGGTTACAGTTGCTTCTCTAAGGCCACTGCTGATGTCTTTCTCACTTGGCATTTTTGTTAACAAACACCTGGATGCTGCAAAGCAGCGAATGGCCAAAAGTCATTATTCATGAACTTTTCAAGTGCATTTTATCAGTATCTGGCTGCTACTTTCATTTTCAAATACTATGGAATTAGCAATGGTGGACCTCTACTTTGGTGTCACTTTTCATAGTGAAATAATGAAATACGTTGTGTGTTTTTGTACACCTTAGGTTGAATTTAAAACGTTTTAGAACCTGACAAAGACCAGGTCATTTGTTTTATGTCCTGATATGTAAAACTTTAGCATTTAAAGAGGGTGTACTTTCCCTTATAGGACTGCGATTAAAACTTAGGCATTTCTGTGTTGTAATGCTCTCAAACTCTTTCCTACTCCATTTCATGCTTATTCATCCTATTTTGTAAGTTGTTTCAACACCATGTCTTTGTTTTTTATACTGATTGTAGAGAACCTTTCTGATTCTGGTCCTGTATGTGATCACCGTCAGTTTGGACGATTTTTAGCATACCAGAGCATCCATTAGCATTATGTGGTCGTGCAGTTCAGGCCGATTCACACAGTAGAGCTGAAACATTTTTTTGCCAATAGGCTGATTGACACATAGATCATAGTAGTCTCGTTCTGACAGGGAGAAAAACAGAACATATTATGAAAAAACAAAACAGCAGCAACTTAATTTAACTTTTTTATCAACACACACACACACATCACATACACACATTTCTATTTCTATCATTAGAACAATGCATACTAACTCTGTAAATCCTAGCCTTAACCAATAGATGTGTTTATAAGTTTTACTTATTATGGGAGGATTTTGAATTGTTTGGCCGTTTATTTGGGAATGTAAATTCTTTGAAAAATTGATAAAACAAAAACCATTTTTCCTGTTATGGTTAGTTATTGGGTGAAACCATTTATCATAAAACAAAACAACTGTCTTTACCCTTTCAAATCATAATAACAGCAGAAATTATAAAACAGGAAAAGATTATAAAAAGATTTCTAAGGTGTTGGGAATGGCTATGACCAGACCTCAAACTCTAGTTAAAAAAGTAAAAAAATTAGGGATTCTGCTTAAACCAAGCCACGGTAGAAAAGCAAAACTTTGAGCCACAAATGCCAAAAAAATTGTTTGGGATGCAAAACAAAACCCACAAAACTCTACAGCTGACATGCAGGACTCTCTGAAAAAGTAGTGTCTGCATAACAAGAAGAAAGATGTGTCCATACCAGGGCCACAAACCAGCCTGCTTACAAAATGTTTCTAGCATTGATAAGACCATATATGAGCTTTATGGCCACAACTGTAAAATCTGCATTCAGAGAGTCAAGAAGCCCAATGATGAGAAGTAGACCATTACTGCTGTGAAACGGTGGATTTCTGATGGTTTGGGAATGTGAGCCACAAAGCCACAGCAAACTTGGTCTTAATTGAAGCCAACGTTTGTTCAGGATCATTTTGTTGTCATTACAGTTTTAAAAGAGCAAACACAAATGTTTAAATGACTTCACCCATCCACTAACTATTAGTAAAAGACAGGTTTTTGTATTATCAATCATATTCTACTAACAAAATACCAAAAAAACTCTTCTGCTAATGAGCAGAACTGCAGAAATCTATTTACACCTTAGCCCTACCTCTAACCCTCAGCTGATTTTCAACCACATTAGAACATTTTTTGTTACCATAAGCACTGTTGGTCATGAGAAGGTAGGTTATTATACACTCAGGTGATGATTATACCAGAAAAGAACCTAAAAAACTCACATAAATAAGTATGCACACACACTCCTACACACACCTATGGTCTTGGCCAGCTCCCTACACTCGCTAATGTGGGGAAAACGCAGCATTTCTCTCCATTTCCAGCTCCTGCCTTTGCTTCCTCCACCTGCAAGCCATCAGCAGAAGAGAAAATGAAACACATCAAAGAAGGAAACGTAGCTCAATGCTGACGAGTCTTAAACACACATTTACACATGCGCACCTACCTAGATCATCAGGTTTCAACCAATATTTTACTCCTCTATAGTGAATGAGCTATTATTAGCTCCAGGAACAGGTAAGAAGAGCCTGTGTGACCACATTACAAACGCTGAGGCTGTCACTCAGTGAAGATATTTTGGTTCCTCAAGACACATTTGTTTACCAACTCAGGACAGTGACTATGTAATGAGTGTTTGAGCCTTGTGGTTCTTTTGATTTTCATTTACAGATGCTGAAAGGATGCACCTGGTAAGGAGACAATCTCATGCACTGCAGGGGTGGTACTCCTCACCTTTCCTAAAACATTACCTCAGGGAAGCACAGGATATCCTGAGAATACCTTTGGTTTCAACTAAATCTACAAAAATAGATAAAAAACTGGCTTATTCTTGATGTACATTCAAATACACATGTACCTGGTCTAAATGTGGAAGGACAGCTTTTTTTTTACTTCTATGACATCCAGCTGAATGTCATTTTCACACCTTTAAACTGCAGAATAAAATGTAAATACTTCTTACCTTCTCTGGCTCTAACCAGAGCACTGTTTTGCACCATGTTGTCAATGTCCATATTGGAGGGTTCGATTTAAAATATGTCCTTGTCTAGCTTGTCCAGAGCTGTGGGACACATTGGGCGTTTTGTGTCCCAGCTGCAGAAGATTCTGATCTCCACAGAAGCCTTAACGACTGGAACTAAGCTAAAACGAGTGAGGCTTGCAGTCTAACCCGTAACTCACCTATGAATGAAAACACTTGCTGTGTGACAGTTTACTCAAAGCCAGGGAGCACTCCCTCATCATGGAGGAGGGACCGAGCTCCAGTCATCTATATAAGTCAGTGACACCAAAGAGTGGAAGGAATTCAAGTGAGAAGGGAAAAAATAACATACAAAAATGTGCTGGCACTCCTAAGCTCATGTAGAGTCCAAATCAGTTCCAGAAGTGAAACTCAAACTGTCATCATTAAAGACACCAAACATCAGAAAGGTGTTTGATCCCAATCGTTGTGGTTTTTAGTATAACAATGGCCATCAGTGGGCTCTAGATGGACAAACTGTCTACTTTTAAGGCTAGGCTTAAAACTTTCCTTTTTGATAAAGCTTATAGTTAGAGTGGCTTAGGTTATCCTGAGCTATCTCTGTAGTTATGCTGCTATAGGCCTAGGCTGCTGGAGGACATAAAAGCCCTTTTTACCCTCTTCGCTACATTCCCCACACTACTCTTCAATTTTTGCATTATTTTTGCTGTTTTTTTCAGCTTTTAACTTTGTTCTCTCTCTTTTTTTCTTTCCCTAGAAGCTACACCTGGCCTGACTCTGTGGGCACCTGTAACACCTTTTTGGAGGGGGGCATCGTCCGAGCTTCTGCTGGCAACAACTTAATGCTCACCCTCTACCGATGATCCACTTGTCGCTGTCTTTTCCAGTGTTTAAACCCCTTTCTCTCTCCTAGACATGGCTACTGACTGAGCTTTTACTGTGACAAACTCTATGTGCTCTCTTTCAGACTCTAACATTGAAAAACCCTGGCTCAGAGTTTATCTGTTTTTTTTCCCTTTCTAGGTGAAACGACTAAAAGGGGGCTACATCCATTAACATTTTACTTTTCCTTCCCCCCAAAAAAGTACTCCTGGATCAGTCCTTTTTTCTCTTTGTGTCTCTGCTCTGTTTTTCTCTCTAACCCCCAGTCGGGCCCTGGGGAAAAATTTGGGCCCTTTTCCACTGAGCCTGGTTCTGCTGGAGGTTTTCTTCCTGTTAAAAGGGAGTTTTTTTCCCTCTCCACTGTCGCTACATGCATGCTCAGTATGAGGGATTGCTTGCAAAATTAACGCCATGACTGTCCACTGTTCTAAAACCCTTGGGGGGGGGGGGGTCCGGGAGGAGTGAATGCTGCAAGTCACTGACTGGATGCAATCTGCTGAGTTTCCTTAGATAGACAAAAAATTTTTTTATCCATTTGAATAATAAAAAAAAAATCCGGACTGCACTGTTCAATGATTCGGATTAATTGTAATGCATGTACCTGACTTTTGTGAAGTGCCTTGAGACGACATGTGTTGTGAATTGGCGCTATATAAATAAACTGAATTGAATTGAATTGAATTGTTTACTTGCAACATCAAAAGTGCATGCCAGAAGAAATTAATGGCTCCCTGACCTGGAGTGATCTGTGGAGCTGGTGTCAGCCTGTACTGTACAAAACAAAGCAAACAGAGTTGTTCACAAAATAGGAAAACAGAGCTTTGATTTGCTTGCAAGAGCCAAAACAAAGTGCAAAAACTCTAGATAAATGCTCTATTGTACTGCGTACAATAAAGAATGGTTTAAAGTGAATCTCTTCGGATTCAAATAAAAAGATATTCGCAGATACACTCACCAGCCACTTACACATTCCAAGTGTCATGACAATGAACATTTTAGATCTTTTTTCATGCTATAGATTCAATAAAGTATTGGAAACATTCTTCAGAGATTTTGATCAATAATGACATGATAGCATCACCCAGTTGCTGTGGATCTGTTAGCAACTGGGTGATGCTAACTTATCGTTCCTCCACAACCCAACTGTGGAGGCCATTGGAGTGCAGTGAACTCATTTCCATGATCAAGAAACCAGTCGGGGATTATTCAAGCTCTGCACATGGTTGATCATGCTGCTGGAAGTACCCGTTAGAAGACGGTACAATGTGGACATGGTGAGCAACAATATTCCAGAAGGCTTTGGTGTTTAAATGATGCAGAGCTTTTACTAATGGGCCCAAAGTTTGGTAAGAAAATAGTCCCTGTAGTTTCATGTTCTTAACTGACAGGTGCCTTCTGTGTTTTCTGTATAACTTGGTTGTAACAAGTGGCAGTTTGAGCCACTGTGAAGATTCTATCATCTCATTATTATAAATATAATAAATTTGATACATTTTGTCATCTCTAGCAGGTTTAGATTGTCTCTATTGTTGTAGTGCTATCAATGTAGTGGTTTGGGAATTTTAAAAAGACAGACATGTTATTTCTCTCAATGTTTTTCGCTTCCTCTTGTTTCTGGAAAGATATTTTAAAAGTATAGTTTGAAAAGAGATCAGCTGAGATTAGAAAGTCTCTCAATTATTGCAAGATTTTCATATAAAAAATGAAAGATATTATTGCTAATCCTGGTGCTGCATGTTGCTTCTTGATCATTGACTAATATCTGTTTTTAAGCTTTTAATTCATTTTGTTTTTACAGCATGGCCCACAGCAGACATAAAACAAGAATCAGACCTCATAACTGTACAGATGTAACAAGTGCAGTCGTATAAAAAGGCTATTATACATTTATTATGCATTTATTTGGGATTTCATGTGACAGAACAACACAAAGTACTGCATAACATAAAGTGGATGGAAAATCATAGATGGATATTCAAAATCTTCTTTGCAAATACAAATTGTGGACCACAGTTTTGCTTCCACCTCTAAATAAAATACAAACCCCTGAACTGCCTTCACCCTATTAGTATTATCCATCTGTGTGTGTAATTTAATCTCAGTATAGATCCAGCTGTTCTGTGAAGGCCTCAGAGGTTTGTTAGAGAACATTATGAGCAAACGCTGTTTAGTTAGGTTCTAAAAGAATATCCCAAGCTCTAATCATTTAAAGAAGTGGCGTTCAATGCATTATTAAAGTGGATGAATAATGCTACAATTGAAAAGACAGGCCCATCAAGCTAAACTGACAGGTTAGAGAATGAGGGCATTTTTAGAAAAGTAGCCAAAAGGACTGCTGTTTACTTTGGAGGTGCTGCAGAGATCCATGTTTCAGGTGGGTGAATCTGAAAGATGTTGTTAGAAAGATGTTGTTAGAAGCTGTTAAAGACCCAGAAATACGCAAGTTACCTTCCAGCAGGACAATGACCCCAAACATGCAGTTGGACCTTCAGGGGAATGGTTTAATTCAAAGCATGTGTTGGAATGGCCAAGTTTAGAATATGTGGCAAGATTTGAAAATTTATGTTCACAGATGCACTCCATCCAATCTGACTGGGCTTGAGATACATTGTAAATAGAATGGGCAGAAATTTATATATATGTGGAAAGCTGCGGGAAATAAACCCCAAAAGACATGCAGCTGTAACTGCAGCAAAAGACAGATCTTCAAAGAGCTGACTCAATGGGGTTAAATATGAATTAACACAAGATTCTTATGTGTAAATAATTAAAAAAATTTTCCTTCCACACCACCACAATGCACTACTTTGTTTCAGTTTATCACAAAACTACAAGCTCTGTAGCAGCATGTGTCACAGATTCATCATCCAGTCCTCTGAAAGCACCCAACCTTAGACCTCAGGGGATTATGCTGGAGCATCCAGTGGGTGCAGCACCGTACATTTCCTACTGTTGTTTTATTGTGCATGGAAACATATTGCTATCCTTCTGTTAACTTCGTCACAAACATATTGTCTTGTCTGGGATAGATAGCTGTAAGTCTTCATATGCGTTGTAATAAAACACAAAATCACAGCAGCTCATTCAATTCTCGAGTCTGAAACGGTGGGGGAATTATGCCCCCTGGTGGACATATGATGTATGTACAGCTTAAACTGTAAACATGGCCCTTCGTGGGAGGGTATGGGCTGACTATTTTCACTTCTTTTGTTACATAAACATCAGGGCCCGTATTCACAAAGAATCCTAAGACTGAAAGTGGCTCCTAGTGACGTGATTCTAAGAGAAATCTTTTTTTCTTAGAATATTTCGCTCTGTAAGATACAAGTAATTCACAAAGCACCTTAGGCCTTAAGAGAGCTCCTAACCTGAGGTAATGTTGAGAGTAGTAAGGATGACTTTTAGTGAGCCTAAGAGTGTCTTAAGCAGAGAAGATCGTGGAAAGACAGAGAGAAAGGAGAAATATTCTCCATGCAGTGAACAACAGTGAATTAATAAAGCACTACCGGCTCGATCGTGCAGGGATCCACCCCCTAAACAGTTGAATAAATGAGCTCATAAACTTCTATTTTAAACATAAAATTATTAATCTAGAGATAAGAAAAACTTTATCATCTCCCTGGGGCGAAATTATATAGTTTCAGCATCAGGAAAGGTTAAAGGTGCACTTCTGGCAAGGTAATGTTAGGAAGGATAAATAAAAGAAACCATAATAAATAACCATCAATAAAAAGTGAACAAAATTTGCAAACAATAAAGTACAGAGAGAATTTTTATATTATTTGGGAATCAATTCGATACCAAGTAAATACAGGACTAGTATTGCCGATACCAATACCAATACTTTACTTGAAATGTCATGATCTTTGAATAATTTTATGATTTTGCTTTTAATTAGTTGACTACTATGATAAAACAAAGGACAAAGATTTTAGGTCAATAAGCATGTTTTATTAACTAACTACAACAATAAATTACTCAACAAAAGAATGTAACAGTATAAAAATACTAAAATAATTTCCCAACCACGGGCCCGTGATTATATAGGGAAAAAACGAAACGATTAAAATAAATTTAACCCGTAAATGTTTTCTGCATTTAGCCAAAAGAAAAAATGTTTTTTTTCCTTTAGTAACACATAGGGGGTTTTAAATTCCATTTCTATTTTAGGGTTAAATGGTCTTTATTAATGTATATTTTTGAGTTCCAAAAAAACAATAAAGATTTTGAACTGGCTAAATATATAATAGTTGACAACAGTGTGCTAAAATTGTATCTCTCATCACCAATTACACTGTTGAAAACATTTCTTTATGCTGGAGATTACTGACCACTCAAAGCACATTACACTATAGCCACCTTCACCCAGTCACACTTACGAGAGCACTAACTTACTAAGCTCAAATGTTTTAGACCAGTAGCCTTAACAGTTCGAAATCGGTGCATCAGTCAGGCTTTGATGTAATTCCCTATCATTATCACCGGCACAATTCCAGATGGCAAAGGCAGACAAGCTTTCTGTGTTTAACTCTGCAGAATCAGTGCGTCTTACAGTCCTCCATTGCTGGTTAGGTTGGATGCAGTCAGATAGTCATAACTGTCTTAAAAGATGCTAAGGGGGTTGGGCAAAAGAAGTCAAGTGATAGACCCCAAAAATATTTACCTGCACTGAGCTGGAGGATCTAGTGGGATGTCCATGGAGACACAGGCAGATCCTCGACCCTTACCTTCCCACCAAAGCAAATTCTTCGTACATGTGAAACACTACTTGGCAATAAAGTTTTTTTCTGATTCTGAAATTAAGGCATCTTTCTGATGGTGTCTGAAGCCCAATAATTATAAGGTGACATCTGTGAGAGAAGGGCTCTTCCCACACCACAAACTTGCCTATTTGAGGGGAGCGCCAAACATGGAACACTGAAAGGTTGTTGCTTTTTATTGTTTAATGACAAAAAATTGTAATCTGTCGCTGATGCTTCCAGTCTTACTGGACTGAAAAGGTCATTACTTGGGAGCTTTTTTCCTATAATGCTAAAGTGCAGCTTCAGGTTGTGTGGGGGGTAAACTGAAGCTGACTACGCTACCTTGCCAAAAGCATGCCCTCTCCTATCAAAATCATTTAAAATGAGCCAATAGTTTCAATGGACACATGTGTTTAACATGCAGAAAACTGGCATGCGGGCTGTTCCTACAAACATTTGTGAAAGAATAGGTTGCTGTCAGATACCAAGTAAATTTCACCATGCAACGTATTGGTGGACGCATCATGCTATGGGAATGCTTGTCTTCAGCAGGGACAGGGAAGCTGCTCAGAGTTGATAAAACCATGCATTTATTTCTTTCCATCTCATAATTATGCACTACTTTGTGTTATATTATTTTGTGTTATATTATATATATATGTATATATTATGTTTCACCAAAGTGTTTTGGTGAAACTAAAGGTTTAGTTGTATTTCTACTGTTCATGCACATCAAAATGGTTTTCTCTGACAAAAGCACGATTTGAAAATGGGTTAAAAACGTTCCAGTGTCCGTTGTCATGTAGACAGAAAAAACTGCCTGAATGGGGAAGCCCTGGGACATGCGCAGTGTGACTGCTGTTGTATAATGTTTCTACTAGTGTGTTCTCACAAACGTTGTCATGTAGATGTGTTAACAGAAATAAAAAATAAATCCCGTTTTCAATGGATTATTGTCATGTTCACAGGGCCTGAGTTACCTTATCTGTTAACATGTTTTCTGTTCATGTTCTTTATGAGCACACTAGGTTTCTGTGTTCAGTCATGTGTCAGTGTTGACAGCCTCATCTTTCCACTATGAAGACCTCTTTCCGAACAGCAATAGGCAGAATTTTACCAGTGGGCTCATAAGGAACAACGGCTTCATGAGCAGACACACTCTGAATGGTCCTCCATTGACAATTATGCATGTCTTTTCTGCCCACTCATAGTCACAAGACATTAGTGAAGCTAAAGAAACACAGTTACAACAAACGCCTTTACCACGTTGAGAGTTTGATGTGTTTATTTTTAGCGTAAAGGAAGAGGAAGAGACATAGAAGAAAGGTTTCCTCCCCAAGTTGGAAGCAAGAGATGAACACTTTGTCCTTCAATATAATGCATGTCTTGAATCTCCTATTGCACCTTGTGATATTCTTGCTGCAGCGCTTTCAGCTGCAGAGACTTCTCAGATGGAGGAATCTTCTTTGGGTCTCCATTAAAAGTATGGCTGCCACAGACACATGTTCTAGTGTGCAAACCGTCTGCATGCCCAAGCAGCAACCTTCAGCTCCTCTGTACCTGCCCTGCTCCTGCAAGAGCATCCATTCATGTTATTGGTGGACACCAGAAGACAGCTGTCCACCTAAAAATGATATATCTTGTACGAGAAAAAAAACGTTACCTCAGTTTCTGAATGATTTCTTTGTCAAACAGCTGCACAGATATAATTTCACCAAGGTATCAGTCAGAATCGTTAACATAACATCAGAATCAGAATCAGAATCAGCTTTATTGCCAAGTTTGTACATACAAACAAGGAATTTGACTCCGGTACGCTTTGCTCTTTGGTTTTTGTTTTTGCACTACAGAATATACATATTTACAATGTAAAAACACATAAAAATAAAAAAGGGGGCATTTGCAACATCTGTATGCTGTTTTTTGTACTCAAAACATTTAACATAAAAACCAACAATAACATACATAAATAACATAACTAACAAAAAACATAAAAAACTAACTAGCATAGCATAACTAAACATAACATCAAACATAACATAACATAACATAACAACATAACATAACAAAAACTAGCATAACATAACAAACCATAACATAACATAACATAACATAACATAACATAAACATAACATAACATAAAAAAACCATAACATAAAGCATAGCATAGCATAACATAACATAACATAACATAACATAACAATAACATAACATAACATGGCTATGCCTTGACTGCAACCATTGTACCTCTACCACCTTTGCTGAAAAAAAGCATCCCCACGGCATGATGGAGCCACCAAAATGTTTCATTGTGGGCATGAAGAGTTCAGAGTTTAAGGTTTTTGCTATAATTTTTTACACTTAAACCAACAAGTTCAGTTTGGTCTCATTTGATCCGAGTGCTTTCCTCCATGTGTCCTGTTTGGCTTGTGACTAACAGAGAACGTGACTAATTATGGCTTTCTTACATACAGCTCTTCCATTTAGGCCAAGTTTGTAAAGTGCACAACTACTAGTTATCCTGTCAAGAGATTCATCCCTGTGGGCTTTTGAAGTCCTGACTCTATAAACTCAAATTCCAAAAGAGAGCAATGATCCTTTTAAAACATAAAAACATAAATTCAACCTAAACCAAAAACTTTGACAACCTGTTTTGCAAACTGCACAGAAGCTGACCAAGAAGCCCCAACAGAGAGTTATCAAAACAACAAGAAAAATAACAGACCTCCTGCTGTGCTCCTTGGAGGACATTTTCCGGACTTATTTCCTCTGCAGAGTCCACAACATCCTGGCAGACTCCACACGTCCATACCACCACCCTTTTTCTTCTCTCTTCTCTCACCGTCTTGGAGATGTTATAGAACTCTGAAAGCTTGCAGCCTCCAGAACAACTTCGCTGAACTAAACAAAACACAAACAAATGAATTACTGAAATGCTACCAGTTCATATTAGTTGCAAATGAGCTGAGAGTGAGTTGCTGTGTTTTATTACTTTTTTTATTGCTGGCCTTTTCTTTGCTCAGGGCTGAGTCAATTTCTCTTGGGCTATGGCATAAACTATTTTATAATATAAAACACTGGGTCAAGCTCAACTGAACCCACAGTTAATAAAAATAAGAGACCATAAAATCCGATGTGTCAGATGTTGGAAAGGTATTTTAACCTGGAAAGACTCACAAAGAGAAGACAGGGATGCAATTAGAAAAGTTTATTAGTGAATGTTTATTTCTTTGGCGCTCGGACCCCAGTAGAAGACGTGAATGCTAAGAATGACATGCGCTTGAATGAAGATCTTAGGGTTAGATTTAGAGATGTCTTCCCCCCCGGGATCCGATCCTGGTGGTGGAGGGGAGGCCTGAGGAGATTTGGAAAGAGTTTGGAAGCCAGATGGTGGAGATGGGATGGAGGAGGGTCAAAGTTCAGCTGCAGAACGGAGGGTTCCGTGGATGAAGATCTCTTAAAGCTGAGCCTTGAAGGATGATTGGCCGGGGAGAAATGGAGACTTGACGCTGATTGGTGGAGCAGAGCTGCATGGAGGAGTAATGAGACAAAGCTGGAGGTGATGGTGAGTCTTCCATGTTGAATATTCGTTTAAGCTCCATTTAAACTATAACATGTCCTGCTTTTGAACAAGAATGTGTAAGAAATTAAAAGATAGTGAACATTTATGAACTGAAAAAAATGGACATGGTAAAATGAAACATACAATAAAAGCAAAACAAAAGAGAAAAGTCTGCTTTTGCCTCAGTTAAAAAATGACTATTGTAAACCACATCTGGTTAATCCAGTTAATAATTCTGCCAGAATTATGATCTAATTATGATCTAATTTAGTTTCATAAGCCTGGTCCTAATAAAGGTTCCAAGGATAATTTGAGGAGTGTGTGAAAGTTATGTCTGACCATTTCAAATGCTTTTCTTTTCTTGGTGGTGGTGTAAAAAACAATATTTTTATGCTTTAGCTGTTCGTTTTTTAATGTGAGCAAACATAGAAACACAACTGATTTTTTAACAACGGTTATAATCTCATAATGAGATCTGCTCTTTTTTTGAAGAACAAAAAATATCAATTTGTTGTGTTTTGAAAATATGTATTCAGACCTTTGTCTGTCTGTCTGTCTGTCTCAAGTCTTTTGCAGCCTCCACCGATTTGTCATCCAGGATTGCCCTGTATTTAGCTGCATCCAGCTTCAAATAAACTAATTTTGTATGTAGGCCAAAAAATGCCACTTTGATCTCATCGGAGCATCTTTTTTCACACATTCTCTCTGTCTCTTATGATTTGTTGCAAACTGTAGTGGGGCTTTCTGTGGCTTCTTGCCAGTCTTGTGTAACGGCCAAATTTGTGCAAATCTAATACCTGTTCTGTGAAATGATTCTCCCACCTGAGCTCTGGGTCTCTGCAGCTCCTCCAGTGTTGCCATGGGCCTCTTAGCTGCTTCTTTGAATAATCCTCTCTTTGTCCCACCTGTCACTTTAGGTGGATTGCCATGTCTTGTTTTGCCATACTCTTTTTCATCTTGAGAACAGAGCTCTGTGAGATGTTTAAGCACCTAGCCCTGCTTATAACACCCCCAGAACGTTCCCCCTGACCTGTCAGCTGTGTTTCTTGGTATCCATGATGCTGTTTGCTCACAGATGTTCTCTAACTGACCTCTGACATGTCACAGAACAGCTGGATTTAAACGGGGATTAAATACACACGTGGACTCTATTTGATAACTTTTTAAACTCTATATGCTACTGGATATACTAGATTTGATCTTTACTCAACAGGTAAAGTGTAGGCCACTTACACATTTTTTAACAAAGTTTTATTTTATTAAAACACAAGAAACTTAAGTTGCCGTTTATGGATTGTATGATCTCAGCTCATAGTCACAGTGTTTGTGGTCAGGTTTATCAGAGCACATGCCACCCCCATATCCATTTTCTCTTGCTTTTGTTGATTTTTGTGTTAAATGTTGGATTCTCTGCTTGATGAGAGATTTTCTAGCTGTTTTACACCAGCAATCATCTTTTGAGGGATATGTTTGGAGATTTTTAGGAAACTTCCTTTTTTCTCTAAATGATATATCAGCAGTTAGGAAGGACGGCATGTGAGGGAAAAGCCTCAAGTTCCAAAGTTGAACATGCATGAATACAATTACTGCTTGTGACATCTGATGTCATTTAAGGACAGATTTCACAGAGCAGTCAGATGAGAGGCTGTGGTGGGTGTCTGATCTGAGAGACTATGCCCTTTTATTAACTTGTGTGTTATCTGATCATGTGCACAATCACAAAGAGAGAGTCTCTTCATTCAGATCCATCAAAACCAGGACTAAGAATTAAGGGCACTGAATGTCAAATAGCTCCAGTTTTTAAAATATTTTATTTCCTGAGGCTTAAAGGTCTATCATGTTTCAACTTTACAGAAAACATCCGAGGAAATAGGATTACCAAGCTCTCGTCATTGCATACTGCAACACACCAAACTCGGGATTGCATAGAATCATTCAAACCACCAAAAAACTTATTGCAGCACAAAATGAACCCTGCCTAAGGGACATTGTACAAAGATGTAATGACTCCTCATAAAGTACTAATATTTAGCTGATAAGCCACAAAATGTCTAATCTACTATTATACAGAGGCTCGTGAAACTTTGATTGTGATATAATGGATTGGATTCCAAAGATATAGCTGCCATTGCAGATTGTAAAAATGCCTACTGAGTATACACATTTTTACTTGTAACCGCTGTTGTGTAACTCATGCAATAGCAATTAGGGTGTCAATACATGTTACACGCAGTGAGAAGGTCCTGGGTTCGACTCCCGGCTGGGGGTCTTTCTGCATTGAGTTTGCATGTTCTCCCCATGCATGCGTGGGTTCTCACTGGTTACTGCGACTTCCTCCCACAGTCCAAAGATATGCCTGTTAAGTTAATTGGTCTCTCTAAATTGCCCTTAAGCGTATGAATGAGTGTGTGCATGGTCGTTTGTGTGTTGCCCTGCGATGGACTGGCGACCTGTCCAGGGTGTACCCCGCCTCCCGCCCCTAGACTGCTGGACATAGGCACCAGCTTCCCCGCGACCCACTATGGAAGAGGCGGGATAGAAAATGACTGACTGACTACATGTTACTGTTGTCAAAATCTACTTCAGTTGTCCACCTGCTTAGGTACATCTCAAAAAATTTGAATGTTGGGTTAAAGTGCAATACTTTTTGCGAGTCAATTCAGAAAGTGAAACGTTATTTTATAAAGATTCATTACACATAGAGTAAAATATTTCAACCTTGTATTTCTTGGAATTCTGATGATTATGGCTTACAAGTAATTTCAATCTGAAAAGACTCACAAAGAAAAAGGGATGGCAATTAGAAAAGTTTTAATGTTATGAAATTACATGGCTATTTCTTTGGCGCTCGGACCTGGGAGGAAGACATGAATGCTGAGAATGACATGAGCTAAGATGATCATTTGTAAGGCTTGGATTTAGAAATGTCTTCCCCCCCGATCCGACGCTGGTGGTGGATTGGCGGTCAGGGACCGAGGAAGCCAGGAGTAGATGTGAAGGAAGATGGTGGAGGTGGGGCGGAGGAGGGATGAGCTCAGCTGACAAGCGAGGATGAACACAGCTAAAGGTCCTTTAAAAACAAGGCGTCGGAAGGTGATTGGATGGAGAATCAGACGGACAGGATGCTGATTGGAAGGAGACGCACAGAAGAGTCATTGGAAGGTGGAGGCGGTGAAGGTAAATCTTTCATTCTGAATTTTCGTCTAAGCTACATGAAAACCCAAAATTCAGTGTCTCAGAAAACTAGAATTAGACCAATCAAAAAGGATGTTTTAAACGCAAATCTCAGGCTTTTGAAAGGTATGCCCATTTCTATTCACTCAATACTTGGTTGGGCCTCCTCTTGAAAACAGCCCATGTGCTCTCTATGGGTTTCAGGTCAGGGGAGCTTGCTGGACCATCAGGAACATGAACCAGCTTTTGGTACCTTTGGCAGTGTGGGCAGGTGCCAAGTCCTTCTGGAAAATAAAATCAGCATCTCCATAAAGCTTGTCAGCAGAGGGAAGCATTAGGGGTTTGAAATTTACTGGTAGATGGCTGCATTGACTGTGGACCTCAGAATACACAGTGGACCACCACCAGCAGATGACATGGCATCCCCAAAACCATCACTGATTGTGTAAGCTGCTCCGGTTTAGGTCTCAGGTTCAGTAGTGGCTTGCCACAAGGAATGCAACATTTGTAGCCCATTTCTAGTATTTTTCTGTGTGTGGTGGCTCTTGATGCGCTGACTCCAGCCTCAGTCCACTCCTTGTGAAGCTATCCCAAATTCTTAAATGGATTTCGCAAGACAATCCTCTCAAAGCTGCGGTTCTCCCCATTGTTGGTGAACCTTTTCCTACCACACTTCTTCCTTCCACTCAATTTCTGTTAATATCAGAATCAGAACCAGCTTGACCGCCAAGTCTGTACAAACAAACAAGGAATGTGACTCCGGTACCCTTTGCTCTCAGTGAATAAAAAAAAAAAAGTGTTTATTTTAATTTATTTTATATATATATATATATATATATATATATATATATATATATGTTGGAAGAAACTGTCTCTGTGGCTGCTGGTTTTAGCAGATAGTGCTCTGTAGCTGCAACCTGAAGGTAAAAGCCACTTGTGTCTATGATGTGTGGGGTCTGCAGAGATTTTAGCTGTCCTGACCCTAGACCTGTATAAGTCCTGGATAGAGGGAAGGTCGGCACTGACAATTCTTTCTGCACACCTGATTGAGCCAAACCACACTGAGATGGATGAAGACAGGTCAGACTGAATAATGGCAGTGTAGAAGATAACCAGCAGATCCTGTGGTAGGTTTTACTTCTTGAGTGGCCTCAGGAAGAACAGTCTCTGCTGGGCCTTCTTCCAAACCTTGTCTATGTGTGAGGTTCATCTCAGGTTTCGAGAAATGGTGGTTCCTAAGAGCCAGAAGTGGTCCACAGCAGACAAGGTGTTGTTGGGGATGGTGAGGGGGGTATGTGATGGTGGTGTTCCCCCGCAAGTCCACCATCATCTCCACAGTTTTGAGTGGAGTAAAGTTCCAGGTGGTTCCGACCACACCAGTACACTAGCCGATCCACCTCCTGTCTGTATGCAGACTCATCACTGTCCTGGATCAGTCCAATAACAGTGGTGTTATCTGCAAACTTCAGCAGTTTCACAGATGGGTCCGCTGAGGTGTAGTCATTTGTGTAGAGAGGGAGAAGAGGAGTGGGGAGAGAACACTTCCTTGGGGGGCGCCGGTGCTGATGGTTCTTGTGCGGGAGAAGATGCTCCCCAGCCTCACTTGCTGCTGCCGGTCCTTCAGGAAGCTGGTGGTCCACTGACAAGTGGAGGCTAGGACTTTAAGCTAGGTTTGCTTCTGGTGGAGGATGTCGGGGTTGATAGTGTTGAACGCTGAGCTGTAGTCCACAAACAGGATCCTGGCGTACATCCCACGGTGTTCAAGGTGTTGTAGGATGAAATGTAGTCCCAAGTCGACTGCTCCATCTGCCGACCTGTTTGCCCAGTAGGCAAACTTTAGGAGGTCCAACAGGTGGCCTGTGATGTCCATCAGGTGCTTCAACACCAGTCACTCAAAGGATTTCGTGACCACAGACGTCAGGGCGACAGGCCTGCAGTCATTTAATCCGGTAGGTTTCTTGGGTACTGGGATGATGGTGGAGCATTTGAAGCAGGAGGAAACTTTACACAGCTGCAGTGACTTGTTGAAGATCTAAGGGAAGATGGGTGCCAGTTGGTCAGTGCAGGCCCTCAGGCATGATGGGGAGACATTAACAGGTCCTGAGCCCTTCCTTGTTTTCAGGCGCTAAAAGAGGCCATTTACATCTTCCTCTGAGATCCTTAGTGCAGGCAGGGGCTCTGAAGGTAGGGGGGTGGTTAGTCTGGAAAGAATTTATGTCTGAATGGGATGTAGAGGAGTTGGGTTGAGGTGTGAACTACTGCTTTTCATATTTTTAATATGCTTGTGTTCAACACCTTTTGTGGCTTACCCTCCTAGTGAAGGTGGGCGATGACAGTCTTCTCGGTAGCTGTCAGGTCAGCAGTCTTCCCCATGATAGTGTAGCCTATGACCCATATAGCGAGAGACCGTTTAAGGGTTCAGGCAACCTTTGTAGATGGGTTTGAGTTAATAAGCTGATTAGGTAGGTAAACTTGCTTTTTCACAGAATTCCAATATCTCAGACACTGATTTTTGGGTTTTCATTATCTGTAAGCCAAAATCATCAAAATTACAAGAAACAATGGCTTGGAATATTTCACTCTACGAGTAATGATTCTATATAATATATGAGTTTCACTTTCTGAGATGACTGGCAAAAAATGTTGCACTTTTATGCAACATTCAAATTTGTTTTCTTATTTTTTACTGTACATTTCACATCTCAAGTACAATATCTCTGAAAAATAGCAATATCATTGGGAACTATTGCTAAGTCAAATTAGAGATTTCACAATTGTCATTGTATAATTGATGTTCTGAACTCTGCAACCACCGATATCTGTGGCGTGACACCAGTGGCGATTGCTCTAAGACTGCAAGGGAAGCTCAGCTTCCCCTAAAATGTCAAAAAATAAGTGATCAAATATATACTGTTGTGTGTACATGTCATTGACTAAATATGCGCTACAACGCGCTCAACTTTTGTTCAGAATCAGCTTCTTATCACTGGTAACGACGTGGCTTTCCTCACTCATTCCCGCAGCTTTACAGTGCTTTAAACAGGGAGTTCAATAGCGAAGCAAAAATGCTGGGCTTTGTCCCGCCCATCTGATGCTCAGCGTCTCTGGGGGTCTATGGGGCAGTGGGCTGGCCTCGGCTGGCCCGGACGCTCAGCTTCTGTATGTTGATTGGATGATCTGTCTGAGGCTGAATCCCTTTTTGATTGACAGCAAAATGAGCGAATCAGCGAATCAGCGATCTTGAAATTGAGCTTCCCCTCCTTGAAAGACCAGCATCCGCCACTGCGTGACACATATCTGAACTGTTTTTAAGTCCAACAAATCACAGATTATGACATTTGTTTGGTAGTGTTGTGAGTGGATGTATCACATTTTCACTGGCTTTTTATACGATACACTATAAAATGTTAGATTACAACTCATTAATCATTAAGTAGGGTGGTTATGTAGAACCAGGATTACATGATATCTACAATGGTTGTGTCGTATTACTGGATGTATTATGTATCATCGTATGTATTCACATACAAAAATGTTTTTATTGATAAATCTTTACTAAAGGTTGTAATTGTTTAAATTGTACTTGCAGCTTACATGGATGGATGTTTATTCACAGTGGATTTAATAGGTCTAAACATTTAAAATGGCAGGTTTTCATGATGTAAAAGAAATTTACCAAATCTTCCACCTATAATGTGACATATAACCTGCACGACTCGACTGAAACAAACTAAAATCTCTTGAGATGAAAAATTATATAAAATATATAAATAAATACTGCAGTTGTGTGCAGAGCCTTAAACTAATACTTTATTTCGGGTCTATCAGGATGTCACAGTTTGACTGTGTTATTTGTTTAGCCTTCTTTGCAAGAAGGTTCAAAATCTGTTGGCCTAGCATTTTTTTAAATCAACCCACAGTTTCTAAAATCAAATTCTGTTCGGGGTCCTGGCTGGACTCCTCAAAAACATTATTCGAAGTGCCTCTTATTCTTCAGCTTTTTAACATTTCATAATTATTTCCACCTTGACTAAGGCCCCAGTTTCAACTGAAGAAAAACGGTTCCAAATCAAGATGCTGACACCTCCTTGCTTTATTGGGGGTATGGTGCTTTTTCGATGCATAGTCTCGTTTTTGCTTTTCAAGTATTGGCCAAAATGTTCAAGTTTTGTTTACCAAACTATCACATATATTCCCTTTTGCTTTTGGTAGACTTTAGGTTTTTAGAAAATTTAGCCAGACTCATGTTTTCACATGAAAAATGTTTTTCTTCATGTGAAAATGTTTCTGTCTTACCACCCTACCCATAGCCAGAACATATGGAGAATACAGGTAACTATCGCAAGTACATGGAAGCAGGTGGAAAGTCCTGCAGTTCTTTTAATGCCTCTGTAGGCCTCATGGCAACCTCCCTGACTGTTTTTTTGGTAGTGACTCCTACTTAATTTGGCACCACTGAATTGGAATCAGTGTATTCTTTGTCAAAAAACTATTTTGAAGCTCTAACCTCTCCATGAAAGGCTAAATGAAATTCCCTAAACAATCTGATATAAGCAAACAGCAACTTGCAACAATATTAGCAAAGTTAAAGAAGGTGAGGTGAACTTCCTCCAAAATATTTCCTGAACCATCTACTGATGGGTCTGCCATCTGAGAGACTTTACAGAACAACAGGAAAATTAGCGACTTCCTTGAACGTTGCAAACAGATTCCAGTTCAATGGTAGTGGTCTCTGAGCATTAGCAGGCTACCCAAGCTTAGAACATTTCAATGTTTGTTTTTTTTATTTACACAATATTGACAACATTTAGAACATACAGCCCCACAGTCTGGACTGTTGTATATCTTTATTATCAAAAAGAAAAAAAAATGGAAAAAAGTCCATATTCGATACTGCTGCACAGCTGACAGTCTGATGCAAATTCCAAAAAGCTACTGCTTTCTGGGAGGAACTAAAGGCATTCTCCTAAATCTAGCTGATAGCTGATTTGGTGGACTGATACAGCTGGCGTTCTCAACCAATTAACATAGAAACTCAGGCACTGACTTTATAAAGCAGCACCAAATATAGCAACAGTCTCATGTAAGATTGTATATTGTTGATGTGTAACATCAGAATGGTATATAACGATACGAAATTATTTTTGAATTGTTTTTAGTTGCTAGCGTTATCTAAAACACATGGGGCCTGATCTTCGAAAGGTTTGTGTGAACAAAACCACACGCAAACCTGTTTGCGTCCGCAAAGCTGATCTACAACCCAGGTGTTAATCGGACTGCGCGTGTAAAATCAGCAGAACAGCGGGCACAAACCTTTTAGCATGTTTGCCTCCATGAATTATAAACATATGATAATGACCCAAACAAGCAAATTTATGCAAATGTAATCGCTTTATCAAACCTTATAGATTTAGCATGATTGATATTGAAAAACTGGGATGCAAAAATGTCTGCTGTCACTGTGGCCAGGAGGAGGCATCGATAGAATGACAGATGAGGGAGAGAGAATCGTCTGTAAATATGTAAACAGATTTGGGTTGTCAAAAAAAATAAAAAATAAAAATCTCTCCTTAGTTAAAACTCCTTGCAACACATTTTTCTTTGCTCTTGTCTGCGCTTTGGTCCACCCACAAACCACACCGTGACAGTACATAAATGTTAAATGTAAATTCTTTGCAGGACAGTTATGCGATATTTTTGATTTTAAAATTAGCAATGCTATAATATACTGATATACAACTCTTACAACAAACTATTTTTGTGGTGCTAATATTACATTCAGGCTTAAATAAACTCCGAACTCTTTAAACACATACTCTCAAAAAAAGAACAAACTCTGAAAATAATTAAGAGATCAAGGGAGGCAAACCTCAAATAAACCTCATGTCAGACTGTTGTGCATCACAAACAGGTAACTATTGTTAAAGTAGAAAAGATAAGTGCATGTGTTCGTTAAATGCAGGCTGGTCATCAAAAGACTTTGTCTCTAACCGGTTTACTCCAGTGATTATGCAACTCTGTGTACTTAACAGTGTATTATTTTGGAAATAGATCTTAAGACTTGCCTAATGAGAACAATTGATAGGGCTATTTTGAAAGAAGGTGGTCTGCTTGATTCCGTCTTAGATCTGTGACAGAGGTTCAACTGTATGTTGCTGGCTGTGCTTGAAATAATCTTTTTTATTTTATTTTATTTTATTTCACTGCAATGAACATCAACATACACAGCAACACAGGAATGAACAGTGCTTCCTCTATCAATAATATGCGCTGAATGGCTGACATTGAGCAGCAGATCCCCGACACCACTGCGTCCCCATAGTCCTCAACATGGTGGTATTTGTATTTCCGGTTGAGGCATACTTACTGAGTCTGGAGCAGGTAGTGCCCTCTGCTGTATGGCCACACGGATTACCTTCAAGTCACAGATCGTTTTGCTCCATTATTAGTGGTACGTTTGGCGAAAAAAGTGAAAGCACAACAAAAGTGTGGCTTTTAAATCAGCATTTGTGACTCACAGCAGCGGATTTGTGCAATTGTGTTAAGGAAAAAAATATGATAAAAGAATTGTTTTGTTGGTACCCACAGCCATGGATTACAACATGAAGAAGTGAACACCGGAACTTTAAAAATAAATCGCATTAACCTACTTCCAGCACAGCCAAGAAAAGGGTCAACAGCGGACTTCCCATGATGCCACTGTCCGTATAAAACCCCCCACTTTCCAACGAATCGAACTCTTCTACGCGGGTTCCTCCAAGGGGTCCGGACAGAGAGACACAGCGCTTATGTCTCTTTGCTGGCAAACAGATATAACTCTTCAAACTGGATCCAAGAGTGTCATATGACGACCACGTGATCATATGCACTGAGTTAAGTATGAGTGAAGTGCTGTTGGTGTATCCGGTATTCATTCATCAACAGGGCTTGGTTAAGGTACAAACGTTGCTTGACTTTCTCTCTGAGGTCTAGAGAAACAAACTGTTCCAGAGAATTCCCAGCAAAGACCCTGTCTCTACGATGCCGAGTGGAGCGGTTTTCCCTGTCTGAAGCAAGGACAACGGCACCGCATCACCGTGGTTACGGCAGTAACCTGCAGTTTGGTCGACGGACAGAACGAGCCGCCCCAGCCACCGCTATGGAGATTAGCTGTAGCAAACCCTTTTGTTCACAGACCTTTCTTCAAACTTCGTCGCCGGACAACTTTTCCACAGCACGGTTCACATAAGAGGTTAGGTTTGGACAGAGTGGTAGAAGTGATTTAGAATGAAATATTCTAAAAGTTTTTCATTTTATGAATTTTGGTTTTGTTTGTGTTGAACTCAGCTATCTTAGTGCTAGCAGGCTATCTGCTCAGCATGTGCTCAGTTCTATGTTCTGTGTTTGTGTGTTCTTAAAGCTAAGACAAACTTTATTTTTAGGGTGATTTTAAACACAGAAGACCGATGCATTTTAACCCTTTTATTAACGGTATTTTAAAGGTATATGTTTGATTCGGATGATAAGCTATCAGCTTCTTTTGTTAGCTCCAACCGCTAACAGCTAAAAACACGTGCTCGCCTACTTAAGCCCATTTCTCCAGAAAGATTTGGTTCCTTTTCAAAATATTTTCCAAAATATTTTACTATATCCTTAATAATATTTCTTTAAATATTATTTTAATAAATAAGGCAGCTAATGAAACACCATTTAGCCCCATTTCTCCAGAAAGATTTGGCTCTTTTTCAAAATATTTCCTTAAATATTTGACCATTTCCTTAATAATATTTCTTTAAATATTATTTTAATAAATAAAGGCAGCTAATGAGACACCGTTGAGAATTGGTCATCCAGAAGGTTGGCTTTATTCAGCAGATCATTCTTTAAAACATTTTATTGAAATAATATTTTATCTCATCTTGCATTGTGAATGGTTGTCTAAAGGTATACCAATTATTGCCTAAGTTAGTTCCAAGACTAACTTAACTTCACATTCAGATTCTTCAAGATAATCCTTGGTTCTCAAACATAAATAACATTGCATGGTAATGTTGCATCACTCTTTCAGTCATGGTTTTCAACCATCTTTGATCAACTTCTTTATATTGTACATAGCCCATTAGTCTTCCTTATTCTTAATTCTGCTTGGTAGTTTGGTTGGATTGTTTTAGCATAGTCAAGAGTTTGTTGATTAAAACATGTTTGACTTTGAGTTGACTTATTTTTTTTTAATAAATTCTTGTATTTTAAGAAATTGTGTGAATTCATTCCATGTGTGTGCAGAGTTTTGCTGTTCAATAATGTCAGAGCTTGGCTCACACCTTTTGATTTTGTCCTAATACCACCGCCTTATTGGGCTGGTATTTACAGGACAAGCCTTAACAGACTGAAATATTATTTAATAAAATATTAATATTAAATAATATATTCATAATCATAGTCACAACAGTTTGGAAAATGTTATTACAGGTGTATGAATTTGTTTTGCACCATTTGTTTGGGATAAATTGGAGCCAAACTGTGTTACAAAACTCCTATAGCATTTCTATCTGTGACTTTAAATTCCCAGATACAATTTTGACCCAGATTTACCTTCATACCCCATCTCCTGGCAAGTCTATTCAGCAAAACAAAATTATTAAGTAAAGTTCAGAAACATTAAGGACGAAGTTGATCTGATAACTATGTATCTGAATCCATCCATCAGTCTATGCAACAAAAATGAATGATCTTTCTCAGACAGATTTAGATTTTACAAACCACAAACTGTTTTAAAACAAAACAAACAATAAGTCTATAAGTACTGTAGAATAATTCAGTCCAGGTTTGACCACTCGATATATTGTCGTTTTCACACTTCGTCCTAATCTAAGACTCTCCTCATGCCAAGAAAACATTGAACATGACTTTTTTTTGTGTTTTTTCAAATAAAAATAAAGGTTTCACAAATCTAAAATCGTGTTTTAAGTTTGTTGGGCGTATAATTATTAAGGTGAGGTCTAACCAGTCTAAGAATGTGTAAATTTGTACTAGAGGTGGTCAATAGCCCGCTTATTTAGCTCTGAATGATAAGCTGCGATTTGACACCAACTTCAGCATCATTTTCCACCCATGGAGTCGGTAATATTTTCCTACAGTGAGCACACTACAGGGGGCACCCATTGACATATATTGGGCTAACAAAACTAACAAAACTGCCCATGGTGTGCCACCATGGACAGAAAGCCATATTTCTCATATCAAAACCCACTTACCTACCACAGCCTTGATGATTGTGCAACAGCCCTGAAAGCTGGTTAAGAGTGTGTGTATTGTAATATCACATTCATTCTTGTCTATGTTCATCTGAGCCCATGCAGACTGAAGTATTTGTGAAATTTAACTGACTTATGAACTGAACTGAGGACC
The DNA here is from genome assembly GCA_036173005.1 of Crenichthys baileyi. Lineage (NCBI taxonomy): Eukaryota > Metazoa > Chordata > Actinopteri > Cyprinodontiformes > Goodeidae > Crenichthys > Crenichthys baileyi. Next base: position 407,650 of record JAHHUM010001804.1, read on the forward strand.
TGAAAAACCTAACAATGTTAATAATCAATCTTGATTTTATGTTTAGATTGAATAATATTTGGTTAAAAGCCATCTTGAGCTAAAAATATTGGGTGTTTTTGAAATCATAAATACACAGCGAGAAAATCAGTCATTTCTTATAAGTACATAGTAGGTAAAAAGAAAGCAGAGCTGATCTATACAGTCCTAAATGCTGAAACTTAGCTTGCCTCTGCAACAAAGCAGATCATAATCAGCGATAACTGTGGTTTATCCAAAATCAGCAAGTAAATGTTTTATATATTTGCAGACTACCCTAAACTGATATCAACACTCTACAACAGGTCACTGAACTCCGGCAGCACCAGGACAAAGCAGCAGCAGAATAATGCTTCAGCCTGTAGGGGAATAGAAGAAACCCCAACTAGCGGGCAGAGAGTGAACTGAAATGGGAAGAGAAACTTTATGAACTTTACGAAACTGAATGTCTCTGAGAGACATCGCCTTGGGGCAAAGAGTTCTACATGATACTATCAACTCTGTCAATAAATCTCTTTCGTCTTCAGACAGGTCTTCTGAACTTGCTTCTGGGCTTGCTGACATTTCACTGACAAAGTACAACTTAGACGTCATTCCCTCTACACTTTTTCCATTTGTTTTCAGTCTAACTGGGCTGTGATATTTACGAATTATACGTGGCTAACTGCTGACAGTCTTAAATCGGTGCATCCACAACACGATTAATGCATCATCTCTCAACGTATTTTGAATTTTCAATTGCGTTGTTGGGATTTTGTGCCACACTCTTCGCTTGCCTATTTTGTCTACAGGAATGGAGATGACCCCCTGCAACAGCTGTCTCCCTCTGAGGTTTTTCAATCTCGTTTTAAATGATATAACAACATCGAGTGTGACCTTTTGAAAACCTCTGAACATTGTTGTGTGCCATGACCCCTAGTGATCAGTCTGGCAGTTGGACAATATGTTCACAGACTCTCCCGATTTAGGAAGCCCCCTCAGGGTAAAGGTTTATGTTCATGATATTAATTGGGCCACGTTTGAAGAATTTAAATGGTTACAAATGCTGCTCTAGTATACGGTATGTTCTGGTAAAACTTGTAACAAACTGTTTTCTTGTTAACATTTACACAACAAAATCTGTGTGTTATTATGTTATTTTTGATAGCATTTTAAATAAATCGTTTATAGCAGCCGTTGACAAAGGTATGAACAGATATCAGGTATGATACTATACAACTGTGCATCATTGTTTTTATTTATACTAACCCTCAATTTAAGTGCTTTCATTTTCCCACATGTTACTGTGTTTATAGCATCAGTGGGTTTTAAACTTTGCTGGATAAGCATTTAGTTCTCACACAGTTAAAACCAGATATTGCTAAACTCTCTATAGGACATATAAGCTGTAGTTTCTCTGTCTCACATAAACTCAGACTAAACATTTCATGTTTTAGGTCAGTTAGGATTACAGAATTTAAATATATTTGCAATTGCCAAAATAATGGGAGAAATTTTTAGATGATTTGTAACTTTCTCCAAATTCAGAAGTTTCCATATATTTCCCTTTGTTTATGGTAGCATTTCCTTTTAAACTGTAGGAGTTGGGTCAAACGTTTTTGGCATCCTCCACAAGCCTCTCGCAGTTTGCTGTAATTTTGCTGTAACTGAGTGTCAGAGTTAGACACACTGATGAACTCAGAGAAGGTATCTAATGAAGACACAAGCGAGTCAAAGTTATCTTTGGCTGGACAGGGAGAGACAGTCCATTCTCTCAGAGGGGCTGCTGCCTGAACACAGCCTTTTATTGAAGACAGGAAAAAAACACTCATGTTACAGCATCGTGGGTGTAACCACACACAGTTTCACAAACACAAGTTCTAGTGAATAAAACTGGTTCTGTCCAGATACTGATACAGCACACACGTCCACATCTGTCACTTAAGGACACGAAGATTGGCTGGGGTGCGAACACCCCCCTTCCCAGAACACCCCCCATGCACACAAGTTCCTGCTCAGTCTGCATAGCAATCACCCAAATGCAACTCTAAGACAAGATGACAATTCTGTTAATAGTTTATAAAACACTCGAGATAAATGTGAAAAATAATCAAACCACTTCTATCAAAGTTCACCAAACTAAATAAATGAAAATATCTTTTAATGATAAATCATTTAGGATAAAGAACCTTTTTAAACTAAGCAATGATAATTTATGTACAAATCTTCCAACACTGAGTGAGGTTTGTAGGCCATCTTGCTCACACACACCTTTTTTAGCTCTGCCCACAATAAAAAACAAAATAATACAATGTGCATTACAGTTACGGTTCCCAAAGTGGGGGTCGAGGGCCCCCCCTGGGCGTCGTGAGACACCAAGTGGGGGGTCATTAGATAATTTTCAGAATCACCCTAATGTAACTGCTGAGGTGTATGGTGGACCAAAAGGAACAAAATTAATGAAGAAATATGAAATAAATAAATGGGAGTGTCCCATGATATAATTAAATGTACAATGAAATGTCCCATTACATAATTAAATAATATATAATAAACTTAAATAATCAAGTAACATTTAAAAAAATTAATTCATTAAAAAAATTGTATATTTATTTCAGTCTATATTTTATAAACAAATATAGTGTAACGATAATATGTATTTTTAGGGGGTTGCCAGTCTCTGGCACTGTTAGTTTTGGGGTCACGTGCTAAAAAGTTTGCGGACCCCGACATTACAAGACCATTACATCAGTCAGTTCAGTATTTTTTTTATCAATACAACATAATATAAATTTCTTATTTTACCATTCACCTTTTAAAGGATTTCTTCGTTTTTTTGTTTTTATCCTTAATGCTCCAGATAAATTTAAGCGCTTTACAAGGAAAGAAAAAACCAAAAACAATTAAATCAGTTACAATAAATCTATTAAAAGATTTAAACATTACATAAGCTAAATGTTGCCTCTTCTTCTTGTTCTGGTCCTGGGAACCCTGAGAAAACAGGTCTCCGATCTGGTTCATACCTGCCAGGCAACTCTGACAGGTATGAATTGTTAGCGCCTTGTAGATGCGATTTAAGTGGCTGGTGAACATGTGCGAAAATAAATCAGGGGAATAACATCAAACTGAAATATAAATCGATTATTGCTGGTTTAATTATAGAAGATCATTACCCTCATCGCCACTTTTTCAAACTCTGCTGCACATTGGCATCCATAATGGCTCATGGTTAATCATTGTTTTATTGTGGGAAGCAGAAACCCTTGCTCTGTCAAGGCTGTGTTTCGATGGTAAAAAGTCCATCAGACTGGGTAAACATTCCTCAAAATCCATGCTGGAATCTGTTAAAAATTGCAGAAACATTATTGTTTTGTTTTTCAGTATTCTTTTTTAGAAACTTTGTGTTTTGGTGACGTCCTGCATTGCAAAATCATAGTTGCTTATTAATTGTTGTACAGTTGTTGTCAAGTGTTTACTTTTTAGCTGCAGCATTGTGCAGAGCAGACATTACTGTTTTTTGATTGCAGTTTCTAAGAACCTAAAGACAGTAACTTTAATCAAGGTAATCAGTGTAGTACTGAGCATTTAGTTAGCCTTAAATAAATGACAATCTAACTTCTCCTTCGTGTTTAGCCTGCTGAGATTACAGCCTTATCTTACTCAGGATGCTTGTTTACAGTGAAAATCTAGCAGTTTAAACCAGTGTCTTTTAAAAGGTTAAGTCCACAGTCTAGGTGACAGGATAGAGATGTGCTTTACAAACTGACAAAAGATTATTAAATTGATTGCATCAGTAGTCTATTATTCATTTACCACTTGCCCTAAACTACAACAGTCACCAAGCTCTATACAAAACATGAAGTGAGAGAATATTCTCACTTATTATTTTGGGATATTGGTATATTATTCAGAATTCATTGAAAAGTTTGTCATGCAAGAAGCATGTCTGCTGTAGATAAAAATATCTTCTTACAAGTGAGTCATTCCTAGGTTTGCTGTCACAGGTAGGGGGTGTTTTAGCAATATTCTAGCAGAAATTGGGCTGTTCAGCTTCATTGTTATTAAAAATTATGATATATCACACTGACAGGCTGGAAGAAAAGCTGGAAAAATTCCACTGTCCATTGCTGAGTGGGGCAAATTCCTGGTCATCTGGTGCTGTTGCTTTGCATTGATTATGGAAGCAAAGTTCCTGAGTAAAACTCCAGCAGGGCTCCCAGGTGGAAAACACATGCCTTCTTTACCCTTTTTATTGTTGCAGTCAGCAAACCTGTATCTGCTGGATTAAAAGTAGTCTTCCAAGAACCTCATAAAAGAAACCCCACTGCTATGTTGTGACTGAGTATTCGCAGTCTGCTTTATCTGTCCTTGTGTTTAACTGATTCACTTTTATAAACTCATTTGTGCAACCCTTAACTTGAGTTTTCTTATCTGTCTCCTTGATTCTATTTCACTGACTAACTTGTGTCTCAATGTTCATCTGATAAACGAACAAACAGATACACAGCAGCGTCAGCTCTATCACTGTTGAGTAAACCTTCAAAACATAGCTGCCTTAAATGACATTGACAAATAGAGCAGTCATCTGACTAAAATGTGACTTGGATGAATTTGCATGGATTTTGAAATGAAAATGGGGTGAGGATGTGGCTGAGGATGTGGGGTGGGGGATGAGGAAGGGGCTGTTGAGTATAAAATAAGTCCACACGCCCAAAAGCAGTTTCCTTTGACTTCATCGTTGTTCATATTTCGAGCTTAACAGACAACGCTCTCGTTTTTATTTCCAACCTGAGTCAGCCAAAAAAGAGCTGCAACATATCTCCTTTTCACACACAGTGCTGATCCTTGCTGCCTAAAAATGGCCATTGATAAATCTAAAGTAGCTCTTGGATTTGTAGTGGCAGGTGTTCTGACGCTGATGTATGGAATAATTTCAGCAATAATTGGGCCGGCAGTTATGAAGAACCAAGTAGAAAAGGTAAGCTATATTCTTTAGCGGGCAGTCTGCCTTTTTCTGTTCCATTCTATCCTTATTCTAAATATGTTTTGTTTTTATTAAATCCCCTGCAAAACCCCAGCAAGCATTTATGCTTCATGTCTCCATAAGCACCTCGGGCATTTTGTACTTTACAGATTTATCTGAAAACTGAACTTTTGAATATTGACACTTGTATCAGACTTGTGTCATTTGTATCAGATGTCTGCTATCAGTTTTATTAAAGTATACATTGTAGGTATTCTGTTCTTGATGATATATTGACATTTATTAAAACGTTTCTTATTAACTACGTGAATTTTAAAGGAACTGGTGATTATAAAGCTATCAAGCAATTTAGAGAAATGAAACTCAAAATTTCTATGCTACCAACTATCAAAAGGACTTCTGATGGAATTGGCTACAAGTCTCTGAAATTTAAAGGTTACGTTTAGTTTTGCACTTGTGAACTTTTGTTATGCAGAAATAATAAAAAGTGTAAAGGCTAAAGGGATTGATTTAAGATCCAACATGAGGTAAACAAAAAAATTAAAAAAACATTTCAAGTCATGTGAAGCACGAATATCAAGCAGAGTAAACAGGAAATTTTGAAATAGCAATTTTAAAAAGAATGATTATGCTGGACACCTAAAAAGCTCCACCTTTGCAAACGTAAATGGGGTACTTTTCAATACTGACCCATCCTTAGGTCACCAAATAATCTCAGTGTTCTGAACTGCACGGATTCTGACTTTGGTGTTCACTTTTTTAAGTTTGCTAATACACAAACAAGTGAGCACTTTTTAGTTCCGTTCCAGCCAGGTACAACTCTATACATTCTGCTGACATCTAAACAAAGACTGGACAATTTCTTTAGTTACTCTTATGTCCAGTCATGTCTAATAGTGCTGATTTCAATCATACTCATTCAGATTAACATTTTGTACTTAATGTAGCATCTGCTTATCAGCAAAAACTCAGTTAATTATTTTTTTACATAACTGCTGACTAATCATTACATACGTAAAAACAAACAAACAAAAAACTATCAAAACAAATAATTAAGAGCACTAAAATGAATATGACAGTCATGCCCATGAGGTCTGTATATAATAAAAAAAGGTGGCTACTTTTTGAGGAGTCAAATGAAGACCTTTAAACCTTAAGCTATGTACCAACTGTTGGGCATTGTAGTGGTAGCTGCCAGTGGTACTAGTGTTCAAACAAGAGGTGTGGTCACACACCATACAGCATTATGCCATATATATATATTATATATATATATATATATATATATAATATATATATATATATATATATATATATATAGATAAAAAGTGCAGTCTACACTGTTCTTTTTGAACAGTACTATTGAACAAACATGCACAAAACAGCCTTTGGAAGCGTAACGTGCAGGAACTACACTTCCCAGAATCCTCAGTAGAGTAGAGGCGTAACCAGTAGATCATAAATACTGGAACGTTGTTTCAAGTCGAGATCTTTAAACAAAAAGCTGAATGAGCGAGCCGGTGAAGCTTCAGGTTTTTACCAGGACTGAAACTGTTCGTCTCATGTTGAGACGTCGTAAGGTCGTTTACAGGTAGCTAACTTCGAGTCGTGGTGCAGCTAAATAGCGTGCAGACAAGCAAAGCTATTCTGGCCACCGTAGATATTGTCAGTGTTCTGTCAAGCTGTCAGTGTCAGGATGGCTGTTAAATCCAAAGTCTCAGCCGGGTTCATAGTGGTAGGTGTTCTGGCCGTGTTCTTCGGTACCGTTCTCGTTTTTGTGGGGCCAATTATCATCAATGACCAAGTAGTAAAGGTAAGAAACGTCCTTTCAACGATGTTAAGCATACTTGCAGCCGGTATCTCAGTTTGCTGCTTAACCTGAAGTCAAAGTTTGAGTCTCAGGTGGCTTCAGATGAGCGCGCGTGCGACCTGGACATGATAACCGGCGCGTGCAGGTGTATTAGCTTAGCTGAAGAAATAAAAGTAAAGCTGAAATAAAAAGCTGTGTTCTGGATGAAAACTGTTAAATATGCCAATAACTATATAATATATTATGAACTTTAAGCTTCAGTTAATCAATTAAGTTACCATTAACGCTGACTGTGTGTAAATAAAATGTAATAAAACTACAATAAAAATATAATCTATTTAAGGTCATAAGAGCATCTATCTACTTGTCGATTCTGTTGCTAAAAGGGTGAGACAGGTCGGAAAATTGAACTTTATCTGGCCACATGCAGCAGTTTTAGTTTGAGTTTATTCACAAAATCCCTCCATATCTCAGCTGATTAGAATGATAGGTGTTTTAAATACAGAAGTATGTTTCCTTTAAACCTATACTTCAAAAAATGAAATTAATATTTTGTGATCTATATGATACAATAATGGGGCCATATTTCCAATTTAAATGTAATTCAAAGAAGGCAAAGTCATCTATGAAATGACCTTAAGTTTGTCCACAAGCAAATAAACCTTGGTACACAACGTTGTAAATTAGGAGTGGGTGGCACTGCAAGCAGAAAAAAGATCTTTCTGATGATACCTGCCTCATTTAGATCACAACTAAGATTATTTAACCGACGACAGGCAGTCAGTTCTCACCACTGATCAATATTCCTTTTTTGTGGCTCATTTCTAAAAAGAGAATATAATTGGAAATGGTTGTAAATGGATAATGACAATATCATTGTTGTACAAGAAGCTGCATAAGAGGTATTTATTAAAAAGTTTGTAAATAAAAAGTGTGTTGTTGAAGGTATACTGTATGGTGCTCATCGGCCAAAACATGCAGCCTTTATTTGATTAAATAACTGTAGTTTTGGACATCAAAATACAAGGAAACATTGCCAATTTCAAGGAGAAAGTAATATTTTATATTAAATGAACTCTTGAAGTCAGATAAGGATAAGAGATCATTTACTTTAGATGCAGCGTACCTGAGCTGTTTGAGAAGGAAAAATTCTGATAGTCGTTCTTTGACATCTTATCAAGCTTGTTATTAGCTGTGAAAAAAAGCATTTTCTTCATATTTCCCAAAACATTCAAAACACTGATAAATGATAAAAAAATGGAGATCTAAACTGCAACATTGGTTTCACAATAGAACTATACTTTCTGATGAAATGTTGTTTAAAGCAGGAACAGGTGCCTAAAAGTTCACTTCAGCTAATTAAATAACACCACACGCATGTCTACACACTGTTAATTATGTCATATTATATTTAATCTGTTAATTTTATTAGAAAAAAAAAACGCGTTGTTTAACCCTAAGGCAATCTGGACATATTTGAAAAAAGGGAAGCAGATTGTAACATTTGTAAGGCCAGAGACTTGATGGCCATGGTTTGGCTTTTTTTTTGAAATAATAATTGTAATAATCTTCAGTGGCACCAGTACAACTGATACGTATGCAGAAGTAATTAGTAAACCGATCATTGTAGTAGGTAGAAATACGAGCAACACAGTTTACTAGGTGGTAATAGCGATGTATTAATCAGATGTTTCTTGCCAGATCCTAATTTAAGGTTTAATTTGTGGTCTGACCTGCAGAGTCTGATTTTGAACAATTAAAATTGTTTTTTAAATCAAAAGAGCATGAGGAAAATGTTTCAAATTGTTTTATAGAGAAAGTAGTTTTGAATCAAGCAGAAAATGAAGAAAATTATCCCTCTTTATGAGCCAGATGTGCTCACCTTGATTAATTGTTTTCTCTAAGACGTGCATTAAAGTACATGCTACTGGCTGATGCATTTATTGATTGAAAATGGTGGAGGTTCCTAGTTTTGATGCATTTAATGAGTGGAATTTTTGTTTGCCCTGGCCGTCACCGATCAGAGCCAATCAAGGCTGGCCTGACTGATCTTTGGTCAACTGATTGGTGCATCTCTAGATGTCAAAACATTTATGATATAAAACTTCATTTTTGAATGTTGTAGAAGTTTAAAAGGGACCCTAGAAATAAATATTGAACTGTATTTTCGGTTACAGTAATATTAAAGGAGACAATTATATATTTACAATAGTTGTGTTAACATTTTAAGACATGTTTATATCTATAATTGCACTTTTTTTTCTCTTCCTGTCATGTCAGAACACCATAATAGATCCAAAGAATGACCTCTCCTACACCATGTGGAAGGACCTCCCTGTGCCCTTCTTCATGTCGGTCTACTTTTTTCATGTCCTCAATCCTCAGGAGATCCTGAACGGTGAGAAGCCCATGGTGGAGCAGAGAGGACCTTATGTGTACAGGTACAAAACTCCGCCTCCATGGTATAAGCACCCTACTGAACCTACGGTGCTGCGGCTTTGCATTTCCTGTCACCACGCTTTGTTCTCCAGCCTGCAGTTGCTTTCTAAGGTGCATTTACATCTTCCGGTCTTCATCATTTAGTATTGAAAACTGAAGGACCTGCATTAAACACTATTGTATTGGGAATTGTTGTTGCATTCAGTGAAAACATGTCCAGGCTTGTAGGCCAATAGTTGCAAAGGAAAGCAGAGTATCAGCTTGCTCCCTGCCAGCCTCATTGCCAATTTACCCATTAGTTCTGCATGTTGCATTCATGAAATTCAACTTACAGCTGTATAATAGGTGTTTTATAATGTAGGACTGAAAATGAGAACTGCTGGGAGTAAACACTCAGATTTAGGGTAGCTTCCTTTGTGCTTCTTAGAGTGAAGCTTTGCATTTGATTATGCTTTAATACTCTCAAACAGTGCAACACAATCTGCAAAAAAATGTTTATTTAAGCAACAAAAGTTGCCTCTGTGACCTAGAGTTTTGCTGAGTGCAGCAAGTGACTTCCTGTCATGCACAAATAGGATGACATTTGTCAATCATACACATTTTTTTCCCCCCAAGTGATTTTACACCAGACTGATCATATTGTTGTCTTTAAAAGCTTACAAATTTAGCTTAAACCACATGACAAGACTTTATTTCTCATCGGTTCTTGGATTTCTTTTGATCGGGGCATGATTTGTTGCTTTCTGTGATCTCTTAACCTACTCCATGCTGTCAGACAGGTCCTATCCAAGTGGTTTCTTAAATCTACAGGGCTGGCAGTAATTGGGCCTGTGTTTGGGTAGTTAAATCGAACCAAAACAATGTGTTTATTCAGTAAATTAAAAAATTTGGCAGTTGCTTTTTCCTTTTTCAAATGTGTCCAGGTTGGTTTGGAGAGCTTTTTGTCCTCAATAAATAAAATCATCTTTAGAAAACTGTTATTTTTTTGTACTTACTCGGGTTTTCTGTGTCTGAATACTCAAATTGCTGATTTTTGAAGTGGCCTCTGAACTGCTCTCATTTTCTATTCTAAAGTGGTTCCTTATCACAGACATGATCCACAACAGTCTGTCTGATGTATGACCACAGAGTGTAGGCAAACAGGGACTGGGAGCCACCCTGACATGAATCAATATGTGGAGTTTAAGTAAAAAGATCTGATTAATTTACTCATGGCTCTAGAACATTCAGCTGTCTTTAAATGACAAAAGTTGTCCTTTGGTAGCCATGTTCTGCCTGTCTGATTGGCTCCCTCTCAGAAATCAGATGTAAAACTTCAAACTGAGGCCGGTCTGTCTGTTTGAGATAAGACACAAACTGCAACTACTTCACACAACTCTGCCTAAAAAACACAAAAATATCCTGTGATCACATAAAAAACTCTTTATAAAGTAAAAAAACAATATATATAGGTATATAGAAGTGTATATATATATATATATATATATATATATATATAACTTTCGTCATTGAAGCGTCCTTCAAAGAGTCATTGGAGTTGGAAACATTTGTTCAAGGAACTGATATACTCTATTTCTCCTAATCTTGCTTACTTCATATTCTTCATTTATCTTATCTGTTGTCATCTTAATCATTTCAAAAAGAATCTGTGTTTTAAATGCACCTTGAACCACAGATTTACTTGTAAGTCTTCATCATTTCAGAGGTTACATTACTTTATATGTCGTTCTTCTGTTTCAGAAAGCAGTGTCAGAAGGAAAACATCACGTTTCACCCCAACAACACAGTGTCCTACAGAGAATACAGAAGATACTTCTTTGAGCCCTCCATGTCTGTTGGGAACGAGTCTGATGTCGTCACCATTCCCAACATGTTGGTGCTGGTAGGGGACTGTATACCAACATCCTTTAAGATTTCCCTTTTATATTTATTTCTACATTGAGAGGTTTTTTTTTATTCTAACCTGTGCTCGTAGGGTGCAGCGGTGATGCTGGAGGACCTGCCCTACGCCATGCGGCTGTTGATCAGTGCCACCTTCAAGACTTTTAATGAAGGTCCTTTCCTGACGAAGACAGTAGGAGAGCTGATGTGGGGCTATGATAGTAAACTGGTCGAGTTCCTCAACAGATACCTGCCTGGCATGCTGCCATCGTCAGGAAAGTTTGGCCTCTTCGCAGAGGTGACTATTTATTTTTTTATTTTTCTACCCAGGCAATATTCTGTTCAGGGCTACACAGGAGAGTTTTATCTCTGGTGAAACAGACATAAACTTTAAAGATCGATCTTTACCTAATCTCTCCCCAAAACACTGCTGCCACACCCTATCTTGTCCATGTAGTGTTTGACAAATGCAGACAGGCAGCAGTGTTCTTTTGGCAATTGGTGACTTTCTCTTTGAATCCCAGCCATGGATTGAACTATTGTCTTAGCTGAAGGGGAATTTTTTTAGTTGTTGGTTTTGCACTGAAATAATGAAATGACTGGAAGACTTGAGCCTTAATAGACCCCATCGGGATGCTGGTTTGTCCAACACACTTTGAAATCTGCACATTTCATTGCAAACACACAACTGTTCATTCGATAACTGTCCCAAATGGAAATGTTCATCCCTGGTCCTCTGAAAAGGATATTTCCACATATTACACAATCGTTGTCTTTAAATTAAGAATTATTTGATCCAGATCAGTAACAAGAAACACTCCAACATATTGATCCCCACAGCTACAACCTCTGAACTCAGTATAATACACTGATCAGGCTTGGGCCAGGATGAGATTCTGTTACATTTGGAATCATTTCCAAGTAAATGTGCTTAATGCTGGAGCATTATTTACCTAAGGCAGCGTATCCTCCTTGCCTTTAAAAAGCAAGGCAGATGTGCAATAGTGTGAGAGGAGTACAACACTGGGAGGCTAACAAGTTGATATTTGCTGGGTATTAGTTTTACTCTCTTTTGGTTGTATCTGCAGTTAGTCAACAGACAGCTGCTTAACAGACGAACCACTCGTAGTAGGGCTGCAACTAGCGATTATTTTGCTAATCAGTTAATCTGTTCACTATTTTTTCCATTATCAATTAGTAGTCAGATAACAAAAGGTGCTTTATAGGAGATGTTTTACTGAATTGAAACCAGGTGAAGCTAAAGCTATGCCACTTGAGTTCTGGATAGACCATATTTACAGACAATTTTTTGCATTTTAGCGATAAAAAAAACGATTAATCATGATTAATCTGATGAATTGTTTCAGCCCTAACTAGAGTTTAATTACAGCGTTAGCTTAATTAAACTGGTGCTGCTCTTTTACTCTTTATGGCTGGGTCTGATTTTTCCAAGCAGCTGAGTTTGTCTTTGTTGTACTTCAGCTCAGCTCTGTTTATTTAAATGACCCCAATTCAAAGCAAACTTCACAATGCAAACAGATCCAAATTATGCACAGACATATGGAAACCAGTAGAGAGTGTAGGGGCCTTCTTTCAGCCAACTGACTGGCAGCAGGTGAGAGAGGGGCAGCACTGTTATTCAAAGCTCCATACATCCAGACCAAACTTCGGTCGTTCCGGTACATTCTCTGAGATCTCCTTCTAAACCCTTTAAACTGAAGGAGAATTTTAGTGATTTGAAATCTGTAACTTTTTGAAACGTTGTATCTCAACTCTCCTGGCTCCACTTTTCCTTTTTCTGATTTTGTGTTCATTATCTGTTATTTTGCATTAGTTTAATAACTCAAACACTGGTCTATTCACCATCCACACTGGAAGAGATGACATCAGAAATGTCCACAAAGTTGACTCCTGGAATGGCCTCACTGAGGTAAGATGTAAATAAGTCACCTTTCTAATGATTAGTTGCTTTTTCTAACTAATTAGATTTCGTCTGTCCTAACAGCTGAGCTACTGGAGGACACCTCAGTGTAACATGATCAATGGAACAGCTGGGCAGATGTGGCCTCCTTTCATGACAAAAGAGAGGACTTTGCCTTTCTACAGCCCAGACGCCTGCAGGTAGAAATACTTTCACTGCATCCGCCCAGAATCTTCTTACTTCCTGTATAATTTCCTGTATTTAATTTAACTGTTATTTTAGATCTTTGGAGCTTGTTTATCAGCGACCAGGGGAGATGAACGGCATCCCTCTATATCGATACGTTGCACCCAAGACCATGTTTGCTAACGGGACAGATTACACTCCAAATGAAGGCTTCTGCCCCTGCAGGCAGTCTGGCTTGCTTAATGTCAGCAGCTGCCGCCACAGTAAGAACATACACAGCATAATACTGCATTACAAAGGTCATTTATTTGTGTTGTCTTTACCTTTGGCATTCCTGAATGGTCTTCCTGCTGTCAGAACTTCATTTAGGTTTCTCTTTGTATGTAGCACATGCAGTAATCCTGACTTTTTTCTCAGTTTTGTTGTCTTTTAATACCAACGGCATAGGATATCCTAATGATTAAATCATTTACATCTCTAAGCTCACAAAGAGGGGAAAAAACAATGCATTCTTCCCTCTTGTGTCCTAAAGGGATTTCTGCTCTTAGAATTAAAGTGCTTAAGAATTTGTGCGCATCCACTGACTGCAAACTGAAATCCTTATTTGTTCTCACACTTTGTCTGGGTTTTTGCAGACTGCTCTTCCAGAATCTATGTGCTGCAGGTTTACAGTCTTCGGAGCATTGTAGTTTAGTGAAATAACTGCATTGTTTGTCGATTTTAGACTCACCAGTCTTCATCTCTCATCCTCACTTCTTTAAGGT